>OU015492.1:120630338-120892838 GCA_907164885.2 Dolomedes plantarius | reverse complement strand
ATACCGTCAGACGTGTCTTTTCCCATTGCAACTCGCATATATATTTTACCACTCTAGAAGACGAGATCACACGAGACTAAAACAATGGAAATGACAAACTTTCCTCCCTGCCTTTTGTATTTGCAATTAACTAAAACTATTACAACTTTAACTCATACGAGACTGTTCTTAACTATAACAACCACTTTGTATAATACTATTCCCCCCGTCAAGTTTATTTATTTTTCAACTGTAAAGTTAAAATCACATTTTTCATCTTTGTCTCATGAGGAAATTTCATTTATATCAAACAGGTTAAAAAAATAACATGAAGCTCTATAAAACATTTGACTGATTGGAGTATAGTTGAGGATAAAACGGACATTTTACTATTGGGAAGACTTAAATAATCATCAATGTCTCACGATATTCACCTACAATGGATCCCTTCGCAAGTGAACCTCAGAGCCAATGACGTGACCTATAACTTGCCATTGGTGGATTTTGTGGTATTCCTGAGTTCCAGTGCATATTTGACCTATGGGTACCGCCCCCCGGATAATTCCTCTATTTCATTATTAGTATTGCAGAGTTTGTCCTAGAAGTGGTTTCGATTTCAGGGGTAATAGAAATTGGAAGACTGATACCTGTCGGTTCGCAAGTGCGCACTCGAAGGGTCTTACTTGTGATATATATATATATATATATATATATATATATATATAATCATATGAAACCGGCTATGTATGACACGCCTGCATTCTGTAGAATACCTAGGGATTGAATAGAATGCCTGGCATTTTTAGGCAAAGTATGAAATATGAGAATTATTATATACTTTCCAAACGCATTGTATATAATACCTAGGCATTCTATAGAATGACAAATGCTATTTAGTCAAAGTAAGCTGATTTGTTTCATCTTTTAGCCTCGTTTGGACGCTTTCTATTATTTTTTATATCTGCCCCTCTGTTTTATGTCTGTTAACCTTTATAGTCGTGATCCGACAAATCATTATCGTGTATAATTATAACTGTAGCACCAACTCTTATTTACATCTGGGTTTATTAATACATTAAAATCTTGGTTAAATACGTCGTTTACAAAGGTTTGTTTCGATGAACCTAAAATCCACCATGAGAGTAGGGCTCATTCTTTCAAAGTCCCACGAGCTCTGCGTCTCCCGTAAGCGTGTTGACCCTTCAACAGCTCGAATCTATTCTCCTTTCTTCGTTCCCCGCGTCCTGTCTTTATCCATTCTTCTCAGCTCCTTCTCCAACCATCCATGACGAATTTCTTTTCCTGCCGACTTTTCTAAAGTAGAAACGCGCCGCTAATGGTTTCACAAATCTTTCTAAATGACTTGCGTCCTTTTCAACTATTGCCGCACTTTCCCAAAGATGTATATCGTTCGACACCTGTTTATGTTTCATTCGGGCACATTGAAGACGCTATTACTCACGTCCATTAATTCCACTTAGGGATGGGAGACGAGAGTCTGACATACGCCCCTTCCTTTAGAAGTGAAAAAAGTCCTTTGAGACGTTTTCACGTTTGAACAACAGTCCCTGTTGATTAGAGGATAACGAGGCACACACATGGGGTAATAATTGCGCTTTTTAACTTGTGACGGGGACGCTTTGTAGACACAACAATAACACATTTTTACAAGTAAATGATTCCATGTTTTCATCTGCATATGAGATAGCCACAACATTTACAGGTAACAAAAATTACTTTTCACACTTAGCCTTGACACAAAATTAATATTATAACTCTTGCTCATTTCTTTACATTAATCTAAACACCAACAAATTATTTGACTACAAATCACTTATCTTCAATGCAAGAATTTCTAAGATAATTACACTTTTGATTCCTTTTTTTTTCAAACTCTTTAGGAATTTCATGGCTTAATCTTAACCAGTTAAACTTACATAATTTAATGAAACTTCCCCAAATCTCTAGGGAATACTTAACATTAATTTAGTTCTTCACTTAAAAAAAAAACATAAACCAAGTGTTCATACAACAAACTACAAAAAAAAATAACTATCACGTATCTTATGCACCTTAATTCTTAACACCATTATATTTACAAATTTAGTCCCTTTTTTTCTTAGGATTCAAAAAGGTTAGTTATCACCAAAGAAAAATGGAATTCTCCACCCGTTAAGACCAGCCTAGAATTTCACCCCCACACTGGTAGTTTTCCTTGGCTAATCTAGAAATGGCATCCGCTCCTAAATGCTTTGATCCTGGCCGATGAGTTATTGTTAAATTCCATCTTTGGAGTTCTAATGCCCACCTTGTCAGTTTTGGGCTTTTCGGAGTTGTTACTGTGAGGAATTTTAATGGGTTATGATCGGTTATTATTTCCACCTGGGATCCGTAAATCCAGTTCTCGAATTTTCTTAGCCCGAATAGGACTCCGAAAGCTTCTTTTTCTATCGGTGCCCAATTTTTTTGTGTTTCTGTTAGTTTTTGGTTAGCGAAGGCGATGGGTTTATATGTACCGTCTTTCTCTTTCTGAGTTAAACAAGCACCTACACTTCGATTCGATGCATCCGTGTGAACCTGAAACGGTCGGGCCATGTCTGGGGTTGCCAAGGATGTTACTTGGCATAATTTCTCTTTTAAACTGTTAAAAGCTTCCTCAGCTTCCTTGTCCCAAGGTACTCGGTTAGGGATATTTTTTTTGTCAAAGCGGTAAGGGGTAAACTCAGTTCTGCAAAATTATTTATATATGACCTATAAAAGGACATTAATCCTAATACCGAACGGACGTCTTTCTTTTTTTCAGGTCTTTTTAGTTCTCTAATCGCGGCAATTTTCGAATCATCCGGGGCATGTTTTCCCGAGCCGATCCTATGTGCTAGATACAATAATTGATTCCTGGCAAATTTACATTTATCTAGTCTAGCCGAGAAACCTAGTCTTATTAGTTCCGAAAATACCGCATTAATATGTTGTAGGTGTTCCTGCCACGAATTGGAGAATATAATTATGTCATCGATGTATGCCTGAGCATAATCCTTATGGGGTCTTAAAAAAAATTCATGGTTGCTTGAAAAGTGCTTGCTGCCCCTACCAACCCATATGGCATGGTTTTCCATTGATAAATCGCGTTATGTGTCGCAAATGCCGTCAATTGTTTGCTACTATCCTCCATCGGAATTTGCCAGTATCCCCTTAATAAGTCAATGGTTGTAACGAGGAATTCGTTACAGGTTCCTTTATTTTGATTAATTTAATTTAATTTGTGTAGTTCTCTTAAACTTTAAATTATAACTTTAATTTTAATCTTAAATCTGCTAGTTATGTTTCATTTCCTTATCTGATAGTAATTTATTTTTTTTCCCAGGCTCTTAGTCATGGGAGGTCTCTGTAACCTTTAAGTCCGTTCGGTCGGTAATTGAGAATAGCCTATCTTCTAACATCTGGCAGTGCAATTTGCCGTCCTATATTCTTTAAGTCTTTGTCAGCTAGGTCCCCTAATTGCTAGCCTCGTGTCCACGAAATAAGATGTCTTTTCTTCCCTGTTTCCGTGTTTTTGTTAACAGCATTGATGGGTCTTTTTAAGCTATTAAACTCCGTTTATGCTAAAGGCTCCAGTTTCCCTTTTCCGCGCCTGCGGCGAACGTAATTTATTACGATTCTCTTGCATGGGAAACAGTTTTTCTCTGAACAGGCGTTTGGGCTTCGCGCTGCTTGACCAGCTCCTCTGATTGGTTAAGCTCAGCCAGTCTCGGCCAATGAAACTCCTTAAAAGGGTTCTTCTGGCATTTTCTTCTGGCAAGAGGAATGTGGTACTTAAGGTTTCCAGTTTTGGCGATGCTTCGCGTATTTTATTTTATGGACACAAGGTGTTGGCAATGTGTTGAGGCGCTGTTAAGGTTGTCTTTCTCCTCTCCCTTCTGCACGCCTTGGCGAGATTGGTTGTACGGCAACCCTTCTCTCCTTGCGTTGTCCAGGGCTGAAAAAAAAAGAGATGCGATGCAGAGATTCAGAATTCTTTTTCTGGGTAGATAAAAACTTGCTCTAAGAGACCCTGAGCCGGGCTTTCGGTCCTTTTTGTTTGGCCGTGGCTTGGTGAGGGGGATGTATTTTTTTATTGTCGAATAGTGAGTACGAGTGTATTCTATTGATCTGATATTTGTGTATATATACTTTAAAAAAGAAATTCCTTCAATACTATTATTTTATTTTTGATGCTCTTCTAATAAGTGGTCGTGTAGACCTGAAGCTCTTTTCTATTATGTAGCATTACTGTTATTGGTTCCTGTTATAATTCAGTAGTCAAGATATATATTACTTATTTTTATCTAGAAAAAATAAACTTTTTGTTATTTCTACCAACAAGTCGTTTTTGAAGAAGTTTTCTTCCTCAGTATTTATTTTTATAAAAAGTAGTTGTGAGCAGTATCAAAACCTGTAATAATTCAATCCTGCGGCACAATGATCTTCAACGTTTGTTTCCTCAGCAAATCTTGTACTACCACTATGCAAAATCTTCCGGTTCTCCACATGTAATGTACCATCGCTAATATTTTTCTTGAAGAACCATTTACGGCTACAGTTGAATGAAGATTATTTCTTTGTAAGAGACGGACTTGCGTCTTAAATGTTCCGGCCTGCCTTGACGAACTGTCATTTCTACATCTTATACGATAGACAAATCTTCATTTTTTTATAGAACTTTCGTGCTGTGAACATTTCTGGTGTACTTCATCTTTCACTCTACAGAACAACGGTCCTTCGTCCATCCAACTAAAAACATTTGACTCTACCAAAATAGTGACCATACACAATAGTGAGTGAATACAATTAGTGAATATGTACCATGCTAAGTTACCATTGTACAGAAATGGTGCGCAATGACCAGTGCTGCTCTCAACTTCATCAATTGGTATGCTTCATTTTAATTCATTATTTATCATTTGTTAAATATTCTTCACAATTTTTTTGAAATGTTTCATTGAAATTTTATACTTACAATATTGGTATTATAAGTACAATCCAACTGTTACAGTAAATATGAATTTTTAGTGTATATTCAGTATATTTTTCATAATAATCTAGTTTTTGCAAATTTACTTTTACTTGAATGGTAGTATTTATAAAATTGTGATTTTATATTTTTTTCTCATTTTGTGTAATACTTTAAAGTGCACTTTTAACTCTTTTCACATTTTGTGATTATAAATTTTTTTTCTCTTTATATGAGAAATACTTAAAAGCATGGCTACAAAAAATTCATTTCCATGCAGCCTGACACCATTTGAGGGTGATGTAGAGTTATTGGAGTTCTTTTTCGAACAGGTAATCGACATAAAGGAATTTAATAAGTGGTCTGAGCAACAAGCTTTGACTTTTTTAAAATCCAAACTTACAGGCAATGCTCTTAAATTTTTTGTCAGTTCGGCTGATGCTAAAGGTTGTACATCTATTTTACAACTGAAACAGATTTTCGTTGATTTTTTTAAACCTGCAACCACACATTCTTTGCGTGTAGCTGTAGATAATATTAAATTGTTGCCTGATGAAACAATCAGAAATTTAGCACACAGGCTTGATAATCTTGTAAGGAAAGTGCACCCATCTATCACTGAGAAAACTCAGTTAGACTCTATAAAATTTTCACATTTGCTAAATGCTTTGCCTGCCAGCCATAAATTAAAAATTTTGGAGTCTGGTTTGGATAATTTTGATGAGGCGGTTGCTAAAGCTCAACTTTTGCAGGATATCCATATTCAATCTGAGATTTTGGTTCCATCTACCTCTTCTCAGCCTTCATATGATCAATTATTAGCTGAAGTTAATTATTTAAAAACTCAGATAGTTGAAATTAAAAATCCTACCAATAATACTTCTCCTGCCAAAAATGAAAATGCTAGAAATCAGAATTTTAGAGCACACAGACAAAATTTCAGGCCATACTCCAAAAGTTTTAGGCCAAGTCCAGTTAATAGAGTGCAAATCAAATGTAATTACTGTGGCCGCTTGAACCACTTAATGAAGAATTGTTATCAGTTTAAGAGAGTATTAGCTGATAGAGCAAACCATAACCAATATAATCGTGGTAGAGGTCAGGTTAGACCTAATTCTCGTAATAATAGCCATGGGAATAATAATATGAACCCTAGAGCAAATATTTTTGTGCCATCAAATAATCCTAGTAATACTTTAAACTAGAGATGGAGTGTCATAACACTGGGATTATGAACTCCTATAAAAATTCTGCTAATGAGTATTCTCAGTACTTTAATGACAATGTTACTAATATTAACTGCCCGAATGATGATATTTCTGTTTATTCCTTACCTCTGGTGTATGTATATTTAAAAGATAATGTCCTAATTTCACTGTTAGATTCTGGCTCGAGTTTGTCATTGTTTGATTTAAATACATTTAATTCAATGAAATCACAACTTAAATACAGAATAATCTCTAGAGCTGTAACCATTAAAACCCTTAACTCTACTCTACAATATTCTGCTTGTGTTGAATTGCCTATCAAATTCTCCAGGAAGTCATTTAAACACACCTTTTTCTTAACAGATCTGTCAACATCTAAATTCAATATCTTAATTGGGTATGACTTTCTCAACAAATACAATGTAATACTAGATCATAAACTAAATGCAATTAAAATTAACTCTGAAACCATGCCTTTTATTCAAAATTCCTTTGATAATTCTGTTCATTTCAATTCAACCATCACTGACTCACCTAATCTTAATACTAAGAGTAATCATAATATTGAACCTAATAATAATAATCTGAGAGATAATTCTACTAATTTTTGTGATACTGCACCAGAGAACTGTTCTTCCAACTTCAATGACAAAATAAGTATGCATAATGATTTTGCTGATAATGTTGATATCTCTTCTACTGCACAATGTTTTAATTTATATGCTGATAATGTACTTGTGAATGATAATTTATGTGTGAAAAATGATAAAGGTAATGAAGTTGCATCTAATGTAGTTATGGTATGTGAAAAAGTTATCTTAGAATGTGACGATAGTCAATATGTTAAGGTGAAAACACTTACTAATTTCAATGAAGCTCTTTTTCTACCAAATTCTAAACAATTTATTTGTCATCCTTCATTACATAAATTTGAAAATACTTGTCAGGAACCTATTTTAAATCACTTTTATATATTTATTGAAAATAGGGATGCTAAACAACTTCATTTGAGTAAAAATTCCATTATAGGAAATATGTGTGATTTTGACCTAATTGACAAACCTCCTATAAATTCTAATGTTGAGAATAATACTCCTTCTGACTTTGATTTTTCTTGTAATTCTTTGGAACATGTTGTCAACTTTATTTCTACTACTCCTGAGATTCTGAGTAAGCGAAAAGAAATGCTTTCTTCATCTGACTTCAAATTAGACCATTTGTCGTGTGACCACAAACAACAGTTATTAAATATTTTGTTAACTAATTATGCTGCCTTTTCTAAGGATTTGTCAACCTTAGGGCACACTGATAGAGTTAAACCTCACATTTCCTTAACTCAAAATTTTCCTATTAGGACTCTTCCTTTCCCTATTCCTCAAACCTTACAGCAAACTGCTTTGGACCAACTAAACGAAATGCAGAGTGCAGGTATTATTGAACGAGGTAATTGTGAATGGGCATGTCCAATGCTCATGGTTAAGAAAAAATCTCTTGATTCTTCTGCCCCACCCACCTTTAGGCTTGCATTAGATCTTCGTTTGTTAAATTCAGTCATAAAATCTTCCTCCTATCCCCTCCCTAAAATTTCAACCATAATCTCTAATTTGTCAAAATTTAAATACTTCTCCACCCTTGATTTCGGAAACGCCTATTGGCAAATAGATCTTCCTAAAGATCTCCAAAAAATTGTAGCATTCACTACTCCTTTTGCGTCATATTTTTCTAAACGTATTCCTTTTGGTCTTAAAACAGCGGCAAGTACCTTTCAAAATTTAATAGATAATGTTTTAGAACAAGTAAACCTGCCAGGTCTCTTTGCATATCAAGACGATTTAGTTATTGGTGCTAATTCATTTGAGGAATCTCTGTCCAAAATTGCTAAATTG
Organism: Dolomedes plantarius; assembly: GCA_907164885.2. Taxonomy (NCBI): domain Eukaryota; kingdom Metazoa; phylum Arthropoda; class Arachnida; order Araneae; family Dolomedidae; genus Dolomedes; species Dolomedes plantarius. Next base: position 120,884,775 of record OU015492.1, on the reverse strand, counting down.
CTTGAAGTAATTTCAAAATTTAATCTGACTTTATCTCCGCACAAGTGCTCATTTCATAAGACAACGATTGATTTTCTTGGTTTCCATATTAAAGATAATGCTATATTTCCTATTGATAATAACATCACTAAAATAACTGCTTTTCCTGTGCCTACGTCTAAACGACAAGTAAAACGCTTTTTAGGAGTTTGTGGTTTCTATCGTTCACTTATTCCAAATTTTGCTGCACTTACTCAACCGTTAATTGACATCACTTCACCTAAGGTTAAATTCATTTGGTCTCCTTATCTGCAAGAATGTTTCAATAACCTTCAGTCCATTTTCTTTTCCAAACCCTTTGTCAAACTACCCATGTGGGATCAGAATTTTTATTTGAACACTGATGCATCAAATTTGGCAATTTCTGCTATTTTGATGCAGAAGTTTGATGATAAGTTATTACCTATTTCATATTTTAGTAAATCTCTTACAAAAGGTCAGAAAAATTATTCCACTCTCAAGAAAGAATTATTTGCATTTTATATGTCCATCATTGCATTTAAGTATTACTTATACAACAGAACTTTTACAGTGTTAACTGATAGCAAACCTCTCATCAACTATAAACATACTTCTTCTCCTACTGATATTGTTACTAGATGGTTACTCGAAATGAGTGAATATTCCATCATTTATGAACATATCCCTGGTAAACTTAATGTTTTGGCAGACTATTTTTCTCGCCTCACTTGTGACCCTCCTTCTCAAAATTTAGCCACCAATCCTGAAATTATTAATAGTGAGGATGTTCTTCCTATAACTACTGTTAATGCTTTAACTACTGACCCTATTCAAAATCATCCAGCAATTCCCATCACTAATGACCCTCCTATGGATATCTCCATATCCACATTTTTGGCAGAACAGAGTCGGGATTCAAAATTGATCAAAATTATTAATTATCTAAATCAACCCAACTCTGCTAAGTCTTCTAAATTCACCGATTATTATATTCATGATGATTCTAAATTATTATGCTGGGATAAAACTAATATCAATACTAATTCTCATATTATTGTTGTTCCTCACTCTTTAAAATTTGTCATGTGTCTCATTTTGGCATAGAAAAGACATATGATTTTGTAAAAGCTCGTTACTTTTGGCAAGGTATGTATGTTGATACAGTGAATTTTGTAAAATCTTGTCACCTTTGTTCTCTTAATAAGTCTCACACCATTGTATCAGCACCTTTTCAGGCTAATCCCATTCCCACTTTACCTAACGAGGCTGTGTCTATGGATATTCTTGGCCCTTTTAAAAATAATGCTTATGTTTTGACCATAATTGATCTTTTCTCGAGGCATTTAGAGCTTTTTCCTCTTGTCAAAATTACAACGGAGGCAGTCACTGAGTGTTTGTTAAGTTATGTTTGTAAATTTGGTAGACCTTCTTTAATCTTAACAGATCTTGGTACTCAATTTACATCTGAAATTTTCTCTTCCTTTACTAAAACTATTGGGATTAAATTAAACCATACCACTGTGGGTAACCCTAAGGCGAATGCTATTTGTGAAAGAACTAATCTTTCTGCAAAATCTACAATTAATTGTCTTCTACAGCAAGGTGTTCCTTTTAAACATGCTGTACTTCTTCATCAACATTTGTACAATGGTTCACACCATTCTTCGACTAATTATTCTCCGTTTTTGTTGCATTTTGGTCGAGAAGTTGCACTGATCTTTGATAATTTCTGTTACAAAAAATCTGTCGAACAGCTCGACAAACCTCAATATTTAAACAATTTGTTCAAAAATATGCTTCAGGTACAACAAACGGTTTATCAAAATTTAACTGATAAACGTGTAATTCAAAATACCAAACAACTTCAACATGCTAAGTTACGTGTACTCTCTCCAGGAAATATTGTGTATGTGAAATCTAAAGACAGGTTCAATAAGAAATTCACTGGTCCATATGAAGTTATTAAACGCCACTCTGTAGTTACTTATTCGATAAGACTACTCTCAAATCCTTTGGCTCCTCTTACTAAAATTCATATTGATCGTCTCCATTTTGCTCCTGCTAGAAAAGCTCACTTAAATGAATCTTCTTCTGCTCCTTTAATGTTTAATGTTTCTCCTCCTCAGCAAAATAGGTATTTCTTGAGGTCTACAGTTTTACAGTGATTTTTTTATGGTTGTGTGTTAGGAGAGCTCCCTAATATCACTTCTTTCTTTCCTTCCAATGCTGGCGTTGTGTAGGATATTTTTTTTCCCCACTGTAATTTTGTTTCTTTGAGTATATTCCTTTTTGCCAACATTATTCAAAATTCTAAAATTGTACTGCTCTCTGAATGTTTACAATTGTTTCTTAATAATGTAAGCTTCTATTAACTAGTTCCAACACTTAATGTTGAGTTACTTGATATGGAAAACCTTAATATGGTCAACTAATGTTAAATTAAGTTTAATGCTTCAATTGTTCTAAAGAAAGATTAATTTTCCTTCTGTTCCTTTCATACCTGTCAAATTCTTGCTTCATCAACATATGATTTCAAGGTTATAAGTTGTAACTTAGGTATAATTTTGTTATGAAATACTTCAACAGATATAATTCTCTAATGTAATCAACTTCATAGTGATATTATTACTTATTAGTGTAATATGTTGCACATTTTGCTTCATCCATTGGTTTACTTTTATCAATGTTATAATTTTTGTTTTGCTTAGATATTTTGTTTGATTTGATGTTTGTATTTGGTTGTTATAATGCAACGATGGCTGAAAGTATTGGTATAAGGCATTAGCATTAGCATTAGCAAATAACAACTGTATTAGTATAATTTAGCAAATAACAACTGTATTAGTATAATTTAGCAAATAACATCTGTATTACTATGGTATTGACATATTTTTTATTACTCTTCACTGAAAAATATTTTTTTTTGCCTTGACACAAATTTCTTTTGGTATTACCTGAGAATGTTATCAGTCACTCATTCAATTGGTAAGATTATGCTTGTACATATTACATGGTGTATATTAATGGTATTGAAAAGTCAGTATCTTCTATTTAAGCATGTTGAAAAACAAGGTATCAATGTAAACAAATGATAGGAACCAAATGATTCCATATCAACTCTATGGACATTCATGTATTTTAATATATCCTATCAAGATCTTTCTTTCCTATATTTTGTTGTGTTTAAATATTACAAGCAAACTTTATTGTGTATTTATGTGTAAAATCCCTAATACTTAACTGAACTATATTTTATGTGTTATATTTTTTTGTTATTTTTTATACCTCACTTTGTCAATTTTTGACAAGTTATCTTATACCGACTATGACTATCCTATACTTCATGTTCACTACTACCTTCCCTTTTTTTTTTGAGTGCAGTTAGTTCCATAGCCCTATTTTTTTTGCAATGTAGTGAGATGTACGCTAGTTCTGCAAACCACTTTCATTTTTATTTTTCTATTATTTTTACTTTTCAGTTTTCCCCTAGTGTAATATTACTACTTTGTTGTTTTCTATTTTTTTTTTGTAAAATTAAATTTCCATGCGCAAGATAGAAGTCACCAACCTTATTGGGACAGTATCATATACTTTCTTTTGGCCAAGGAATTTTATGTGATTCAAGCTCTGTCTTGGTATAGGATGATCTTTTGATCAAGTTTAATTTTATTTTTAACCCTTCACTTGAAGTTAGGAATTTACTTAAGGCTAGGTGTCCTAGTCATTCTTCCTTTTGCACAGCTTTCCCCCTTGAGTGGAGTCTGTCTTGGTGCATATATTTTGTTAGGTTTCAGGTGTCATAATCCTTCGCGGAAACATTACTGATCCTAATTTACCTAATTTTGACTTTTTTATTGTTTGTACCCAACTGGTCACTTATAAACTTTGACAGTTTGTGGTTACATTCTTATGCATTCACTTTTCATTTTTTTAGCTCACACTTAAAGCATGTACATGTGCATAAACAAGATAAGGTTTATGTTTTTTATTATATTATTAGCTATGAGCATTTTGGCCATATAGCATATTTAGTTGAGTGACATATTTTTTTCCTTCCCCTTGTGGATTTTTTTATATATTACTAATTAAGTAACTGTCAAGATTCGAATTCCCATACCTCTGGTAGGTTAAGTTGCCGCAATAGACTTCTTAGAATCATCGTCTATGTTTCGTGGGAATTCTTGTTAGTATTGTTACGACAATTATGTTTGTTTAGTTCACTCTGTGTGTAGCAATTTTGATGCATATTAATAGATATGACATCTTATATATTTTTTTGAATGCAAATGGATATTACTTCCAATTTTTTAGTATAAATATATGATATTCTACATTGAATATTAATAAAATAACATCCAATATTTTGATTATTAGTGGATATGAGATCCAATCTTCTTCAATTAGATATATTGAACTCATCATTCTTTGGTAAGACCAAATTAACTTACCTTCTTGAAATGATATGAAATTTCAAGTGTTTAATTTATTTTGTTGACTATGATATGCAACTATAAGTTTAATTAGTACAAATGTACATAAAAATTTTAAGGTACTGTGTTACGCCATTTTTTTTGTCAAGCATTAATCACTACTATTTTTGTAAAATTCACCATGCTTGTATGAATTACTATCTTTGTATTGATACTACATTTATAATATCCTTATATATTACTTTTTCCCTTTGTATTCACTATATGTATTTTATATGAAATTTTTTTGAGATCAAATGTGTCTCACGTATTATGTATGCTATTGGTTTTTCCACACATTAATATGTGGTGATTTGTAAATTTTTTTTCATCTCTGGACAGGGGAGAGTTCTGTAACGAGGAATTCGTTACAGGTTCCTTTATTTTGATTAATTTAATTTAATTTGTGTAGTTCTCTTAAACTTTAAATTATAACTTTAATTTTAATCTTAAATCTGCTAGTTATGTTTCCTTTCCTTATCTGATAGTAATTTATTTTTTTCCCAGGCTCTTAGTCATGGGAGGTCTCTGTAACCTTTAAGTCCGTTCGGTCGGTAATTGAGAATAGCCTATCTTCTAACATCTGGCAGTGCAATTTGCCGTCCTATATTCTTTAAGTCTTTGTCAGCTAGGTCCCCTAATTGCTAGCCTCGTGTCCACGAAATAAGATGTCTTTTCTTCCCTGTTTCCGTGTTTTTGTTAACAGCATTGATGGGTCTTTTTAAGCTATTAAACTCCGTTTATGCTAAAGGCTCCAGTTTCCCTTTTCCGCGCCTGCGGCGAACGTAATTTATTACGATTCTCTTGCATGGGAAACAGTTTTTCTCTGAACAGGCGTTTGGGCTTCGCGCTGCTTGACCAGCTCCTCTGATTGGTTAAGCTCAGCCAGTCTCGGCCAATGAAACTCCTTAAAAGGGTTCTTCTGGCATTTTCTTCTGGCAAGAGGAATGTGGTACTTAAGGTTTCCAGTTTTGGCGATGCTTCGCGTATTTTATTTTATGGACACAAGGTGTTGGCAATGTGTTGAGGCGCTGTTAAGGTTGTCTTTCTCCTCTCCCTTCTGCACGCCTTGGCGAGATTGGTTGTACGGCAACCCTTCTCTCCTTGCGTTGTCCAGGGCTGAAAAAAAAAGAGATGCGATGCAGAGATTCAGAATTCTTTTTCTGGGTAGATAAAAACTTGCTCTAAGAGACCCTGAGCCGGGCTTTCGGTCCTTTTTGTTTGGCCGTGGCTTGGTGAGGGGGATGTATTTTTTTATTGTCGAATAGTGAGTACGAGTGTATTCTATTGATCTGATATTTGTGTATATATACTTTAAAAAAAGAAATTCCTTCAATACTATTATTTTATTTGTGATGCTCTTCTAATAAGTGGTCGTGTAGACCTGAAGCTCTTTTCTATTATGTAGCATTACTGTTATTGGTTCCTGTTATAATTCAGTAGTCAAGATATATATTACTTATTTTTATCTAGAAAAAATAAACTTTTTGTTATTTCTACCAACAAGTCGTTTTTGAAGAAGTTTTCTTCCTCAGTATTTATTTTTATAAAAAGTAGTTGTGAGCAGTATCAAAACCTGTAATAATTCAATCCTGCGGCACAATGATCTTCAACGTTTGTTTCCTCAGCAAATCTTGTACTACCACTATGCAAAATCTTCCGGTTCTCCACATGTAATGTACCATCGCTAATATTTTTCTTGAAGAACCATTTACGGCTACAGTTGAATGAAGATTATTTCTCCGTAAGAGACGGACTTGCGTCTTAAATGTTCCGGCCTGCCTTGACGAACTGTCATTTCTACATCTTATACGATAGACAAATCTTCATTTTTTTATAGAACTTTCGTGCTGTGAACATTTCTGGTGTACTTCATCTTTCACTCTACAGAACAACGGTCCTTCGTCCATCCAACTAAAAACATTTGACTCTACCAAAATAGTGACCATACACAATAGTGAGTGAATACAATTAGTGAATATGTACCATGCTAAGTTACCATTGTACAGAAATGGTGCGCAATGACCAGTGCTGCTCTCAACTTCATCAATTGGTATGCTTCATTTTAATTCATTATTTATCATTTGTTAAATATTCTTCACAATTTTTTTGAAATGTTTCATTGAAATTTTATACTTACAATATTGGTATTATAAGTACAATCCAACTGTTACAGTAAATATGAATTTTTAGTGTATATTCAGTATATTTTTCATAATAATCTAGTTTTTGCAAATTTACTTTTACTTGAATGGTAGTATTTATAAAATTGTGATTTTATATTTTTTTCTCATTTTGTGTAATACTTTAAAGTGCACTTTTAACTCTTTTCACATTTTGTGATTATAAATTTTTTTTCTCTTTATATGAGAAATACTTAAAAGCATGGCTACAAAAAATTCATTTCCATGCAGCCTGACACCATTTGAGGGTGATGTAGAGTTATTGGAGTTCTTTTTCGAACAGGTAATCGACATAAAGGAATTTAATAAGTGGTCTGAGCAACAAGCTTTGACTTTTTTAAAATCCAAACTTACAGGCAATGCTCTTAAATTTTTTGTCAGTTCGGCTGATGCTAAAGGTTGTACATCTATTTTACAACTGAAACAGATTTTCGTTGATTTTTTTAAACCTGCAACCACACATTCTTTGCGTGTAGCTGTAGATAATATTAAATTGTTGCCTGATGAAACAATCAGAAATTTAGCACACAGGCTTGATAATCTTGTAAGGAAAGTGCACCCATCTATCACTGAGAAAACTCAGTTAGACTCTATAAAATTTTCACATTTGCTAAATGCTTTGCCTGCCAGCCATAAATTAAAAATTTTGGAGTCTGGTTTGGATAATTTTGATGAGGCGGTTGCTAAAGCTCAACTTTTGCAGGATATCCATATTCAATCTGAGATTTTGGTTCCATCTACCTCTTCTCAGCCTTCATATGATCAATTATTAGCTGAAGTTAATTATTTAAAAACTCAGATAGTTGAAATTAAAAATCCTACCAATAATACTTCTCCTGCCAAAAATGAAAATGCTAGAAATCAGAATTTTAGAGCACACAGACAAAATTTCAGGCCATACTCCAAAAGTTTTAGGCCAAGTCCAGTTAATAGAGTGCAAATCAAATGTAATTACTGTGGCCGCTTGAACCACTTAATGAAGAATTGTTATCAGTTTAAGAGAGTATTAGCTGATAGAGCAAACCATAACCAATATAATCGTGGTAGAGGTCAGGTTAGACCTAATTCTCGTAATAATAGCCATGGGAATAATAATATGAACCCTAGAGCAAATATTTTTGTGCCATCAAATAATCCTAGTAATACTTTAAACTAGAGATGGAGTGTCATAACACTGGGATTATGAACTCCTATAAAAATTCTGCTAATGAGTATTCTCAGTACTTTAATGACAATGTTACTAATATTAACTGCCCGAATGATGATATTTCTGTTTATTCCTTACCTCTGGTGTATGTATATTTAAAAGATAATGTCCTAATTTCACTGTTAGATTCTGGCTCGAGTTTGTCATTGTTTGATTTAAATACATTTAATTCAATGAAATCACAACTTAAATACAGAATAATCTCTAGAGCTGTAACCATTAAAACCCTTAACTCTACTCTACAATATTCTGCTTGTGTTGAATTGCCTATCAAATTCTCCAGGAAGTCATTTAAACACACCTTTTTCTTAACAGATCTGTCAACATCTAAATTCAATATCTTAATTGGGTATGACTTTCTCAACAAATACAATGTAATACTAGATCATAAACTAAATGCAATTAAAATTAACTCTGAAACCATGCCTTTTATTCAAAATTCCTTTGATAATTCTGTTCATTTCAATTCAACCATCACTGACTCACCTAATCTTAATACTAAGAGTAATCATAATATTGAACCTAATAATAATAATCTGAGAGATAATTCTACTAATTTTTGTGATACTGCACCAGAGAACTGTTCTTCCAACTTCAATGACAAAATAAGTATGCATAATGATTTTGCTGATAATGTTGATATCTCTTCTACTGCACAATGTTTTAATTTATATGCTGATAATGTACTTGTGAATGATAATTTATGTGTGAAAAATGATAAAGGTAATGAAGTTGCATCTAATGTAGTTATGGTATGTGAAAAAGTTATCTTAGAATGTGACGATAGTCAATATGTTAAGGTGAAAACACTTACTAATTTCAATGAAGCTCTTTTTCTACCAAATTCTAAACAATTTATTTGTCATCCTTCATTACATAAATTTGAAAATACTTGTCAGGAACCTATTTTAAATCACTTTTATATATTTATTGAAAATAGGGATGCTAAACAACTTCATTTGAGTAAAAATTCCATTATAGGAAATATGTGTGATTTTGACCTAATTGACAAACCTCCTATAAATTCTAATGTTGAGAATAATACTCCTTCTGACTTTGATTTTTCTTGTAATTCTTTGGAACATGTTGTCAACTTTATTTCTACTACTCCTGAGATTCTGAGTAAGCGAAAAGAAATGCTTTCTTCATCTGACTTCAAATTAGACCATTTGTCGTGTGACCACAAACAACAGTTATTAAATATTTTGTTAACTAATTATGCTGCCTTTTCTAAGGATTTGTCAACCTTAGGGCACACTGATAGAGTTAAACCTCACATTTCCTTAACTCAAAATTTTCCTATTAGGACTCTTCCTTTCCCTATTCCTCAAACCTTACAGCAAACTGCTTTGGACCAACTAAACGAAATGCAGAGTGCAGGTATTATTGAACGAGGTAATTGTGAATGGGCATGTCCAATGCTCATGGTTAAGAAAAAATCTCTTGATTCTTCTGCCCCACCCACCTTTAGGCTTGCATTAGATCTTCGTTTGTTAAATTCAGTCATAAAATCTTCCTCCTATCCCCTCCCTAAAATTTCAACCATAATCTCTAATTTGTCAAAATTTAAATACTTCTCCACCCTTGATTTCGGAAACGCCTATTGGCAAATAGATCTTCCTAAAGATCTCCAAAAAATTGTAGCATTCACTACTCCTTTTGCGTCATATTTTTCTAAACGTATTCCTTTTGGTCTTAAAACAGCGGCAAGTACCTTTCAAAATTTAATAGATAATGTTTTAGAACAAGTAAACCTGCCAGGTCTCTTTGCATATCAAGACGATTTAGTTATTGGTGCTAATTCATTTGAGGAATCTCTGTCCAAAATTGCTAAATTGCTTGAAGTAATTTCAAAATTTAATCTGACTTTATCTCCGCACAAGTGCTCATTTCATAAGACAACGATTGATTTTCTTGGTTTCCATATTAAAGATAATGCTATATTTCCTATTGATAATAACATCACTAAAATAACTGCTTTTCCTGTGCCTACGTCTAAACGACAAGTAAAACGCTTTTTAGGAGTTTGTGGTTTCTATCGTTCACTTATTCCAAATTTTGCTGCACTTACTCAACCGTTAATTGACATCACTTCACCTAAGGTTAAATTCATTTGGTCTCCTTATCTGCAAGAATGTTTCAATAACCTTCAGTCCATTTTCTTTTCCAAACCCTTTGTCAAACTACCCATGTGGGATCAGAATTTTTATTTGAACACTGATGCATCAAATTTGGCAATTTCTGCTATTTTGATGCAGAAGTTTGATGATAAGTTATTACCTATTTCATATTTTAGTAAATCTCTTACAAAAGGTCAGAAAAATTATTCCACTCTCAAGAAAGAATTATTTGCATTTTATATGTCCATCATTGCATTTAAGTATTACTTATACAACAGAACTTTTACAGTGTTAACTGATAGCAAACCTCTCATCAACTATAAACATACTTCTTCTCCTACTGATATTGTTACTAGATGGTTACTCGAAATGAGTGAATATTCCATCATTTATGAACATATCCCTGGTAAACTTAATGTTTTGGCAGACTATTTTTCTCGCCTCACTTGTGACCCTCCTTCTCAAAATTTAGCCACCAATCCTGAAATTATTAATAGTGAGGATGTTCTTCCTATAACTACTGTTAATGCTTTAACTACTGACCCTATTCAAAATCATCCAGCAATTCCCATCACTAATGACCCTCCTATGGATATCTCCATATCCACATTTTTGGCAGAACAGAGTCGGGATTCAAAATTGATCAAAATTATTAATTATCTAAATCAACCCAACTCTGCTAAGTCTTCTAAATTCACCGATTATTATATTCATGATGATTCTAAATTATTATGCTGGGATAAAACTAATATCAATACTAATTCTCATATTATTGTTGTTCCTCACTCTTTAAAATTTGTCATGTGTCTCATTTTGGCATAGAAAAGACATATGATTTTGTAAAAGCTCGTTACTTTTGGCAAGGTATGTATGTTGATACAGTGAATTTTGTAAAATCTTGTCACCTTTGTTCTCTTAATAAGTCTCACACCATTGTATCAGCACCTTTTCAGGCTAATCCCATTCCCACTTTACCTAACGAGGCTGTGTCTATGGATATTCTTGGCCCTTTTAAAAATAATGCTTATGTTTTGACCATAATTGATCTTTTCTCGAGGCATTTAGAGCTTTTTCCTCTTGTCAAAATTACAACGGAGGCAGTCACTGAGTGTTTGTTAAGTTATGTTTGTAAATTTGGTAGACCTTCTTTAATCTTAACAGATCTTGGTACTCAATTTACATCTGAAATTTTCTCTTCCTTTACTAAAACTATTGGGATTAAATTAAACCATACCACTGTGGGTAACCCTAAGGCGAATGCTATTTGTGAAAGAACTAATCTTTCTGCAAAATCTACAATTAATTGTCTTCTACAGCAAGGTGTTCCTTTTAAACATGCTGTACTTCTTCATCAACATTTGTACAATGGTTCACACCATTCTTCGACTAATTATTCTCCGTTTTTGTTGCATTTTGGTCGAGAAGTTGCACTGATCTTTGATAATTTCTGTTACAAAAAATCTGTCGAACAGCTCGACAAACCTCAATATTTAAACAATTTGTTCAAAAATATGCTTCAGGTACAACAAACGGTTTATCAAAATTTAACTGATAAACGTGTAATTCAAAATACCAAACAACTTCAACATGCTAAGTTACGTGTACTCTCTCCAGGAAATATTGTGTATGTGAAATCTAAAGACAGGTTCAATAAGAAATTCACTGGTCCATATGAAGTTATTAAACGCCACTCTGTAGTTACTTATTCGATAAGACTACTCTCAAATCCTTTGGCTCCTCTTACTAAAATTCATATTGATCGTCTCCATTTTGCTCCTGCTAGAAAAGCTCACTTAAATGAATCTTCTTCTGCTCCTTTAATGTTTAATGTTTCTCCTCCTCAGCAAAATAGGTATTTCTTGAGGTCTACAGTTTTACAGTGATTTTTTTATGGTTGTGTGTTAGGAGAGCTCCCTAATATCACTTCTTTCTTTCCTTCCAATGCTGGCGTTGTGTAGGATATTTTTTTTCCCCACTGTAATTTTGTTTCTTTGAGTATATTCCTTTTTGCCAACATTATTCAAAATTCTAAAATTGTACTGCTCTCTGAATGTTTACAATTGTTTCTTAATAATGTAAGCTTCTATTAACTAGTTCCAACACTTAATGTTGAGTTACTTGATATGGAAAACCTTAATATGGTCAACTAATGTTAAATTAAGTTTAATGCTTCAATTGTTCTAAAGAAAGATTAATTTTCCTTCTGTTCCTTTCATACCTGTCAAATTCTTGCTTCATCAACATATGATTTCAAGGTTATAAGTTGTAACTTAGGTATAATTTTGTTATGAAATACTTCAACAGATATAATTCTCTAATGTAATCAACTTCATAGTGATATTATTACTTATTAGTGTAATATGTTGCACATTTTGCTTCATCCATTGGTTTACTTTTATCAATGTTATAATTTTTGTTTTGCTTAGATATTTTGTTTGATTTGATGTTTGTATTTGGTTGTTATAATGCAACGATGGCTGAAAGTATTGGTATAAGGCATTAGCATTAGCATTAGCAAATAACAACTGTATTAGTATAATTTAGCAAATAACAACTGTATTAGTATAATTTAGCAAATAACATCTGTATTACTATGGTATTGACATATTTTTTTATTACTCTTCACTGAAAAATATTTTTTTTTGCCTTGACACAAATTTCTTTTGGTATTACCTGAGAATGTTATCAGTCACTCATTCAATTGGTAAGATTATGCTTGTACATATTACATGGTGTATATTAATGGTATTGAAAAGTCAGTATCTTCTATTTAAGCATGTTGAAAAACAAGGTATCAATGTAAACAAATGATAGGAACCAAATGATTCCATATCAACTCTATGGACATTCATGTATTTTAATATATCCTATCAAGATCTTTCTTTCCTATATTTTGTTGTGTTTAAATATTACAAGCAAACTTTATTGTGTATTTATGTGTAAAATCCCTAATACTTAACTGAACTATATTTTATGTGTTATATTTTTTTTGTTATTTTTTTATACCTCACTTTGTCAATTTTTGACAAGTTATCTTATACCGACTATGACTATCCTATACTTCATGTTCACTACTACCTTCCCTTTTTTTTTTGAGTGCAGTTAGTTCCATAGCCCTATTTTTTTTTGCAATGTAGTGAGATGTACGCTAGTTCTGCAAACCACTTTCATTTTTATTTTTCTATTATTTTTACTTTTCAGTTTTCCCCTAGTGTAATATTACTACTTTGTTGTTTTCTATTTTTTTTTTGTAAAATTAAATTTCCATGCGCAAGATAGAAGTCACCAACCTTATTGGGACAGTATCATATACTTTCTTTTGGCCAAGGAATTTTATGTGATTCAAGCTCTGTCTTGGTATAGGATGATCTTTTGATCAAGTTTAATTTTATTTTTAACCCTTCACTTGAAGTTAGGAATTTACTTAAGGCTAGGTGTCCTAGTCATTCTTCCTTTTGCACAGCTTTCCCCCTTGAGTGGAGTCTGTCTTGGTGCATATATTTTGTTAGGTTTCAGGTGTCATAATCCTTCGCGGAAACATTACTGATCCTAATTTACCTAATTTTGACTTTTTTATTGTTTGTACCCAACTGGTCACTTATAAACTTTGACAGTTTGTGGTTACATTCTTATGCATTCACTTTTCATTTTTTTAGCTCACACTTAAAGCATGTACATGTGCATAAACAAGATAAGGTTTATGTTTTTTATTATATTATTAGCTATGAGCATTTTGGCCATATAGCATATTTAGTTGAGTGACATATTTTTTTCCTTCCCCTTGTGGATTTTTTTATATATTACTAATTAAGTAACTGTCAAGATTCGAATTCCCATACCTCTGGTAGGTTAAGTTGCCGCAATAGACTTCTTAGAATCATCGTCTATGTTTCGTGGGAATTCTTGTTAGTATTGTTACGACAATTATGTTTGTTTAGTTCACTCTGTGTGTAGCAATTTTGATGCATATTAATAGATATGACATCTTATATATTTTTTTGAATGCAAATGGATATTACTTCCAATTTTTTAGTATAAATATATGATATTCTACATTGAATATTAATAAAATAACATCCAATATTTTGATTATTAGTGGATATGAGATCCAATCTTCTTCAATTAGATATATTGAACTCATCATTCTTTGGTAAGACCAAATTAACTTACCTTCTTGAAATGATATGAAATTTCAAGTGTTTAATTTATTTTGTTGACTATGATATGCAACTATAAGTTTAATTAGTACAAATGTACATAAAAATTTTAAGGTACTGTGTTACGCCATTTTTTTGTCAAGCATTAATCACTACTATTTTTGTAAAATTCACCATGCTTGTATGAATTACTATCTTTGTATTGATACTACATTTATAATATCCTTATATATTACTTTTTCCCTTTGTATTCACTATATGTATTTTATATGAAATTTTTTTGAGATCAAATGTGTCTCACGTATTATGTATGCTATTGGTTTTTCCACACATTAATATGTGGTGATTTGTAAATTTTTTTTCATCTCTGGACAGGGGAGAGTTCTGTAACGAGGAATTCGTTACAGGTTCCTTTATTTTGATTAATTTAATTTAATTTGTGTAGTTCTCTTAAACTTTAAATTATAACTTTAATTTTAATCTTAAATCTGCTAGTTATGTTTCCTTTCCTTATCTGATAGTAATTTATTTTTTTCCCAGGCTCTTAGTCATGGGAGGTCTCTGTAACCTTTAAGTCCGTTCGGTCGGTAATTGAGAATAGCCTATCTTCTAACATCTGGCAGTGCAATTTGCCGTCCTATATTCTTTAAGTCTTTGTCAGCTAGGTCCCCTAATTGCTAGCCTCGTGTCCACGAAATAAGATGTCTTTTCTTCCCTGTTTCCGTGTTTTTGTTAACAGCATTGATGGGTCTTTTTAAGCTATTAAACTCCGTTTATGCTAAAGGCTCCAGTTTCCCTTTTCCGCGCCTGCGGCGAACGTAATTTATTACGATTCTCTTGCATGGGAAACAGTTTTTCTCTGAACAGGCGTTTGGGCTTCGCGCTGCTTGACCAGCTCCTCTGATTGGTTAAGCTCAGCCAGTCTCGGCCAATGAAACTCCTTAAAAGGGTTCTTCTGGCATTTTCTTCTGGCAAGAGGAATGTGGTACTTAAGGTTTCCAGTTTTGGCGATGCTTCGCGTATTTTATTTTATGGACACAAGGTGTTGGCAATGTGTTGAGGCGCTGTTAAGGTTGTCTTTCTCCTCTCCCTTCTGCACGCCTTGGCGAGATTGGTTGTACGGCAACCCTTCTCTCCTTGCGTTGTCCAGGGCTGAAAAAAAAAGAGATGCGATGCAGAGATTCAGAATTCTTTTTCTGGGTAGATAAAAACTTGCTCTAAGAGACCCTGAGCCGGGCTTTCGGTCCTTTTTGTTTGGCCGTGGCTTGGTGAGGGGGATGTATTTTTTTATTGTCGAATAGTGAGTACGAGTGTATTCTATTGATCTGATATTTGTGTATATATACTTTAAAAAAAGAAATTCCTTCAATACTATTATTTTATTTTTGATGCTCTTCTAATAAGTGGTCGTGTAGACCTGAAGCTCTTTTCTATTATGTAGCATTACTGTTATTGGTTCCTGTTATAATTCAGTAGTCAAGATATATATTACTTATTTTTATCTAGAAAAAATAAACTTTTTGTTATTTCTACCAACAAGTCGTTTTTGAAGAAGTTTTCTTCCTCAGTATTTATTTTTATAAAAAGTAGTTGTGAGCAGTATCAAAACCTGTAATAATTCAATCCTGCGGCACAATGATCTTCAACGTTTGTTTCCTCAGCAAATCTTGTACTACCACTATGCAAAATCTTCCGGTTCTCCACATGTAATGTACCATCGCTAATATTTTTCTTGAAGAACCATTTACGGCTACAGTTGAATGAAGATTATTTCTCCGTAAGAGACGGACTTGCGTCTTAAATGTTCCGGCCTGCCTTGACGAACTGTCATTTCTACATCTTATACGATAGACAAATCTTCATTTTTTTATAGAACTTTCGTGCTGTGAACATTTCTGGTGTACTTCATCTTTCACTCTACAGAACAACGGTCCTTCGTCCATCCAACTAAAAACATTTGACTCTACCAAAATAGTGACCATACACAATAGTGAGTGAATACAATTAGTTAATATGTACCATGCTAAGTTACCATTGTACTTTAATGGTGCCTCCATTTGTACAGAAATTCATCCATAGGTACAATGGTTGTGAGCCATTTGGCTTTGCCTGCTACCCATAGTAACTCTTGTGCTTGGGCCATAGGGTACGCTATGATTTTAGTAGTAGCATTCAGTGCTCTAAAGTCACAGCACAGTCTTATGCTCGCATCCTTCTTAGCCACACATACGATAGGGTGTGCTATCTCCGCACTGGAGGGTTCAATTAAGTCATGTTCCAATAATTCCTCAATTTGTCTATCTACTTCCTTTTTATATATTTCGGGCACCTTGTAACAGTGGGGTTTCTTCCTTGGTAACCCTGGTATTAGTTCAATTCTATGCGGGTGTTCCAAAGCCGGTTTAATTTTTCCTGAAAATAAACCCTTATATTTTTCTAATAATTTTTTTATCCCTAATTTCTCGTTTTCTGATAGATGTGATAGTTCTACTTGCGTGTTTAGCGTCTCAAAGGGTTTAAAATCTACCTTAATGGGGACATTTTCAACTTCTCCAAACTCCTCCTCTCCTTCGAACATTATGTTCAGGGCGTTGATTCGACTCACGAACTCTTTTATCTTATTTTGATGTACCTTACATTTAGTCCCATCTCGTAATTCCACAATATACGTATGTGGAGGGTTATGTTTAATTACAGTTCCTGGCTATTTCCACCGAGCAAATAACTTATTGGTAGAATCTGCTATTAAGACGATAACTTGGTCCCCCACTTTATATCTTTTGTTGCTAGATCTCAGATTGTAGTAGTGAGCCATTTTTTCCTGCGAATTTCGGCTATTGCTCCCGCTTCCTTTGCGGCTTTTTCTAGTCTGTTTCCTACCTCTTGTAGATATTTAGAAAGAGGTTTCGTGTTCAGTTGTGTACTTCCATTCTTTCCCATCCAAGTGTTTTTTTAAAATTGACAATGGCCCTTCCGGTTGCCTTCCATACAACAATTGGAACGGAGCAACTCCCGTCGTACCGTTGGGCACTTCTCGATATGCCCATAACAAGTAAGGTAGTTGTTTGTGCCAGCCTCTCTTGTCCTCTCTTATAACGTGATGGATCATGTTCTTTAATACCTGATTAAATCTTTCTACTAACCCATTTGCCCGAGGATAAAGAGGAGTTGAGAATTTCGGGCTCGATCCTAGCCTCTTTTCAAATTCCTGTGTGAGTGAGGCATTAAAGTTTGTCCCATTATCCGAGGCAATGACACTTGGAATACCCGTTCTGGTAAATATTTCTAATAACGATTCACACGTTGCTTTAGCTGTTAGTGATTTAATTGGGATTGCCTCCGCCCACCTACTGTGTTGGTCTACTAACGTTAGTACATATTTGTGGCCCGCCGAGCTAGCCGGATCTAATGGTCCAATCAAATCAATATTTCCGATTTGGAATGGAAGTTCTGGCCTAGCCACTTTCACAATCGGTGTCCTATCAGCAATCCTAACCTTTCTCCTCAGTTGACATCCCTCACAACTGTTACAATAATCCTTTACCTCTTTACTTAATCCCTCCCAATAAAAAGAGTACCGAATTCTTTCTATTGTCTTTTTTGCCGCCATGTGCCCTCCAAATGGTGAGTCATGGGCTAATCTGAGCACTTCTAGTCTTTTTTCTTTCGGAATTACTAGCTGTTCGACAGTTTCTCCCAAAACCTTTTCTTTATGAAATAATAGCGATTCAATAACGTATAGTAATTTCCTTTTCCCATTCTCGTCATGTCCCACTCCCGTCGTAAAGTAGGACATGTCTCCTGTTGTTTTTTAAATCTCTCCACTGAGTCTTTCTCGTGATCTAACCCATTATTTCTACCCTCCTCCTGAGTATCTGTACCCTCAGCCATATTTTCCTTTATTTCACTTCCCTTCTCTTTTGTTACTTGCGAACATGCCCCTACTTGCGGATTTCGATCCTGATCCATTAGCTTTGCCACTGTGCCGGGGGAAATAATCATCTCCTCACCCAACGAATCCACCACCGCACATAACAATTTTCTATGGATTACGTTCATATCATCGTTACCTAATGGTAACCCCACGGCAATTTTCTTCAACGGTGCTCTAATTGCACTACCGAACGCTGATCTGAGTATAATATTAGCTTGGGTTCCTACCTCATTTTGGCCTAAAATATCTGTACGGACGACTGTGATCTCAGACCCACTATCCACTAGAGCCCTCACCTTTCGCCCATTTATACTAATCGATATATATTCTAACGGTTGCATCTCTAAAGACGGATTTCCTTCTTCCTTCATATTCACGCGCGCGCATACCGCATTTCCTACGACCTCCTCGTCTGGACTGATTTCTTCCTCCTCCTCTCCCATAACGGCCTGAACTTTATTAACCCCTTTCTTAAAATTATCTCTCTGTTGGTCTTCTCTGTGTTTAGAGTTATAATCCATTTTTGGGCACTCATATTTAAAGTGATTCTTACTATCACAGAAAAAACATCTTTTATCATTTACTTTACGGTCTACTTTGGAATCTCTCTTATCCGTTCTAGCTAAGGCATTAAATTTTGATCCGGTTACGTTATTACTATAACTACCATTCCCAGTATTCTGTTTCCGATCATGGGTTTCATTTCTCATTCGGTAGTCAAAGTTGTAACTACCCTTATTATAATTTGGGCCAGTAGGAACTGCGACGATGAAATTATCTATTTCCCGGGCCAATTCGGAGGCTGACAACCAGGACTCTGTTTCTTTTAGATAAATGTGCGCTTGAATATGGGTAGGTAAATGGTCTTTAACTTTATCCACTATCAATAATTCTTTTAACTTTTCGAACGTTGATACTTTCCTTGACTGTATGTATAGGTCTAAGGCAGTTCCCACCCTATTCACGAATTCTACAAAGGATTCGTTCGATTTTTTCAAACAGTTAACATAATTCTTTTTATGTTGTAAGGGGGTAATTTGAAATTCCTTCAGTATAACTCCCTTTATTTTCTCATAGTGCTCTATATCTTTACTACCTAACATCGTGCTTAAACCCTTTACCTGTGATTTTAAACTATGAAGAATTATTTTCCCATAGTATTGTTCTGGAACCTCATATAATTTAAACATCATTTCTGTCTGTTGGAAGAAAAAGGGCCAGTCTTCGGATCTAATTGGTGGTTCAGGAATGAACCATCTCATAATTTTTAAATATTCTGTAAAATTACCACTACTCGTTTCGATGCTTTCCCTAGAGCCTGAAATTGAACGTCTCTCAATTTCCGTTATTCTCATTGCTTCAATCTCTAATTCCTTCATTCTTACCTCTATTTCTCTTTGTTTCTCTCTTTCCTGTCTATCTATCTCCTGTTTTGCTATTTCTCTTTGCTCTCGCTCTAATCTCTCATTAATTATAGAGAAATACCACTCTTCCGTAAACCCTTCCTCATATCGGTCACTACCTAGAATTATTTGTTTTAGGTCATACATTGTGCTATTCGGAGGGACCTCTCCGAACGTCGCCAACGCAAGCTAGCTCTGTCGCCAACGTAATTAAATCGGCCTTACGTCCATTCCCCAAGAATGCCATTTTTAGACTCAACCACTTAATCACAAATGCAACAAACAAGTATAAATTCACTTTTACCACTATAACAAAATATAATCAACTATACTGATCTTGAACTATTTACCTCAACAATTATCGTAATTCTACGAGCATTTAACTATTACAATTATAAATCACTGAAAAAAAAATACAATTCAAAAACACCACTAATAAACTAGTACGAGCACTTGTACACTTTTCCCGTTATACAACATAACACTTTTTCACTTTTACAATAATATTATTCCATTTACCAAAAATTCAATAACTCAACAAATTACTTCCATCATTATACACATGAATCAACACTTCAACACTTATCAAAATTAATTCAATTCCCTCAACTAATTACTACCGCTATCTCATACACAGGGAGAAAAGATAGAATCACTTACCCCTATTTCACCTCGATGAAAAACTGCCACTCTGACCTTTTTCCGCTGCTGCACTTTGATCACAGTTCAAGAGAGTTCACTATACAACCACGTCGTTGCTGCACACTTCACTTCGCTGTTGAATTTCTCCTGATACAGGTGTCTCTTCCCGTTTCCTGACCAGTTCCCGAGTAAATTTCTATCGCTGAAGTCGTGTCTAGTCGAATTCTCTGATGCACACCTCACTCCGACCTTGAATTTCTCCTGACCCAGGTTTCTGCTCCCGTTTCTTGACCAGTTACCCAGTAAATATCTGTCGCTGAAGTCGTGCCCAGTAGACTCGAACGGAATCCAACTTCTCTTGAAACTGCGTCTCCTTAAAGATGTATCACCACTCTAGTACTCTAGATCATCTTTTTCTGATACCTTCCGTATCGCTGGGGTCCTCCCACGTTCTTTTTTTCGACTACGCCAATGTTAACCTTTATAGTCGTGATCCGACAAATCATTATCGTGTATAAGTAATTATAACTGTAGCACCAACTCTTATTTACATCTGGGTTTATTAATACATTAAAATCTTGGTTAAATACGTTGTTTACAAAGGTTCGTTTCGATGAACCTAAAATCCACCATGAGAGTAGGGCTCATTCTTTCAAAGTCCCACGAGCTCTGCGTCTCCCGTAAGCGTGTTGACCCTTCAACAGCCCGAATCTATTCTAATTTCTTCGTTCCCCGCATCCTGTCTTTATCCATTCTTCTCAGCGCCTTCTCCAACCATCCATGACGAATTTCCTTTCCTGCCGACTTTTCTAAAGTAGAAACGCGCCGCTAATGGTTTCACAAATCTTTCTAAATGACTTGCGTCCTTTTCAACTATTGCTGCACTTCCCCAAAGATGTATATCGTTCAACACCTGTTTATGTTTCATTCGGGCACATTGAAGACGTTATTACTCACGTCCATTAATTCCACTTAGGGATGGGAGACGAGAGTCTGACAATGCCTTTTAAAACATCTTGGGGTAGAAAAGACGTTGTAAGACCTACTTCAGGTTTGCGGCCAAAAAGGGCTTCGTATGGCATTCTTTAGATTCCACAATGATAAGTTCTATTTTTCATAAAGTGACCGAACCGCAGTCCTTCACTCCTCTGGTCACATTTGTTGTCCTGCATCCAAGTACTAAGCATATTTTCAATACCTTGATTAGCTCTTTCGACACTATCCTGGCTTTCTGAATGGTGAGGCTTCCCATGGACGATCTTCAGTACTGGCCAAAAATCCTACAGACTGGTCACCTCATTATTGTCAAATTCACTACCATTGTCATACTGAATTATATATTGCACCCTAAGCGACGAGAATGTGTCCACTAGGTTACAGGTTACTTCGTCACCTCTTTTTGACGCCAGAGCCTTCAGAGTCATAATTTTTGTGACATGTTCTTGGTACATCATAAGAAATTTGTATTCTCTATCGGGTTGAGACTGAAAATCAATAAGATCAACATGACAACGGGAATTACATTCAGAACAAAACATAGGTTTCACAACAATGCCCTTTATTATAACTTTTTTTTCTGGCAGGGCTCACAAAGGTGGATGTGCAGTTCAATATCATGACATGTATTGTTTTTGTATTTGGTTGAAAGTTCTTTCAACATTATATCAGTCCTCCGTGTCCAATGGCTAAAGGAGTTGCATGAAGTATGCGTGAAATAACTCAGCATCCGTGATTTATACGTCACGGACACTGTCAAAATACGCGAATCACTGTCAATATTATAATATTGTACAGTACTGATGCCTTATTTAACAGGGTAAATGAGTTTACTTTTGTTTTCCACAAACATCACGTCATAGCAATTCAGCAACCAGTAGTTCTTTTTTAGTAGTCATTCTGGCTTTTTTCATCATTTATTAACTTCTGGTAAGTAGTTAAGAACAGTTTTGGTTAAGAATAAACTGTTTTTTGCAGCGTTAACTCTAAGCTTAGACAGTTCATCTTCGAATCGTCGTTGCATGTCTATTGACTGTGACTCTATGTCTTGCTCTTCCATTTTCATGCAGCACAGTATAAAACTAATTTTTTGTTAAACAAATTTAAGTAAAATCGCGTATTTTGACACTCCCGAACAAAGCGCAAAATGCAAATGGCAAATTCTGAGCCTGAGCGGATGATTAAAAGTCACGTGCCTTGCTACGTTATATTCTAAACCAGAGGTCGGCAACCTTTTTAACTAGGAGGGCATATTTCAGAAATGCGGGAGTACGGGGAGTTCGGTTTCTCCTCTTCACCACCGGGTGAAGAGGAGAAGGGGGGGGGGGGTTAATATTTAAACATGAAAATATTAATGCGACACACATTTTTAATACATAAATTCAAATTTTAATTTAAACAAAATAATCTTAAAATTGATAATGCAATTTTTGACATTGCAAATCTGCGGTCAACTCGTAATGTGGCATATAAGTTGAATTCCCAGTCCACAGGCATTGGTCCAAGTAAGTGTCAGTGGGGCTTGATTTTAAGTATTTCATATTAGGAAACAAAGATTCACAAGCATAAATTCTTGGTATAAGGAAATTCTTCCAATAAGGAATCAAAATGTTTGACAAACTAATAGGTGGTAGCATTTTTATCGCAATAATTTTCTAATTTTAAATTTGAGAAATATGATAAATTATCTTTCTTAATATGGGATTTCCTGAGCGACAATTTATCTTTTAATGCATTTATCATACTTATCATAGAAGGAAGTGGAGAACGACGCTGTCTTGAGATCATGCTGCTCGGTTTTTTATTTTATCGGTTTAGCGATTTTTAGTTTTTTTCTACAATTATTCATTACAAGTACGAGCGTTTAATGTTCAAATATCTAGAAAATTTTCCAAATTTCAACGGTGGGCACCCTAATTTTGTCTTGCGGGCATCTTGGTGCCTGCGGGCCCCGCGTTGCCGACCCCGTTCTAAACTGATCAGAGATGTATTTCATACTTTGCCAGTTTGTCATTTGGCATTCTATAGAATGCCTAGGAAATGTGTGAAATATTAATCGTTTCATACATTGCCGACCAGTTTTCGGTATTCTATAAAATGCCTAGGTATTCTATACAATGCCAGATTTTAAACTTTGCCGGTAACATATATATGTTGTTGACAGGGGAGAAACCAAAAAAGAAAGAAAAAAAACTTCACTTCAAGGAATATTCATTATTGAGAGATGTTCTTCGAATCAGAAAAAAATACACAAAAACAAGCACTTTGTTCTGTTTAAAGTAAATACCAAGATTTTGACATAACTATGAGAAAATAATAAGTAATAACGAAAGCATTTTTTAATGCGAAATTGAGATTTAGTCATTTGTTTCTTGCAAACATATTCAAGGTATTTATATTTAAAGCTGAATTATTTATTAAGGTGAAAAAAAAACATTCGAGTACACTTTTGTTAAATTTCTCAAATTTGCATACACATTTTAAATTTGGGAGTTTCTTCAAAACTTGTAGAAGATTTGACCATCTGAATATTTTCGACAGAAAATTTTCCTCGCTCATATATTATCATAAAATTATGTTAAAGGGACACTAATTTTTATTTTTCATGTATACTTAAGACGCATATATGACCATCTGCATAATCATCTGCTGACAGATATGGCCATCTGCATATCTTTGTTCAAAATTTTTCTGATTCATAAATTATCATATACTTATATTAAAAGGGGCACTAATTTTATCTTTTTAATGTATACTCAGGGCGTATTTAAATTATATGACAGAAATAACTTTTAAAATAATGAAAAATGTTTATCTTTAATTTCAATGATATTTAAAGAAGCAAGAAAGTTCACAAAGGCCAGTTCATAAAATATATGTTACTCAGATGGGACATACCAGAAACCCAGACGTATACGGTTTATAGAAGTGATTTGCAACCTTTTTATGACCCAGCACTCCTTTTGTATGACCTTCATACCCTATGTCCATGTAGCATACCTGTCACCCCTTAAACATAACTGAATATGTTTTGAAAGCTTAAAATGTGAGATCAGAACTAGAAAAGCATTCGCGCTATCTACATGTTAATAAGTGCGCTGTAGTGGTGGACAAGCAATTAAAGATAGAAACAGATTATGAAAGAAGTCCGACTATGAAAGAAATGCACTTTAATAGTAAACAACACAACGACTCTATGCTGTTTATATTATTGTCTCATTGAAATCATAAAATAATGAATCAAAAAGTAATAAAATATAACCATCAAAAAGGTCCAATCGCTGAATTTAATTTTTGTTTTTCACAAGCCTTCGTAAAATGCCTTCTATACATGTTTTTTGATAAAAATCCCCCCCCCCCGAATATCAATCACACTTCTCCAGTGCCCCCCCCCTCCATATTGAGAACTATTAGTTAACAGAAAATCACATGTAAAGTGTTTGAAATGAGAAAATTTCTTTTAAAAATATAAATGATTAATGATATGGCAGATATAAAGGCGAGAAGATTTGACTTTAAATTAGGATGAAAACACAATTTTTTCGTCTCCTGCAAAGTTCTTACTCTAAATATTATCATAAATGACAACTTAATGATGAATTATTTAATTGTTTTTTAGTTCATTTTATTGGAAATATAAACTCTTAACGTGCAATGTATTTTTTGCGTAATTTGTATATTTAATTAATGTATATTCGCGTATTATAAGAGTCCTTCGGAATAACAATTGACATTAGGTCCTAAACCTTTACAGCAACAGATCGGACAGAATAACAAAACTAATTTGACTTCTGCGACATTAAGTTAGAAAGATTGATGCGTTGTAAGAACTGTTTCTGTTATTGTTAATAATCCCTCCAGGTGGAGCGGCACTAGAATGGGTCCATGAGTCCATATGCCCTCAGTAGGACCATTAATAGGCAAGGATCGGTAATAGGACTCTCTAGATAAATATACGTAGGTTAGGATCTGACCAGGAGTGGCGTGCTCATTATTAGATTTTTTTACAAGTGGGAAAAACTTTGTATTATCTATCATATTTTAGGCACCTCCAGTGGGCATTTGCGAACCTAGTGATTGCAGTCTGCTCAGTTCTATCAACCTTGAAGGTAAGAGCTCTACCAGGGCAGACATCATAGTACCAGTTATGGACCGGGTGTAGATCTCCAAGTTCTCTGGACAAACAAATTCGTTAAGGAATAAGTCTGCAGATAAGTAAAATCGGAATAAGTTATTGTTGAACTTTCAGTGGTGCATGCCTTTGCTAGGATGTCAGCCATCTCATTGTCAAATGGTCCCACGTGAGAGGGGACTCGCTGCAAATGAATATCGGGGTTCACAGAGATACGATCAGGATGGTGTAGGATGGATATTCCGGCTCTGTTGCCAACTCTGTTAATAGAGCTGGAAAGGAAAGGTTTTAAATTTATTTTCTCCTTCAAAAAGATATGCTTTACAGATTTTATCTTCTATCAAAGAATTTCAAGCGAATATGACAAATGAACTGCTCTTAGACATCAGCGACGATTTTTTTAAAGTATTTTAATAGTGTATATATCACATTCAAAATGCATGTAATTTCTTGATTCGGCAATAAAAATTATGAAGATTTGTATCGAGAACCAAAATATAAATCCATATTTCAATTGTACCAACAAAAAATATTCCTCAGCTTCAAAATAAATACCATGTCTAATTACCACAAATTCTAAAAAAAAATATTATTCGGAATCGGTGCCCATAGAATATTTTCGGGTTGCAGGGATGAGATTGTAGGGACTAATAGCGCTTTAGGAGAAATTAAAGGAGTCTCTAGAGCTACCTTTTACCAATAATGTGCTGATAAAAAGATAAACTCGTTTTTTGGTTTCGCTGACGTCATCGACTTCACGAGTAACTTCAAACCTGCGCTCCCTTGTTCGGTTTTAGGATGAATTCGTCAGGGCATAGTTGTTTAGGATTTGAAAAAAACTTTTCAAATGAGTTTCATGAAGTCTTCAGCGGTATGACTTCATACCGCGAGATCGGTAGCTTCGAGGACGTGGCGAAGACCGTATTGCCCCGTTCTTCTCAGGATTAAAAAAAAAAACTCCTCAAATTAGAGGTCCCTTGTGGCTCTGTGACACCCCACGCGGGAGGGGTAGATGGGAAGGTCCTGAAACATTTGTGTTTGTTCGATCGGTAGGAAGAAAATAGGTAATTTTGATACTCTGACGTCACTGCTTTTATGGTTAGTAGGAATCGGCGCCATTGGTGTATTTTCGGTTTTCAGGGCAGAGATCTTTGGGAATAATCGAGCTTTAGGATGAATTAAAAGTGTCTCTAGTGCTACTCTTTGCTAATCAGGTGCCGATAAAATGAAAAATTCGTAGGGTTGTTTCGTTGACGTCATAACTTTCACGAGTAGCTTGAATCCTACGGACCCGTGTTCGTTTTTGGGAAGCATTTCGCATAGTATATTCATCTAGGATAAAAAAAAATCAGATAGTCTCTTCTAACGAAACTTCCACGAGTTATTAACGTAGGATTACTTATCGTTGCTTACATTTTCTATATGTATATATGTATGTATGTGTTAGGTATATATGTATCTATATATATATATATATATATATATATATATATATATATATATATATATATATATATGCATGTAAATATACAGTATGCCCACTAACGTCTCTTCCCACCGTATTAACTTCGGAACGGCTGTTGCTATATTCATAAAAGTGGTGTCTAGGTATAGTAAAGTAGACATGCGCTACTGAATGAAACCACCTACCGCGCCACCTGGTGGAAAACTGCGGGGTTAGCATTCCTATCTCGAAAACGGAACGAGATAGGGAAAAAAGGTGATTTACAAAATTGTAGAATATTATCGATTTAGTACTAAAAGATACCTTGTGGACATTAATGAGAAGACTACAATGTTTAAAACGCGCATTTGCTTTTTCGTGATTTCCTACACTGTAACGTGACAAAAGGATCTGAGAAAGAAAAAAAACAACTAATTTTAACCTTTATTTGAGATGTTCAAAGTTCTCACCGTCAGCTGCAATACACATTTGGATCCTCGTTGGAATCTAACGTTGCACACGTTTGAGCTTAGAACGTGACACGTTCGCACAAGCGTCCGTAATGCGTCGTTTAAGGTCCTGCAATGTTTGTAGAGGGGTCGCATACACCTGATGTTTCCAGTATCCTAGCAGGAAAAAGTCCAGTGGAATCAGATCAGGTGAACGTGGAGGCCACTCTTCGAAACCGCCATACCCAATTATTTGGTACCCGAATTCCTTGACGAGATACTGCTTTACTGGAGATCTCAGCTTTGGAATACTCTGCCATGACCACGAGCATCAACATACTACAACCCAAAGAAGATGTCTCTTTTATAGCTGTCTCAGGTGAACTGGCGTGACGTTTCTTACGTATTTGCATACTGCAAAAATTTCGAACACCAAGCGCAAGTTGCGTTGAGTTGATGCGACACTAATTTACACGATCTACGCATTGTCTACTCTGTTTATAAAGACAATCAGTACAAGGATGAAACTCTCGAGGTTTGAACCGCGGTCCTTTTGATTGGGGATCAAAAACGATATACCACTGTGCACATTGCGGTGTCGTGTTTTGCCCGAAAGATAATCATTTCACCTTTCGTTCAAGTTTCGTGACGTCACAGTGTAGAAAATCACGAAAAAACAAATGCTCCTTTTAACCGTTCTATTCTTTGCATTAATGTCCACAAGGTATCTTTCGTACTAAATCGATGATTTTCTACAACTTTGTAAATCACTTTTTTCCCCTATATCGTTCCGTTTTCGAGATAGGAATGCTAACTCCGCAGTTTTCCATCAGGTGTCGCGGTAGGTGGTTTCATTCAGTAGCGCATGGCTACTTTACTATACCTAGACGCCACTTTTATGAATATTGCAGAAGCCGTTCCGAAGTTAAGAGGGTGGGAAGGGACTTTAGTGGGCATACTGTATATATACATATATGTATGTCACAATTTTGATACATTTTGGTACTTTTCTGTTTAACTGTTTACTGCTTGTCGAAGTGATACCGACTGGATTTGGTACGCCGCCAAATTTATAACTAATTTTGCTTTCCAGAGGACCGTTATGGAGGAACGTAATCATACGTTCAACGCTTTACGAAGGAGTTTCATGAAGCATTCAGTTGTATGACATCATACCGCGAGATCGATGTATTCGTGGAAGAAGAGAAGACCGTATAGTCCGTTTTCATCGGGATTTTTAAAATTCGGTAATTTTGTACTCTGACGTCCTTGATTTAACGGTTAAATGCTTCTTCAACGTTTTTCACAGTGAGTATAAGTTTTGTCAATAAAACGTTTGAAGTTTCAAATATTACATATTGAGTTTAAGCAAAATAGATTTTGTTCGTGATATGTACTGGTGTAGGTAACATTTCTGAGTAGAAATGTAGTAAAACCTAACTTCTATAACTTTTTTTGGGATATAGAAATAGTTTTGTCAATAAAGTATTTTGATATGTCCTGAAGAAAAGTAGCACTTTTGAGTAGAAATTTGGTAAATACTAACTTTTTATATATTTTTTAGATTTTGCATAAAAAAGTGTCGAGTTTCATAAAACAGATATCAGTCATTTCAATTTGATTTTTTGCATAATTTCAGGTGTTCAAAAAATGATAGTTTTCTACTAATAAAAGTTTACAGGAATAAATACTACGTATCACTATTACACAAAATGTTTTTTTTTCCCGCGGTATGCACGGAAATAGGTA
The DNA here is from genome assembly GCA_907164885.2 of Dolomedes plantarius. NCBI lineage: Eukaryota > Metazoa > Arthropoda > Arachnida > Araneae > Dolomedidae > Dolomedes > Dolomedes plantarius. Next base: position 120,855,890 of record OU015492.1, on the reverse strand, counting down.
ACATTTGTGCGTAGAAATTTAGTAAAGCCTAACTGTTGTAATAAACTTGAACTTCCTCCGTAACTGCCTCTAAATTGCCGTTACGTGCAAACAATAAAATTTCCCGCGAGACTTGGAAAGATCGGGATGTTTTTCCACCACCACCATTAACGCTTCATCCGAAAGACCATTTCCGCTATTACAAATTCCGTTTATAGTTTCCAGCGACGTGAGTTGTAGACATTGTGAATTGGGAGCTCAAAGACTAAATATATTATAAACTTAAAACTTCTAACCAATTTTCGATACACTTTAAAAACCTCGATGTCACGAATCAAGTCTCTTCTGATTTTTTTCTGAAGTTTATTTGGAGTTCAATGCTGTTTTTTCTATAGACACTATTTGAAACATTATTTTACTTATCACAGATGTGTTTTGTAGTTACCTAGAGTTTTTCGGAAAAGTAACCGAAAAGTGTTTCTGTTTTTTTACTTGCATATTAAATTAAAGAAATATAATAAAATATAAATAGAAAATGGATTAATAATTTGAGATTTCTTACGCAATTTGTGATAATGTATTTTTCCTTTTGAATATTTGTTGAACACATAAATAAAACCGTTTGATTTTCCATTTTATTTCAGTAACTATCCGCAAAACATATATATATAAAATGGTTAAATAATATGAGAATTATCGAAAAATTTGTGAAGACGTAAATTTTCATTTATTGAAGCGTTAATTAAAATCTTTTGAATTCTTTTTCCAGTTACCTAGACGTTTTGAGAAAAATTACCACGATGGGAAAAATAAATAAAAAAATTATAAATTATGGAGAATTATCAGGAAATTTGTGATCATGTAATTTTTCTTCGTTTGAGATTTAATTAAAATCGTTTGATTTTCTAATTTTTTTTCCAGTAACTAACAGCAAAGTGAAAATTAAATAAAAATTGCATAAATAGTATGAGAATTACCGGGAAATTTGCGATCACGTAAGTTTTCATTTATTCAAGAGTTAATTAAAATTCTTTGAATTTCAAATTATTTTTCAGTTACCTCGAAGTTTTGAGAAAATTAACCGCAAAGTGAAAAAAAAAATAAATAATATGAAAATGATCGGGAAATTTGTGAAGACGAAAAATTTGATTTACTGTAGCGTTAATTAATGTTCTTTGAATTTCTAATTATTTTTCAGCACATAGCGGCTTTTAGAAAATTAACAGTGAAGTAAAAAATAAATATATAATTGATAACTATTGTGAGAATCATCAGCAAGTTTGTGAGGAAGGTAATTTTCTTTCTATAAATATTTACTTAAAATCATTTGAATGTTTAATAATATTTTAGTTACTTCGACTTTTTGAGAAAACTAACCACGACATAAAACTTAAAATTTATAAATAACAGGAGAATTAACAGGAAATCTGTGATTCTGCAATTTTTCTTCGTTGAACAATTAATTAAAATCGTTTGGTTTACTCATTTTTCTTTTTCAGTAGAAAAATGAGTAAACCCGCAAATTGAAAAATAAATAAAAAATGGATAAATAAAATGAGAATTATGAAGAAATTTGTGAAGACGTAAATTTTCATCTATTTAAGCATTAATTAAAATTCTTTGACTTTCTAAATGTTTTTGAGGTACATCGAAGTTTTGAGAAAATTAGCCGCGAAGTGAAAACTAAATAAAAAAAAATGATAAATAATGTGAGAATTATCAGAATGTTTGCGATGATGTTGATTTTCTTTCATTGAATATTCAGCTAAAATCATTAGAATTTTTAATAATTTTTCAATTACTTCGACATTTTGAGAATATTAACCACGGATTAAAACTTAAATACAAAATTGATAAATATTGGGAGAATTATCAGAATGTTTGCGATGATGTTGATTTTCTTTCATAGAAGTTTTAGTGAAAAGCATTTGAATTTCTAATTATTAATTTTTCAGTTACCTCGATCTTTTGTGAAAACTTACCACGAATTGTTTCTCCTTTTCTCACTCGCATATTAAACTAATAAAATCTAAAAAAATAAAAATAACAAAAATTATAAATAATGTGAGAATTATTGGGCAATTTGTGAGGATGTTACTTTTTATTCATTGAAGATTTAGTCAACAAAATTTAATATAAAATCACAAGGAGCACCCATATAATATCCGAACTTTTTTTATAAATAATAAAAATATTACTAACCTTGAAATAAATTTCTCTCCTTCAAAATAATCGCCAAATGAGTCTATAAATTTTTTCCAACGTTTCTTCAAGTCATCAAAACTCTTTTTATAGATGTTGGAACTAAGTGTTCGTAAAATACGCGTAACATTTGATTTAATATCTGAGACGCTTTCAAATCACTGTCCTTTCATGGATTTTGTATTCTTTTATTACAAAGGACTTATTCCCCACGAATTTGTTCCTGAAAATCAAAAATTAATCAGAATACTTACAAGGAGGTGCCATTTTCGATTAAAAAAACAGGATAAGGCGAGTTAGGAACGAACTGTTTGATTCTTGGCAATGGTCTCTTTTACACGACAATGCTAGACCTCATACAGTAATTTCTGTACAACATTCAATTACAGTGATAAATCCCCCCCCCCATATTCTCCTAAGTTATCGCCAGCTGTTTTTTTCCTTTTTCCAAAGCTTAAGATGGCCATGAAAGAACACAGATTTGAAAACCTCTCGGATATTAAATCAAATGTTACGCATATTTTGCGAACATTTAGTTCCAACGCCTATAAACAGTGTTTCGATGACTTTAAGATACGTTGGAAAAATTGCATAGACTCCTTTGGCGTTATTTTGAAGGAGATAAATTTATTTGAAGGTCAGTAATATTTTTCTGATTTATAAAAAATTCTCCGGTTACTTTATGGGCGCACCTTGTATTTTCGACATTGCAGGTTTAAGACTTATTAGTTTAAGCCGGTGGTTCACAAACTTTTTAGACTCGCTCTTCCCTTGATCTACAAATCATTTCCGGTGGCGCCCTTATTATGAACCAACCATTGTAGAATATAGAAAAAATTTAATTATATTTATAACCAGATTACTTTTCAATTATTTGTATAAATATAAATATGAGGTGAGAGAGGTTAAAAAAAAAGAAGATAAAAAAAATTGCAGTTCGTGTAAAGGACATTATTGTTATAAGCCCTATGGCGTATGCTAAGGCACGGTGTCTCTGGAAATCTTTGGCGGCACCCCTAGGCTCCGCGGCCAATACTTTCGGAACCCCTGATTTACTTCACTGCATGGAATAAATCTACTTAACTCTACCTCAGTGTTATCGAATATAGGAGTCAAACTCAATGCTTGTGACATCCCATTTTTTTAACAATTATAAAAGGAAAGATGATACAACCACTCCTGAAACGGATTAACCTTGTTTCAGAGTTGTAAAAATAATACAGTAAAAAATCATTTATCCGACCCTCGGTGATCCGAATCTCCGGATAATCCGAATTAGACGTATAGACTTTTTTTTTATTATTTAATGTTCACATTAGACAATAATTTTTAACTATGATAGCAAGAAAGTAACTATAAGTACGCCAAATATTCGCGTTTTAGTTTGATTCAATGTTCAGATCCTGCATCGATTGTACAGTAAATGATGGTAATAAAATGCTTTTGTTGAGTTTAAGAAAGCTTTACTAGAGTGTCACAAGGCGTTGACGTGGATCGACTCAGAAAATTCTTTGTTAAGAAATGATGTGGAAAGTTAATTTTATATTATTTAATGTCTTGTAAACAATATTATGTTATTTTGTTACAAAATATAGTTTTTTTATCGTAATAAACGGTAAGTCTGCTTAGTTAAGGATTTTGGTTTGCTTACTACCCATATTACCCGAATTATCCAGATTTTCGATTGCCCGGATTGCCTATTAGGGTGGGTCTATTTTTGCTTTTTTTTTAAAATTCGAAATCACCTGTGGTAGTAAAAGCTGTGTATTGCTATCAAATGTTTGTAAATTATTTTAAAATTAAAATATATTTAGGTACTCCGCACGGCCTTTGAAGTTTTTCCAAAAACGCAAAAAAAAACCATTTTTTATTTGTTTTTAAATTTTTTTAAGTACCAAAAATTTTAAAAGCCTGTTGTGGAAATTGCTACATAGCTAGACCCTTTTTTTGTAAAAAATAAACTATTTTGAATTTAAAATATATTTAGGCCCCCACCCGACACTCGATGTTTCTCCAAAAACATAAAAAAAAAGTATTTTTTATTTATTTTAAAATTTTTTAAGTACCAAAAATTTTAAAAGCCTGTAGTGGAAATTGTTGCATAGCAAGATCCTTTGATTTGTGAAAAAATTAGTTTGGTATTGTATGATATTTAAAGCCCCTGCTAGGCCAAAGAAATTTGTTTTGAATTTCACTTATAGATGGGGTGATTGTACTGCGCGGTTTCTTAAAAAGTTTCATAAAAATAGTTTTGTAAAAAATTCATGAATATAAAGAAGTCTACTGAAAAAACAAGTGAAGATGCGAAAATTGAATTTAGAATATTTCAAAATTATGCAAAATCTATACTGTTTGATATTTCAACATGTAAGGGTGATGAATTTTTATTGTGCACATGTGAGAAGTCAAGAAAAGTGATGGTTTTGGAACAATAATTTTTGAAGGGCCAGACATCTTTGACGAAAATGTATATGTTGAATTTGGATGCTAAATTCACTAGGGTGCTAAAACTTAGAGTGGCAAGGAAAGCAATGGATGCTGAACGTGTGAATAAGCCAAAATCTGAGACTGAGATAAATCGCCAACCTCAACAATGTGAAAGTATTATGGATGATAACTCTACTTCTGAAAGTGAAGATGATTTTTATACTGATGAGGATTTTAAACGAGTTGCTACATCTTCAAAAGAAGTGGTCAGATCCAAAAGTGTATGCAAAAGTTTGGTTTCTCACTAAAAGTGAGCCTTCATGTACAGCTGGTACACAGAATCTTTGGGGGGTTATACACTAGTCAAATATCTGAGCGATGAGCTGAAATTAGTAGTGGATCCTGTAATCCAAATGAATGATTATATGGTCACCCAGAAAACCTGCTGATGATCATCGGCATGATCAACGACAAACGATCTTATGTGTGGAAATTAGGCTTCAGAAGAATCATGAAGGCCCGAACACTTCCTAATGAAACAACTTGAGATTTTGTCATTCCGCCTCTCAAATTTCACGCAAACGACTGTTCAGAACTGATCAATTGGAAGAAATGTTCTCTTACAGGACCTCCACTGACTAAACATATACCCAGTGCAGAAATTGTGAAAATGGCTGAAAGTGGTGTCTTTATTGAAAGTAAGCTGTGGACTCTCCTATGCGGTACACAAGATGTCGAAAGGGCAGTCAAGATAGTGTCAGAGGTATCCTCATCTGTCTGTGGAACAAAAAGTCGCGATGGCTTTATACATACAACATTGGCGTCTCGAAAGCTGAAGCTAAACTTCAAAAGTAAGGCGATACATAAAGTGTAGGATTGCTATATCACTAAACAGGAAAAAAAATGCGGTGTGTGGGTGAGGGAGGAATTCAAATGCAGCCACCTCCTGGTGGTGAATTATGTGTTATTCTGCCATAATATTGACAAAATAAGCAAAGAGCTGATTTAACCCTTTGACACAGATGGGACATTGAGTTTAATAATGACTTTAATTTTTAAAATATGTTTATTAAAAATTCTGCTTCAAAGGGTTAAAATATTAAAATTTTGCCAGCGTAGCGGGGGCTTTAAATAAGATACGATATCAAAATATTTTTTTTCACAAAGAAAGGATCTTGCTATACAACGATTTCCACTACAGACGGTTAAAGTTTTTGATACGTAAAAAAATTAAAAAATAAATAAAAAATGCATTTTTTTACATTTTTTGAGAAAATTCAAGGGCCTGGCGGGGGGGATCTAAATATATTTTAATTTCAAAAAAACTTTTTTTTACAATTATTTTATTGCAATGCACAGATTATTCTATCACAGGCGATTTATCTTTTCAAAAAAAGTAAAAAATGACCCACCCTATTGCGTATGGTCCCAGTTTGTCCGGATAAACAAGGTCTTACTCTAATAATAATAATAATAATGATAATAATAATAACAATAACAATAATAATAATAATAATAATAATAATAATAATAATAATAATAATAAACATTTACGGGAGGTCAGTTGGCAAATCAAAAAGTAAAAAGAATCATGACGTAGTGCCGATGTTAATGTTCTGAACTCAAGCGAATAAATAAAAAAAAAAACTTCCTATGTTTTATAAGAACTAGACTCCCTTTTATATTAGTTTTGATTTAGAAATTGACTGTTTCGTTGATCAAACGTGCAATCTACAGTGCAAGAAGAAAGACTTGAAAAGTAAAACATCAATAAAAAAAATCCTTTTTGTTGAAAGCAGTTATGTGTTGGCATCACCTCACAACATGGCGTGATCGAAATAATATCTCCAGTTCAATATTTTAAACACTGAACAAATATGGTCTTTCGCTGATTAAATTTATATCAGCACAGAAATAAGAACACCTTGTATACATAATTGAGTATGCGGTATTATTTAATGCATTTATTTTTATCTTCAAATACGATACCTACTGTTCTTTTCCTTAGAACCATATCAATATTTACTCTAAATTAAAAATAATAGTTAAGTGTAGGAAGTATTATGGACAAAAAATTACGTAATCAGTTAATAAATACTGATCTGATTTCCGTATTAACTCTACCGCGAATAATTGCTGTAATTTATTAGTTCCGCGAAATTAAAACACTTACTTCACGCAAACTGTTACTCTGATTTAAAAGTTTATTTCACAAATGCTTCAAAATTCAGTTTTTTTTCTCTGGATGAAATGCTGATTTCTACAATCACTTGAAACACGCATATGATTTTTGTAAAAGGGGTACTTGACGTTTAAACTGCTTGAGGAGCGTATTCAGTTTTTCCAACAGCCGGTAAATTATCTATGCAATGATGCGGAAAGTTCTTATGCGTGTTTTAATTACCTTTAAGTTACCGGGTTGATGAGTATTTTTGCAACAAGATTCAGACAAAAACAAGACATATATTGTGAAATGTCGGTTAAAATTGAAAGCACTTTCAGAAGTCGAAATTTTCAAGTGGTGCATGATACGAACACTATAAAAAACTTTGAAAATCAAAGGCATTTTCATCCTAAAGTCAAGTGCTAACACTTATAAGTGAACCACAAAGATTCTTTACTATTGCAAAGATTTTTTGACTATTGCATTTAGAAATGTATTTTTTACGAATAATATTTGCTGAAATATTTTATGTCATGTTGTTGCATACATGGTTTCTGCAAAAAAAAAAACAACGTGTAGCTTAATAAATGGTACAGAGTTCTTTTTGTTTATTTCAAAGTGGATACTACTCTAAATATCCAACTATTCGTGTTGAAGACACTATCGTATTTCGATGTAATTTCGCTAACTCACTTTAAGGATATTAAGAGGTGATTGCCAATTTCTTTACTCAAAGGCTATTACTAGTTTCTATTAAAAAGAGATCTCTTCGTTTCATGACTAAGGTTCATATGTTTCTCTGAACTCTTTTCCTTCTCTGAACTTTATCAATAAATGAAACGTAATTTCATTGGTATTGAATAGTTTTTCGTTACAGAAAGAATGTGCATTTTGTTGTAAACAATAATACTAAAATTTAGTGCTTTAGTTGACAAATCTATGAACAATATAAAATATTTCATAAAACTAACTGTTCTGCGGCCACCCCTATTTTCCTACCATTTCTATCTGACCTGTAGGTCTACGCAAACGAAGTGTTTTACTGGGCATATTGTTTAGATGTTTCGGAAACAAAGGGATGAAACAAATTGGTCCCAGATAGAAAAAATGACTATCTGTTTATGTTATACTTTTATTTCGACTTTCTGTTATTTAAATTTCTATAGGTCACTAATTTAAAATCTCCCAATTATTGCTATTATTGACATATAGAAACATTTTTTATTTATTCGTCTTTTGTGTTTTTTTGCACACTCATACATTAATAACTGATAATTCACATTTTTAAATGAATTAACTAATTATATGTTTGATTGACAGCGCGCACACACACACACACACACACAGATATATATATATATATAAATATCTTTATATATAAAAGGCAAAGTCTGTGTGTGTGTGACCGAGTTTTTGTCTGCTCGCGGCACGGCACAAAGACGGCAGGTCGGACAGTCTTGAGATTCGACACAAAGATGCCCCCCGAGGTCTCATTATGTACCTCGAAGCCCTTTTTTAGATTTTTTAATTAGATTTTCCGTAATTAAATATTTAGTCGCGATTTGGAGCTCCCGGACGAGTAAAAGCTCCGTAAATCCTAACGTATCCGTCCAAGAATTTTTTTTTTCGAACGAGCCTATACGGGAAAGATGACACTATACGGAAATCACAATTAAAAATGTCTGTCTTAATTTATCGATTAATTGAGATTTTTTTTCGATCGCCTGTACGCACCCGTTTTTCGGAAAAAAAACGCGATTTTGGCCGCGACCCTTTTTTCCAAATTGTCGAATCGATACGTAAATGTCGTTACCTTTTTACGAAATTTTTATCTCAGAGACTCTAGACATCACAGTTTCGAAAGCCAGAACCAAAATTAATTTACATATTGTAGTTATTTTTTAATAATTTATTTTATGATTCGGAAACTCTTGCGAGAAATCTCATTTTGGGGATTTCGTTCTTCATTTCCGAACGAAGGTAAAACTGGGGAAAAGATGCGTGTCTTTTTCGACGACAAACACGTGATGTGTTGGGGCGTTTGTTTTCTATGAGGGATTGGGTGGTTAAAGGAAATCGATTACTATTGCAGTGATAATCGATTAAAAAATCGCATTTAGTAATGCCGTAATTTTTTTGGCCAACACTTAGTTAATATCATATAATTTGTGGTGTGTTTTTGGAAAAAATCTATGAAGATTTCAAATAATTTCAGCATGTGGAGGATGTGACATATTCCCTTTCAAGGAAATCGATTACTATTGCAGTGATATTCGATTAAAAAATCCAATTTCTCAATGCCGTATTTTTTTTGACAATAGTTACATTACCCGAGCAACGCCGGGACGGGTACAGCTAGTATATATATATATATATATATATATATATATATATATATATATATATATATATATATACAGAGAGAGAGAGATAGAGAGACTGATAGATAGGCACATAGATAGATAGATAGATAGATAGATAGATATGTATGTGTGTGTGTGTGTATGTACTACAGAGGCTGTTCACACATTTTTTAGACGATGTATATAGTATTCACAAAACTAAATTACATAAAATTCTTGTATTTTAAACGTTCTATTTGACATCCCTTATTCTGAACTATCTTTCGACACCGCAATTTCCAGGATAATAATGCCTTTTGAAGTATCAGAAGAGGTTTTGTATCCCATTCCTCCTGAACAGCTTTCCAGAGCCCTGTAAGGGTTTTGGGACGACGTTTGGATAATGCAGATTTAAAAGTCCGAAGCACAAACATCCATAGGTGATACATCGGGAGATTTAGTAGGGATATCAGTGAAGGGTATGCCTCACCTGCTCCAGTGAAGGGGGGCCTTGATACCAGTTTTTTGTTCCATTTCTTTTAGGAAATTTACAGTGGATTTTGCTAGCTTTGTCCCGATGGAGTCTCACAGATTGATGGCACTGTGGGTAAAGCGATGGTATTTCATTCAGAAAAATTGGCGATAAAATATGTTCCTGATAGTATTTGGAGTTAATCTTGACATTTTTTTCCACTCTCTTTATTTTTAACTTGCCATTATAAGAAAAACCAGCAACAATCATGAATCCCTTAGAAAAACTTTCTTTCGATTCTTTGAACCATGTACTTAAATTTTTTTCTCCCCTTTTATGATAATAAATGGCTTTTTTTTGGTTGCAATCATTTAAATACACCTATGATTCATCTATTGTGACAATTGTTTTCCATTTTTCCTTGGATAAGTGTTTCTCATATAGAATTCCGCAGCGTGTCCTGCGTTCAGCGATATGATTTGGAAGAAGACGATGCACATTGCGTTTTTTCGCTTTCTTAAGATTTAAATCAACGCTTATCAGTTTGCTTACAGTAGACACCGAGCATTTTAATGATTTTGCAACTGTCCATTGACTAGGGGGATTTTTTTTAACATTAAACAACGTACCTTTGCAATAGTCGAAGATGTCCGTTTTTTCCTTGGATACCTGTTTGGAATTTTTATCCCACTTGAGGCTCCAATTTGACGTTTTTTCCCTTTCTTGTTGACGATATTACCTATCGACGCTTTAGATAGCACAAAACCATGACTCTCACATCGTTTTTGGATAACGAAGTATGAATATTTCTCTTCGGAAAGAGCATAAATGTAGCCTTCGAACCACTGCTTTGTTAAAAACGCCATTTTGAATAAAAACAAAACTTTCAAGCCGCAGACGATAATTTTGACTTTTAAAAACATAGTACAATTGCAATTATTTCTTTTGCAGCAAACGTATTTTTATTACCGCTTACCAAAATCGTCTAAAAAATGTGCGAACAGCCTCTGTACAAATAATAACATTCAGTGTTTCATTTCCTTTGAAAAAACATTCTTCAGTTTCCTGTAATTTTCAAAGGAAGTTTAATCAAAGAAAATCTTAATGCAATTTCTGTACATTCATTTTAATATATTATTTGCATACAAATATAATCATTTGATTATTTTTAGTATCTCAAAATTTCTTCAGTAAGGTATATTTGAAGTTCAGTTATCAAAGAGCTCTTCCATTTTCTTTGAACGCAAACAGTTTTTGTCTCATCGATTAAAAAAAAATCTTCAAACGATTTGAAATATTAGTTCTTCAGTACGTTCATACATAAAAGTGAAAACACACACCAGTTTTCAAATATCTTTTTTTTCAAAAATGTGTGACTGTATAATATTTTGCTTAAAAAAAGGAATAATGACGAAGTCATAGGAAATCAAAGGAAACGTGTAAAACAATTATGAAGTATTAAAAAAATTACGTTTCACAATTTTATTTTAAGCGTACTCAAAGAGGATAATTTTTTCTTTTAAAAATTGCATATGAAATGAACTTTTTGATAGGTATAAAAGCAAAACTGCAGAATACTTAACTTATTTTTTAGCCATAACTTATATTTAAACCTCTAGCGCTTATTGCGATTAATCTATGAACGTGTCTTTTGTGCCCAAAATTACTCACTCATACTCCAAGGAAAATTGTCCATGACAGGTTCCTCAAAAGTTACTGTAACACAATAATTTATATATATATATATATATATATATATATATATATATATATATATATATATATATATATATATATATATATATTTATGTTAAGAATTAATTAAAAAAAGAAGAAGAATTAAATAATTTACAGGGTGCTTCAGGATAGTTAATTTCGTGGTGTAAAACGTGACTATTTTAATACTCACATGGAACGAGCAAGCGCCAGTTCTCAATCAAAGGAGGGGTATTCCCTTTTTGAATGATCGATGAGAGAGTCGATGAATGATCGATGAGATATTAATAGTATCAAACGTAGGTCGCGCCCATTCCCCACTTTCGGCGCAGACGTCACAAACATGCGCAATGGCATTAGGCGGTTTAAAACAATAGAGTTTTAATGCAGTGAGGAATATATTTTTATTAGGGTCTGTCACGCATCGCAAGGATCGACATGACGGCTTGGCAGGTAATTAATAGATTGAATCGGGGTAGGTTAACATTCGGAAATAAACTCTTTAGTGTAATTAATTTGTAGTTCTTTGCCACAGGCCTGTAATCACTGACCGCTATACCATTAATAATTATTTAGGAATAGGTTAAGATGGAGTAACGTGAGATAAGACGACATAATGAATCTGGGTAAGAATAGGCTTCGTGTATTATATATATATATATATATATATATATATATATATATATATATATATATAAAATAACCCACACATCATTGATTCAGGAATAGCAGTCACACTGCAACAACACGAGATGGAATACCACAGGCGATGGAGTTATACAGGGTATAATATCACTTTAACGCAGAAATGGCCGTAGAGGAGAAAACGAATAACACTCGACGAAAACATAGCCCACGTGTTGAACAGTTGAATGTATTTATTGAATGGACGAATACTTCATGAGGGTGATATAGACGTAAGGATGAGACAAGACTCGCAGACGATACATAACTGGAATTTTGGGGAATAGGCGCAAGACGAAACAAACGCAGGACGGACGCTACATAGCAAGCATTAAGATATAGCGAGACAAAAACCCCTGCAAAACCTTGCTGTAGCTTAAATAAACTTCATGAGGTTGTTGTTGCATGACCCTCGCACTCTGAATCTATTGGCCAGAGCTCCCAAGGCCAGTTTTCTGGGCTGAATCCAGTGGTCCGTTATATAAATTTTGGCGCCCTCGAAACTTGGGCCGACATATTAATTACCTACTATTGCTTTTAGGTCACTCACAATAAATCGAAAAAGGAAAGCGAAATTGATTTTCTTACGCCCAAGTAATTTTAAAGGAAAATGAAAAGAATTTGGAAATTAAAGAAATGGCTTTTTGCTTTGAATATACATATATATATATATATATATATATATATATATATATATATATATATATATATATATATATATATATATATATATATATATATATATATATATATATATATAAATCCTTCAGTATAATACTCCCTTCAACAAAAAAAGCGAATCACAAAGGAGGAATTGATGATTGCAACAAAAATCTGTGGATGTGAAGAACATGCACAGAAAAAAAAAATTCTGAACAGTTGAAAGATTTGTTCCAAAGTTTGATCGCTACAAAGTGAGGAAGTCAATAGAGCGTTGGACTACCTGGCCTGGATGCAAGCTGTCTCCCGGCGTGGCATAGACTTATAAAGTTCCCGATTGGTATCCTAAGAGATTTCTTGCCAAATTGTCTTCAACTTTCGGGCTAAATAGGTAACATTCCAGGTTAGTTGCAATAACGTTCCCATCACGTCCGAAATGCGCTGTATGGGGGAGAGATCAGGTGACATAGGTGGCAGAGGATGTTTTCGGCAAGCTTGAATACAATTTATAGCAACTCGTGCCGTAGGTGATTCGGCATTATCTTGTTGAAAAGTAAGTCCGGGGTGGCACAAGAGGAACGGCAACAAAATTGGTCGCAGAATGTCTTCTAAGGGGCGTTGTGCTGTAAGTTTACTACAAATGACTACCAAAGGTTTTAAAAGAAATGGCACCCCAGTTCACAACGCCCTGTTGTGACCCTGTGTGACGATTGATAGTAAAGGCCGGATTTCCACGCTGCCCTGGACATCTCGAGAGATGTCTTCGGTGGTCGTCAGGACTCAGTTGGAACGGGACTCGTCACTAAAGACTGAACATACCAAGTCAACGCAGTTCCAAGCTGATCGAGTTAATCACCACTGTAATCGGACTTCACGGTGTACAGGTGTGAGGGTGAAAGCGGCGTAACAGTCTGCGCGAGATTGGATTCCGCTATCACAGTCGTCTGGCAATGGTCATGTTGGACGCTTCTGTGGGGGTCACACGACGGATGGTTCATAACGGCGAATCCGATGCTGTGAGAGCTGATGTGAGAATCATTATTGTTACAGTGAAAGTATATGTTTAAGGTATATTAATAAATAATTATGATTTTAAATTAATTGATTATAGTGGGAATGATTTATGATTAATCATGGACCAAGATGGGGTTAGTACACTACATGTAGAATAACATTCATTATGACTCCAAATGATGGAAAACAACTCTGGTTTAAAATGACAAATTAATTCATTGATTAACACACATAATACTGATACACTAAATCTTATTAAACATTCTATACTCATCTCAATTTATCATTACTTATTACAACATATTTCTTCAACCTTAAGTACTCATTAGCATCAATTCAAATCCACACTATATATTATTCGTATAACTAATCTATACTCATATCCACTTCATAGCTTATACCAACTAACTCGTCTTTACGAATTATCATTTATTATCTCTAACTTCCATTATCAAATTACTTCATCATCACGTTCTATATTAAGTTATTGACGGTTACGCTATGAGAAGCAATGACGTTAAAACATGAAAAGGAAACAAAAGGACGGTATCTCTATAGATGATTACTGGACCACTTTTATGGGCATCTGGCACTCGCAATGACGAACTTCGTTGCACTCTCATCGCAGTGGACCTGGGGCACACTCATCGTGGGGTACAGGGCTCCTTCAATCGTCGTAAGCACTCGGTACAGGAAACTGGGGCACTCTCTTCGTAGGGTACAGGGCTCCTTCAATCATTGTAGACACTCGATACAGGGAACTAGGCACTCTATTCCTCAGACTCTTTTACATAAGCCACGGCTTAGATAACTCTCATCGGGCGTGCTTTGTACATACACGTGAGGTTGATAGTACTTCTGTCTCTAATACCTGACTACTCTCTTTCTTTTTTTGCCTCTTCTATCTTATTTAATATTCTTTTCCTCTTATTAATTCTGGCCCCGCCTCTTCCAATTCCATTGTCCATATTATTCCCATATGATCACAATTCGTCTGTGACTGCCTCTTCTCAATCCCCTTTTCACCAATGCACACCGAGGGCGAGATTTATAAAATTTTCCCACTTCTTTAATTTTTCCCATGCTCCGACTACACCGAGCATGGTGGTCTGTTTTATATCCATCATAAATTTATGTCTTCCCCTTCTCCTTTTCTTCTTTTCTTTGCAACTGATTCTACAGACTTTTTATCTTATAGTTTTAAAACCCTAGAATGCATGACTTTTTATTTTTTTACAAAAAAATATATGTGTTTCTAATAGCCGTATATGTTTCAGGAAAAATAATAAAAAAAATTTAAAATCAATTTTATTTATTAAATTTAAATAAATTTAAACTGTGCCAAATGGCTACATTATGAAACAAACATTTAATTTACTAAAATTTGAAATGTGCCAAATGGCTACACCATGGCATAAAAGTTTATATTGCAAAATCGTTTTAGGATGCAAGAAAGGCAATGCAAATATTTCATATCATGGTTTGTCAGAAAAAAAATAAAATATTGGAAGCCATATTTGTATTTTTTACCTTAAACACATAAATGGTACTTTACAAAACAGTTGTTGTTCTTGTTAAGGCACAATGGTACTGAACATTTTAAGCATTTCATCCGAGTGAAACCTTTACAAGACTGTATTTTACACCTCTGTTTTGAGTCTAAATGTTCAGGCCAATGATCTATCTTGTCGTACCTAACATCAGTTGGCGGATTTTTGCAAATCGCTTGTGCCTTGCGTTTTAATTCTGGTTCAATTCCATTGGAGGGTCTCTCACGCTTTAATGTCTTTATTTCTCCATAAGAGCAGAGTGTCTCAGCCAAATTAATTCTTAACTCATATAGCTTCATGCATTTGTCTTTATCTCCTGTATCTTTATGTACACGTCTATACAAGATCCAAGAATTTATAATCGTGAGGTCTAAGATATGATAAAATAAACGAAAATACCACTTTCTTGATCTTGTTATTATTTTGTACCGTCCGAGTAGGCTGTCTAAAAGATCCACACCACCCATATGCTTATTATAGATGCTTATCACATGAGGGCAAGTAACAGATATTTTACATTTTCTTTTACGATCATATCTTTCTATTTTTGTCACAGGATTCATGCCAGCAAATGTGGATAACATAAGAACACATTTATTATCCTGCCATCCCAAATTAGATATTTCAGTTCCATCAACATTGGCAATGAATTCTTTAATTGCACCTCTTGGTTCAGATTTCATTTCAGTCACAGATGGTATTTTACAATCTGGAATCCGATTTCGTCTTACAGTTCCAAGACATAATATTCCTTTATTTTTTAAGTATGTCATTAAATCTATTGAAGTGTAGTAGTTGTCAAAGTAAAGTTTATGATTAGCATGTTCAGTTACTGAACGAGTTAATCTCACTACAACATTACTACTTGCTCCGAGATCTTGTTCATTGGAAAGATGATTCATGCCATTATCTGCTCCAGTGTAAATTTCAAAATCGTAAGCGAAACCAGATACCCCACTAAGCACAAACAATTTAAAACCATATTTATGAGGTTTATTTGGCATGTACTGTTTCATATGATGCCTAATTTTGGTGGCGCACATTTGTTCATCAATACAAATCGATTCTTCCATAGGTATTGATACAAATTTTTTTTTTTACTGAATCAATAACAGGACGTATCTTAAATAATTTATCTTGTTTACTTTGTTCTGTCAAACTCATATTATCATTGAAATGTAAATATTGTCTTATCTTTTCAAATGAGTTGAGTGTCATTGTATTTTTCACTAGTGGAATGCCAACTGTTGGATTCCAATACATTCTGATGTTCTTACATGTCAGAATGCTACTGCAAACGATTATTCCCAAATATTTTCGGATATCAACAGAATTTACAGTGACGGGTTTGTTTGGGTTTTTTTGTGCACTGTATAAGCTTGTTTGTTCAGCAATCAAATCATAAAGTTCTGGTTCAAAAAAATAAGAGAAAAAATCATAAGGAATTTTTAAAGAAATAATACTTTCAGGAATCGAAACATCCTCAGTAAATTCAAGATCCTTTTCATTCAGCTCTAAGTTTCCTTTTTTCCATAAAATTTTTTTCTTATCTTTTTTCTTCTTTACATTAACACCTTCAAATTTTGAAGTTGAGGGCAAGCACAGTTCAGTGTAAGAAATATTTTTATCATTTATCACAGTCTGATCTGTAATATCATCTTCACTATCGCTTTCATTATTGAAAACTGTAGTTGGATCAAAGAGGGGATCTTCATCGCTATCTTCAGAAAATTCACTACCACTTGACAATGCATCCCATATTTCATTAGTCAGCAATTTTTTTTTTACCATCCTTATCTCTAAAATAAATTTTTTCCATTTTAACTACGAAGAAACAAAATGCATATCACACTATAACTAATCAAAGATCGATGTAAACAAATAATGTAACTGAAGAGTTGAGTTGCATCCGACTTCTGTATTCGCATAATGTTGCCGAATGGAAACAAGTGTATTTTAGGTCGAAATTAATCTCTTAGTGACAAAAATCACATTATAACAACTCTGTTATAAAAATAAAAGTCCATTTTTACCAATATATTTTTTATGACACAACAAAAGTATATTTTGTTATTATTTTTAATACTAGAACTATTCATGATACAGCCATCTTGGAAATTTTTGAAGTTTCCAGTTTAAACCTACTTCTAGTACCGCTACTGCCATCTATCGGACTTTTCTAGAGTTTTTCATTGAAAGCACCTAAAATTGATTTCCAAATACGTAATGTTGCCGTTTGGAACGGTTAGTAAACACATTTTTAGTGGAAATAAAGATGTGTTGCCAAATGGCTACGCGATGCACCGTAGGGTTAATTCTTCCTACAGGCCCAATCTCTGTCTTTAATAGTTTCAGTTTATTGTTGGCTTTTCTCCTCTTCTCTTTTATTGCCAGACAGTTGCTTCCTTTCCCTGTTTCTTTCTTATATTTTACTTCGTAATTATTTTACTTCGTCCCGTAATTTACAATTCTCCTGTCCTTGGCCTTGACACTATTGTTATATCCCTATGACAACTATGTTTTACCGTTCTGTTGGGGTTCCAAGACCACCGCTGCGGTCCTGAACTTTAAATCTGACGTTGTTTACCCACTCTTGCCAGCATCGTCTAATCGCTGCATCGCTTCGACAGAAATGTCGAGCGAATCTATATTTGCCCAACCAGTTTCTTTGAATCCCATGACACGGCCTCTTTCAAACACTCATATATGATTGTAATGAGCACGAACCCTTCGTCGAGGCATTGTTACAGTGACGTAATATATTCACAGTGGAAACGCAATAGAAAGTTATAACATTAGATCGAGAATCACGCCTTATGTACACCTGTTGTTTGTGCAGTAGTGATGCGTTCGATCTCCCGCTATTTATTCGTTGAACAGTAAATTGCAATCATTTGCATGTAGTATATTTGCTGTAGATATTTTTTTCGATACACACACGATTTCTTAAGGCATTTATTATTATGAATTAACAAATCGTTAAACAACGTAATCAATGTCTCTTGTCAAGGCACTTTTGCAAGAGCATTCATACATTGCCTGAAATTTAAACCTGGGCGAAAATGTTTAAAGTTCTCAAAACGGACCACCACACAGTTTTTACAACGTAACAATCCTAGAATTTGGCCGACCCTTCCAAATGTATGCGGTAAGTCCTGATGACGAGTCGTGCAAACAGCCATCATGCTCAGATAAGCCGAAATAAACGCAAAAGGGCTTTGCCCAATTTTAAGGAAAATAAATTTAAATTTAAAATTAAACTCTTCCAAATAGTCGGACAAACTAAAAATTAACTATGTTCCTGTTTTGCACACGTACCTAGTCGCTTTTTTATTTCAACATTACAAGTTACAATCTATGTACTCCACGGGACATAAGTTAAAATGAAATCTACTAATTACATATTGCTGGACAATTAACGTCAACATAAGGGGACAGCACGATTCACATAAATTTACCTATACATATACATGCCACCTGTTACGTAATAATGTATGTCGTAACTCCTCCACCCACTTGTCTGCGTACGCCCTCTAGCGGCAAGTATAAATCAGAACGAACTCTGTATCTGTGCTATCAAGGAGCTCCTGCAACAAGCAGAGTTTACTAGGGCAAACAATGCCTCGATATTAAATTTATATTGTTTTTACAGTCCATTGTGTTTATTTTCTTAAACACCGTACACCTCCGTAATAAATTAAATTTCCTTCAAGACATCTACATGCTTGTACAAAATTCTACTTACACATTTTCCTTTGTATCATACATATGCTTGTTCACTACATAATTCATTATTTAATTCAAATTTCAGTCACTATACTTTCCATGAAATATTTAAATGATTCACTCTCATTTTACTTCCTATAAATACACTTATTCAAAACAACGTACTATTTTTGCATCTAATATAAATACTTCCACTATATTAATCAATTTTATATAATCAATTTAAATCTCACGGTCAATATTATATAAATTGTCTCAAATTTTACAATATTTATACATTATTTATGCTTACAATCTTTTTACTTACTATACATAATATGCCATACTTAATTTACATACAATACATATTTACAATACTTACATGATATACATACTTGCAATACTTATAATTTATTTACAATATTTATACTTTCTTTGTTCATTCGATATATTTGACATTACATTATTAATTACTTTTGTCAATATATTTCCTGAGCTAGACTCGAACCGAAAACCTGGAGATCCAGAGCATGAGGCGAAAGCACTATGCCACACCTATGCAAAAACTACTGCACCATTTGTTACGGCACACGCTATACTCTATATTTTGCTACACGATTCTCCATTTAAGGGGTCAGGTACCTTTTAAAGACCAAGAGACTCGACAAACATATACCTATTTAAAATCACCAGTAGTTACTAAAATAATTTATTAAGAAATATGAAAATTTTAATGAGAGTTAAACACTCTTTTTTCTTTATAAATATTGCACTCAAATTTTCCTAGCTTGAAGAGAAAGTTTTTAAGTTTTTAAAATTTTAACCATTGTTTTTTTCATTGTTATGTGGATGCGCGCATATCACCAGAACAGTTGTCTAGATTACTATAAAATTATATAAACGTTAAATGTACACATGTATCATTAAAATGACGAACAAATATGTCATTTCTACCCTAAACATTTTAATTACAATAAAATTTATCAATAAAATTTCTGAAATTTAAAAAAATAATAATAATAAAAATTTTTATGAAGAACTAAAAATTTTGATTTCAACGTTCGTCATTTTAAATATATATTATGCAACATAATTTTAAAATAAAAAAATATGTATATGCATTAATATACGGACGCAAGTCTGCGCGCAATGACTTAACATTGTAAAAAAACAATGGTTGAAATGTTTAAAAAATTTAAAATTTATCTTCAAGCTATAAAAAATTAAGAGCCATATTTATAAAGAAGAAAGTGTGTTTAACTCACACTAAAATTTTCATATTCCTGAATAAAAGATTTTCATAACTACTGATGATTTAAAATAGGATTATCTCTGTCGAGTCTCTTAGCGTTTAAAAGGTACCTGCTCCTTTAACTTATATTATTGACTCTAATTTTTACACACAGTACATTTTTTTATACGACTACTTATGATGTTCATTTTACAAATCTGATTGATTCTCATTTAAGACACTTGCTTCCAACTCAGTTACCCCGCACACGCTTCGCCCGTTCCCGCTTGTACCTCAAGGTCAACCAGGTCGCACGGATTTATCAAACCTTTACTATTACAACTAGAAGTAAAAACGACGGGATATAATACATGCTTTAATTTGATGATGTAACTAGCTGGCCTTAAGCTCCTAACTGTTTTTTTATGTTTATAATAAACAGTTTTCTTTACATTTTGGTGTATAAAACAGACACGTTAATGTTGCCGTCATGTTAACATTTAAATTATATTCATATACTTTATAACATTTATATAGCTTGTTTAAATACCCATTACTTTGCATCCTATATACAACATTTAATTACTCTATAATTTGATTACCTACACATACGTTTACTATATTTTGTTAATTAATTTACACATGTTCAAGCTGTGCACAGTTTATAAGCTGTACACAGCTGTACAAACTGTACACGTTTACTTCATCATAAAATAGATTATTCACTTTTGTATATTATTAATTTACATATATTGCAATGCCCCTGTATACTATTTGCAATTGCAATATACTTAAACTCCTTTTTTATATTTATCAATTCGATTTAATTCATTTCATACTTAACATCGACTTTATTTGAGTATACATTTTCATACTAAGGTTTTATACTATACTTACATTGCTCATTCAATATTAAATTAAGTTACATTCTATGTACAACCTTTATTTACTCTTTATTTTATTTGTATACATATGCATTAACTGTGTATTGTAAAATAGTTTGTTCATAATCGATCTATACTCAGCTTTATTCATAGTTGTACGTACCATTACCTAAACATATAATGCACTATTCACTTTGTATATTATTTACACATGCATTTCGATATATACATTTACTATTTACAATTGCAATATTTATAACATCAATCTTTGTTTCAATAATATTCATTCAGGTCTACCAGGTCGCTCCAAGCAACACTCCTTCCTGATATCGACAACTATAAATATACACGACTGGATGTAAATTCAAGCTTTCACTTAATGAAATCACCGGCTGGCTGTAAGCTCTGAACAGTCCATATTGTACTATTTATTTTTTAATTCTAGGTATACTATGCTAACTTTGCGTCGAACTTGTATTATTATTTACTACTTATTTTACACTGTATAATTTTTTTTTTGTCATGGGACCTTTTTATTTATTATACACTCATTGCTTTATATTTTTACGTACATGATAAATAGTTCAATTTTACTGTCATCCATTCATTTAAAATATATTCATATACTTTACGAAGTCAATTTAACTTATTTGCATTCAAATAACTTTGCTTTTTATAAACAACATATATTTTCTCTATAATTTACTTATACATATGCGTTTACTGTATTGGGTAAATCATTTTACACATGTTTTTATACGTATATAATAATTACTTCAATTTTACTGTCAATCAATCATTTAAAATATATTCATATACTTTATAATGTTTATTAAACTTATTTATATACAGGGTGGTCATAAAAAAACTTTGCCTATGTATGGACCTCTAGCGGCCGTTCCGTTCAACCGATCGAGATGAGATTTCAGATATAGTTATTTAGAGGTATGAGCTTGGGATTTTGGAAACGGCAACAAAGTGGTAGTCACGGTTACGGTTATAGGTACAAAAACTCGAAATTGTCCGATAGCAACGCCCACTTTTTTCAGTCGCAAAATAGTCAGCGCATGTCAAAACCTAAAGAAATTTGGAACGGTACGTGTATCAAAAAAAAGAACTCTGTGAACTGCCTACAGAAACACGATATGGGCGCACGGAGGACATTTGCATATGACAGAGCTAAAACACCAATCACGGATGACAGGACAGATCGTACAAGAGAAAACTTTTATTTGGATTACACATTTTTCATATGAGTGCCATCATCGTGTTTTAGTTGGCCGTTTGCAGAGCTGTTTTTTTCTGCGTGCATAACGCGTCCGTTTTTTGTGATACACGTACCGTTCCAACGCTCTTTAGGGTTTTCGCATGCGCTGAGCATTTTGCGACGGGAAAAGTGGGCTTTGTCATTTAAAAAATGTTTAGTTTTTATACCTATAATCGTAACCGTGATCTCCACTT
The DNA here is from genome assembly GCA_907164885.2 of Dolomedes plantarius. Lineage (NCBI taxonomy): Eukaryota > Metazoa > Arthropoda > Arachnida > Araneae > Dolomedidae > Dolomedes > Dolomedes plantarius. Next base: position 120,833,399 of record OU015492.1, on the reverse strand, counting down.
CGGTGCCGTTCACAAAATCCCGAGCTCATACCTCTGAATAACTATATCTGAAATCTCATCTCGATCGGTTGAACGGAACAGCCGCAAGAGGTCCATATATCGGCAAAGTTTTTTATGACCACCCTGTACACATTACTTTGCATTTTATTATGCGATTGTGGTGGCCGTGTGATACAACGTGATAGTTTTCGGTTCTGAGTGTGCTCGGATTGAATCCCGCGGTCGCGCCACGAAAAATGCCTCCGTTTGTGTCGTCCGTTCATAGGGAGTAATGCTGTCCGCTTATATGGTGCCCCCATAATAAAATGCGCAGTAAACTGCGGCGTAGTATAGGCGAATGTCTGACGACAAGTGCCTCCACTTAAAATAAATAAATAAATAAATAAATGAATAAAAAACACCCTTGCATTTTATAAACAACATTTATTTCACATTTATAAATTACTTACATACATGTGCGCTTACTACACTGTTCAAAAAAATTAGGGGAGCAAGCAAAGAAGTTAAGAAAATCGTGCGAGACAGCCACGTATTGACAGAAAATGGATAGTACACGCGTATCAATGCGCAATACAGAAAAAAAGACGTAAAAAAATTTGTAATTAAGCTTTAATTATTTGAAAATATGGAAAAAACATGAAAAGATGATTTAGAGCAACAATTTGGTTACATGTAAACGATAATGAAAAGTATTGTTTAGAAATGATGCAATATTTTTAACGCGTGGCCGACCTTGCCCTGGTCGACGTCTAACATTCCCTGTTTCTTGGAATCGATTCCACAGCCTTGCAACGACACTTCCGGAGACCTCCACAGCGTCTGCGACACTACGTTGTGTTTGCCCGGATTCAAGTCTGCCTATAATACGCCATGCCATAGATTCCGGTAAATCACGTTGTTGAGACATTTTCAAGTCACTTTTTCTCAAAAAGAATAACTGAGCAATCGAATTTCACAGTTAAGACAGTGAAAAAGACGTTTCTGCAACATCCCGATTTCCGCCCTTATGTTCTTTTTCTGGTTTTTGACGTCATGAACTTTGATTTGCATATGAAGTTTCCTGCTTCTGTTTCCTGCTAGGATTTAAATTATGGAAGATTTATTTAAGGTAACTTATCGGTTTAAGTATTTGCGTAATTCCGTTAAAACCATGTGCACCCTAATTGTTTTGAGCAGTGTATATTGGGTTAATTATTTTCACACATTCAAGCTGTGCTCAATTAATATTATCGTTGTGCACACCATTACTTAAACGAAAAATGCAATGTTCAAAACTTAAACGTATAATGCATTGTTCATTTTACTTGTTACTAACTTACGTATACACAATTTGTACATTTACTATTAACTACTGCAGTGTTTTCGTCTAATGTAATCACTTTTTTGTATTTATCTATTTTTATACATGGTTATACCACTTATTTCGTTATATATATGTATATATATATATATATATATATATATATCAATTCAATATAATTCATTTAGTTCTAAGTATCGATTTTATTTTTAATGTGCCCGATTTTATTTTTAATCCACCCTAAGATCTAATTATACCTTGAAAAGGGTAATGATCATCCATTAACTCTTTCATTACTATTGTGATGAATTTTCGCAGTAATAATCGCTTAAAACATTTTTAGGTGGCCAGTTTAACATTTCACTGCAGAGTTTAGATTGTTGTTCCTTCCACCTCTCACACTCTTTTAAACAGTGTTCTATAGTCTGTATTACGCCACACGCGAATCTGTCCGATTTGCCAAAGAATGATTTCTGATATATTCCTAAACATCCACGTTCGATTATAGACTAATTTAACCGAAAGGATCGCGTAATAAATTGATTACACAACTAAAATTATCTATACTGAACTGCTTAGTAATTAACATTATATGTTATTTAGCAGACGGAAAAATGAAGTTCGCAAACATATAAAATATTAAACAATAGTTATCATTATAATGAAATATGCTCCCAAGGGAAAGAAAAAACCTTAATACTTTACAATCATTATTTCTAAAAAGACCAATGTCTGATCATTTATTAAAGTTAATTACAGGGAATTATAAATGACTTCTTATTCCCTGGTAAATATAATTGCCCATAACTTTAGCAAATTGCTATGATCTCTGTTTAAAAATGTAAGTAGTCCAATTCTATCCTATTAAATTGCTTTTTGTACAAAATAGTGTATTTAAACTAAAATATAAATTGATTTTAACGAATATCTAGACACTAATAGAATGAAATTTATTTTATAGTCAACCACAACTCTGCGGTCTATCACTAAAATGTATTTTTTTGAAATACATCTATAAGTGGAGTGTTACTAATAATTGATTTTGCAATTATGTTGCTCTGCATCATGAATATTCTTTAACGGTTAGTTAGAAAGATAAATTACTTAGTTTGAAAAAATAAATATTTAATGTGTCTGATGTAATATAGTAAATTAGTTTGCTTTATTTATATATTTATAGGATTATACCCAGCCCATAGTCCCTCTATGAAGTCAGATAATTTGGGAGAGGTTACGATCCCCCCCCCCAGATGTCACCCCTGGGGGTGCTCGGTCGAAATTGAGGTGGCAACTCCGATGGACTCCGACCCTTGTGGTGCTATGTATAAACAGGACCCGCAAACTTCAGCCCTATATCTATAAGGACCTGGTCAGGAACTTCCAACCAGGACGCTATAGAAACAACAACCCAGCCCAATCGCTACTTTCCAATTGTGTTGATTACCTAGTTGTAAACTTTTGATTTCTATGTAAACAACGTATGTTGCTAATAATGATCAGTGCACTTAAAAATGTAATTGCAAATATAGTGTGTATAGAATTTAAAAATGATTTAATGTATATAACAAGTCATTTTAAAATGCATTGAGTTGGGTAACATACTTTATTAGCATATTTCGTTTTAGTGAACTATTGTTATAACGTAATTATTATTGTGCTTGAAGTAGTTATAATGTAGTAGCAAATTGTGTAAGCACCTGTCATATAGTTTAACTTGGTATATATTGTAATTATCATTGTACTGGAATTCATACTATGTAATACGCATTTCACACTTATTGTAACATTTGGTTGGAAGTAGTATTTATGCGCTATAATATGTGTTAGTAATTGTCATATAGATTTATTGGTATAAATTGTAATTATTATTGTATTAGAATTTGTATTATGTAATACACATTTTGTAATTGATCGTATTGGTAAAAATTCTGATTATAATAACTGAGCTATGGATAAGTTTCTCTTCCGGACCGTTGAATCATGAAAATTATGTAGTTCTTCTTTATTTGATTTCTGAAGGGTGGACTTTTCCCGCAGGTCGATTGACTACGCTGTGGGGCCCAATCCAGACATTGGTCATCTGTTTTTCGGAAATCCTAACGGATGACCGGTTAATTCCCTTATGAATTACAGCTTTATATGGTAACAAATAATTTTATTCATTAATTTGAGAAATTAAATCAAACCAATCACTAATTATCAAGTATAAGTGTGTGTGTGTGTGGGAGGGGGGTAGTATGACACTTTTATTCTACTGTACTCTACTAAGAGTATTTTACTGCATTTAATATAAAGAAATATCCTTTAAGATTTAAATGTATAGTTATAGAAAGAATGAAGATACTACAAATTTTCTATTATATTATTGTACAATATTTTTATTCTTACAAGACGAAAATATTTTCTCATACTTAAATATGCATGCTTTAACATAAAAATATCAAAATTCTAATTTATGGAGTAAAAAAACATCAATGAAATAACATCACTTAATTAGCATATTATTATTTTTTCAGTTCCAAAATGTATTTCTTTTAAATAAAGAAAATATATCATATCTATTTTATTCACGGTTTTTTTTTTTTTTGCGATAAAGTAACAACAAATTCTCCATCAAGAGAATAATTTAGAATGCAGTCATTTAAATTATCTTGTCTGAAATTCATCTTATATCAATAATTTGTTTCTCAATAATTTGAACACTGTTTAGAATTCAAGTGAGAAAATAAAACAAAAACAAAGTATCGCCAAAACCATTGAACCAAACCTCAGTTAGCCGATAACTTTCTCTCGGCCTAACCGTAATTACTCTTTGGAGACTAATTAACTTCTCATTAAAAGTTATTCGTTCAGAAATTTTAACGGCTATTTTTAAAACACAGTAGAGTCTCTCTTAAAAGTTTACCGTACCGCATTTTTCGCGATCTGATGTACGTTTGTATGTAAAGTTTATTTCACGAAGGTGGTTTAATTGAGAAATGATTTGCAAATGAGTTTTCAGTTTAAAAGGATAGAGAAAGGTAATACACATTTTACTCTGATTTTTTTACACATATTAATTAAAGTATCAGACGAATAAAGAACATGTTCAAATTACCTCAGTTTAATTTAGTTCATTTGCATCTGCTGTCTGCTGGCAAACATTTTTCTAAAAGAGAAGTAGTGTGATTATAATTAGATATGAGAGACAATAAATAAATAAATAAATATATATATATATATATATATATATATATATATATATATATATATATATATATATATATATATATATATATATATATATATATAATATATATATATATATATATATATATATATATATATATATATATATATATAAATATATATATATATATATATATATATATATATATATATATATATATATATATATATATATATATATATATATATATATATATATATATATATATATATATATATATATATATATATATATATATATATATATATCAGGTATACAAGATCATGCAGTAATGCTTTATTGTTATGCTGTCTAGTTTAGGAATTCAAAGACGGAAATTATTTTCTACGTTCTAACACATCACTATAGACGTAAGGGTAAAAAATAGTTAAGTTCAGAAGCATAATTGCTAATCCATGTGTTCAAGGTTCTAACGAAATGCAGAGACATTTCGAAACAAAATTAAATAAAAGCACGCATTTCATTCTACTGATTTTTCGCTTTTTAGAGATGAAAATTTACAAGACCCTAAATTGCTTTTTATAAAAAGATGGAAAACAGAAAATGATTACTTAAAATCCCAAAATGTTTATAAAAGAAAGTTGTAAACACGTTTGCTTCTGAATATTTCAAGAATTTTAACAAAGGGTAGCAAGTGGTTTTTCTCGAATGTTTACGCAATGTTCCCCGAAATGGCACTCTCTTGAGAAAATAAATGTATAAAGAGCAGCTAGTAAAATATAAAATATTTATGTTTTCTAATCATTATATCTTTGGATGACCTAAGAAAAGATAAATATTCTTCCAACTTAAATAAGTATTGACGAAACATTGATTATCAATCTTTTCATTCATATGATATACGTGTTTTTAACATATACTCTATATAAACTGCACTCGTATAGTCTAGTATCTCTGATGTATATTTTTCAGCTCATGAAGTTTTAACAATGAAAATCGCGTTTTGCCGTTTGAGTCGTAATTTATCAAACAGTTTTCTATATGGTGTTTTCTATATTATATAACAGTGTGAGAAAAAAATTTCATTGATGTTTCCAAGTTGCCGCCAAGCGAAATGACTTGACTTTATTTTGTTGTCTGAAACGATTTTGTTCTTAAAGTTGCACAGATGTTCGTAATGGTTGAAGAAATCGTTTTAGTATTCTGTTTTATCTTCAATGAAAATTAATGTTTTTGTATTGCTAGTGATTCTTCTTCTGAATACATAAAAAATATTCTTAAGTTAATGCAGTTATTGCTTCAAAATACCGCTTTTTATTTATAGACAATACATAAAAGGCATATAGTTTGGACAGTTTTTGACAAGACGCACAGCATTTTTTTATAATTTTATTAAATAAATTAGAATTAAAAGAATCATAAATCCTAATTTTGCGTTAGTAATATAAAAAAAATCTTTAGATGTTATGATAATGGTATATACGATGATAATTATTTTCCACAAAATTTTCTTTAAAAGATTTTTTAAAATTCATAAAATATCATTGACTACCTAAGTACACATTTGGATCTTGGTTTCTCAAGAACGTATGTTATACGTTCACGAAATTCACAAAGTTTCAGGCTAATGTACTGTAACGACTCCCGTAAATTAGCGAATATTTTGTGCTTGGAAATTTTGGGAAGACCAACCAATGCGCGGTTTGTTCACGTAAGTGATTTAGACGGCTGGAGACAGACAGTCTTGGCGACATAAAGACCGGAAGTGCTACCGACAGCTCGTGGGACAGTTCGTCAGCTACCAAAAGGAAGTGGCCATACGGAGGCGCCTAGTCGTCTGGGAACAATAACTGAATAAAGAAAGGCAGCGTTTTCCAGACTTTTCGAGAATGTTCAACGAAGGTATATAAAGTCACAGGACGCTAGTTAAGATGATGTCATCGATTCAGAGGTTAAGTTTTCAGAGTGACGCTGGAGCCGGAGACTAGGAAATACTGTCGGGCCTAGATAGACTTGAATAAACTCAGCAACAACTGAAGTCTGACCCTCCTCGTCGATGCCGTGAACCCACGAATTATATATATATATATATATATATATATATATATATATATATATATATATATATATATATATATATATATATATATATATATATATATATATATATATATATATATATATATATATATATATATATATATATATATATATATATAGTCTTAAAATACGGTAACCTAAGTAAGTCTGTAACTGAGAATCCACTACCTCAATGGTTGCAAGTTTTATGACGTCAGTCATCTTGCGGTTGCAAGTTCTTAACTTCCACCCTGACTAGCGCCAGGCTTGGTGTTCTTTGGATAAGTACTTTTATTCAAACTTAATTAATTTATTATTCAATCCTTCTGTTAATAATGGATTGTACGGTGTCTGAGTGTGTTTATTTAATAGATCATACTCATCAGAAACAATCCATTGGTTTTTAGACAGTATTGACATCGCTGATGAAGAAATGCTGTCAAAAACCATATTCATACTTTTCTTTACATGTTGTATGTTCCTGGCTGCAAGTAGCTTTAGAGCTATTACTGGTTTTCTCTTTCATCTTATTCTTATATATATATATATATATATATATATTGATATTGTTCAGCATTGCTTCACCTTTCTGCCAAAAGATGGCAGCACATGTAAAATTGTTTTGTTTCCTTGTTTAAAAATTATTTATTATTTTTTTAGAATTAATAGCTTAAAGATTAATATTTAAATTGGTAATTTTTTTTCTAGATTTTTAAGAATTTTTGGAATAATTTATTTATACATTTATTGCTTTGAACCTAATAGCACTTTTATTATTTATTCTATAATTGTAAAAGAAAGGACCTTGCATGCTTGGTAATTTTGAATGCAGTTTGATTTTTAGTTGTTCTATGCTTGATGGAATTTTCTCTTGAAAACGCTGTTGCTATTATTTCTGTTATTCTATTCCCTCTATTTTTTGAGAAATTCCAATTATTTATTTAAAAATCGGAACATCTGTTGTGATGATAATTAATAGTTTTGGAAGTGATTAAAATTAATATTAATATCGAGTTTTCAGATAATTAAATTGGTAAAGTAAGTAAGAAGTAAGAAAATTTTAGTAACGATTGTGCTTTGTTTTAATAAATTTATTAAGCCTCTGCTAAATAGGTCTGAGAGTTTAAACTCGTGGTGATCAAATATTAATTGATTTGATTAATGTCATCGCATTTGGAGAAATGTGCGCAAGTTTCTCTAAATGGTTTGACATTGAGAAGAATTAAGTTTGAAATAGATCATCACGGGTTATACCTTATTGTTAATATTGATAAATTAATAAGCCTTATTTTGAAATAATTGTGAGGTGGCTGGTACGCTGGTGAATTTTTGGGTTTTTATTAAATGAATGAATACAAAATTATAGTGTGTCTTTTCTTTTAAAGTTAAATCCTTCCTTTTGAGAACCCCTTTTTGTCAGTTGATCGTAAACTGATACATCCGATAACGACTGGTCACGGACACCCTCCCCTTCGGGACGTTTGGAATGTTGATGAGCCAAGCAGATACGAAGGCTCTCCCTGCGCGGTTGAATACAGTGGCTTGTAGATGGCGGCGTTTTCAAGGAGGAAAAATGTAATCAAAAATTATTATGTGAAATAAGAAAATGAAAAAATCAACAATGAGTCGGAGAGGAGATTCCTTCGGCTAATTCCGAATTTCAGCGTTTTCCTCGTCCGGGATTGACGGAGCGGAGTGGACCTTCTTACTTTCCGCGGAATACAAAGTGAAAAAAAGGAGCGTCAACTCGGGGGCGGAGGGTGCAAAGGGACACAGAGGGGGAGAGGCGAGCGAAGAGGCTGTGAGCTGACCCCAGTGCCTTGATAAAAAGATGATGGCCGTACGGAAAGGTCCGACGACGTTCATGTCTTGGCGTCGTGCACGCTTTAGAAAATGGCGTTAAGGCTCCCCTCATGACTTCTTTAAATAATAGTGTTTTTTTTTGTGCTGCAGCATTTTAACTGGGTTATATGATTTTAATTTCCTTTTTTTTTGGTTTACTGAATTTTTCTATAGTTTTACTTTTGTTTTTTTTCTCATCACTTTTTCATTTAGAAGTGTTTTTTTGATTCGCCAGCCATTTCACTTATTTGTATTGTTTTTATTGATAATTATTTGTATTATGGAGAGTAGAACTCATTTAAACGAAATTGTATTTATTCAATTGAATTTGGTTGTCAGAATGATGTTAAGAAGATCTGGAGTTAATGACTTTGTTTGTTATAATGTCAGGGAAATTCTTAAATAAATTGTTATTTGTAGATTGTAATGTGGTGTCATGTCGGTCCTTGCCTTTTTAGTAAATTTGCTGATTTTCAGCTTTAGGTTTTATTTTTATTTCAGCAGATATGAAGCTTTTTCTTTTAGGTGAGATAATTTTATTTCTAGTTGTTCTCCAAGGTTAAGTAAATTTATTAGATTTAATTTCATTTTTCTTTTGGCTCATTAATCACCACAGTGATGCAGACAGTAGAACCAGTGTTAATTATAATATTAATTATGATGGGTTATTGCATTTAAAAATAACACAACGCAACTTTACCATCTATCTTAAAATGTACTAACCACTAACGGCCAAATGGCAAATATTGTTGTATTTAAATTTAACTGAAGCCCACCTTAATTGGTAAGAGTTATTCCTACCTTCAATTCATTAATTAATTGATTAATTAGCAATATAAAATAATAAACATTAAAAGCAACCCCATAACTACATCTTTGTTGCCACAAATGGAGCTGTGACATACCCACGCTGTGCCATTTTTTTTTTTTTTCTTCAATGGTACAGGTCGTGAAGACTTTGCAAATGAGCCATTTTTTTCCATTATCCTTTCTTTCGGTGAGACGGCATGACATATTAAATTTTTGTATAGTAGATGCTTAATTTTATTTTGGCACAGATTTTTTGGTTCATATGATTTTTATGTGGTTATGGTTATTATTATTTCTGATATTTTAAACGATCTAGATTTTAAGTTGAAATTTTTCTTACATTCCTATATTTTGTGCATTTATTTTGAATATTGAGTTTTTACACTTTGAATTATTGAACGATATAAATGTTTTTTTGGTGATTTTTTTAAGAGTATTGTTCTGTTAGTGCATTTAAGGATACACTTTGATTTGAAAGTTATTTTTACATTCCTATATATTTTGCGTTTATATTGAATATTGAATATTTTTTTTAACATCTTTAAACATTGATAGATATTTTGAGTTTATTTTAATTGGTATTTTGTTGTTCTAACGTTTTCTATTGCTATGCTAGTGGTTTTAAGTATAATATTTGATTTGAGGTGCTAAATTGTGCATGTTTTACAATGTCTCCCATAGTATATTTGCATACTAAGTATTGATAAATTTTTAATTGCAATTCTACATGTCAGATAATTTTTTTTGGTTATTTTGGGCTTCATATCATGAGTTTTTTTTGTCTTGCCAGGTGCTAAGTTTTTTCTACTTTCCTCTTGCCATTTAGAGCTGGTCTCATGGTCAGACGGCAAGTAGAATTGGTTGGGTTCTTGGACAGATTGAAAATTACATTAAATATTTTTCATATAATAGTTAATGATATTGTTTTTCACACGAAATTAGTTACAATTGGGTTTAAGATTCAAACTTCAATGTCACAGACTGGGAAATTTGAATGCTGCGGTCATTTCAGTACCTAATAAATTCAGTTTCTTATGTCGGGTATATGTTTGGATTTAATACCAGTTGGGTTTGGTTAAAAATTTAATCAAGATTGGGGTTAATAGTCAACTTCAATGTCACAGGCTGGGAAATTTTGAATGTTGTGGTCTTTCAGTACCTAATAAGTTCAGTTTCTCATGTCAGGGATTTGTTGGATTCAATACCAGTTTAGTTTTTGCAGAGTTTTAGCTTAATTTAATATTGTTTAATTTCTTTTGTAATGCATACTAAAGGATCCGAAAATTTTTTTATGTGTAGGGTTAATGTTAAATTTTTTTTTGGTGCTCTTGTCTACAATGTTTTATGTGCATATTCTGTTTTGAACGGATCAGCATGACTTTTGGGGATCGACTGTGATTCGATTCGACCGGTTTTTGTTTATTTAAGTAGGGCATACGGGTTTTTGAATAAAGTTTTGGTTATGTTATTTTGATAGGTATGCTTGCGTTGGTCTGTTCAGTTCGGTTTATGCAATTAAACGTTAGACAGGGCTTCTTGTGTTAATCATTATTTTTACTAAGCATATTAGAATGTCATTGCCGCGAGGGACGAAGAGTCTCTCTTCGCAGGCTGGAATTACTTTTGGTTTGGTAGGAGTAAATGGTGGAGTAGTTAAATATTGGTTTCAAAATTTTCTGTCTCACATGTTTCATATACATTTTTTGAGGTTGAACAGTAAACATGTTAATTTTGATTGAATAGTGATAATGAATTTCGTAAGAGAGAATTTTATATTGAGTTTTGTTCGAAGAGATTTGGTTTATTTGTGTTAAGCATACGTTTTTTTTTCAAATTTGTTTCGGATTGTATGCTATGGTCGCACTGTCAATTTCAAATTAAGGAAATAAACTGTGGACAGGGTGTAATGTTTTTGCAATGATTGTTTTAACCGAGGATGATTATTTTACTATGCAGTTTTTTTGTGTATATGGTTTAATTGTAAGTTGAACATACAGTTGTGGTAATGAAATGTTTTAGATATATGTTAGGTGTTCAATGTTTCATTTTTGCTTGTTTATATACAATTGTGGTAATGAAATTTTTTTTCGGGTAGTATGCTACATGTTCCATGGTTTATAATTTTGTTTAATAAGTAATCTCTCATGTATATGTGTTTTGTTATGTGACCCGGGTCGAATGGGAACAATATATCACATTGTGTAATGTAATTTTATACTTTAGTCAATTCTTTTAATTCGTGAAATTTTTCCACGGTGATCTGTGTTTTTTTTTATTAAAAAAAAAAATTTGTGCCAAATTTTTTTTTCTCGCGGAAAAGGAGGTATTTGTTGTGATGATAATTAATAGTTTTGGAAGTGATTAAAGTTAATATTAATATCGGGTTTTCAGATAATTAAATTGGTAAAGTAGGTAAGAAGTAAGTAATTTTTAGTAACGATTGTGCTATGTTTTAATAAATTTATTAAGCCCCTGCTAAATAGGTGTGAGGGTTTAAACTCGTGGTGATCAAATATTAATTGATTTGATTAATGTCATCGCATTTGGAGAAATGTGCGCAAGTTTCTCTAAATGGTTTGACATTGAGAAGAATTAAGTTTGAAATAGATCATCACGGGTTATACCTTATTGTTAATATTGATAAATTAATAAGCCTTATTTTGAAATAATTGTGAGGTGGCTGGTACGCTGGTGAATTTTTGGGTTTTTATTAAATGAATGAATACAAAATTATAGTGTGTCTTTTCTTTTAAAGTTAAATCCTTCCTTTTGAGAACCCCTTTTTGCCAGTTGATCGTAAACTGAGACATCCGATAACGACTGGTCACGGACACCCTCCCCTTCGGGACGTTTGGAATGTTGATGAGCCAAGCAGATACGAAGGCGCTCCCTGCGCGGTTGAATACAGTGGCTTGTAGATGGCGGCGTTTTCAAGGAGGAAAAATGTAATCAAAAATTATTATGTGAAATAAGAAAATGAAAAAATCAACAATGAGTCGGAGAGGAGATTCCTTCGGCTAATTCCGAATTTCAGCGTTTTCCTCGTCCGGGATTGACGGAGCGGAGTTGACCTTCTTACTTTCCGCGGAATACAAAGTGAAAAAAAGGAGCGTCAACTCGGGGGCGGAGGGTGCAAAGGGACACAGAGGGGGAGAGGCGAGCGAAGAGGCTGTGAGCTGACCCCAGTGCCTTGATAAAAAGATGATGGCCGTACGGAAATGTCCGACGACGTTCATGTGTTGGCGTCGTGCACGCTTTAGAAAATGGCGTTAAGGCTCCCCTCATGACTTCTTTAATTAATAGTGTTTTTTTTGTGCCGCAGCATTTTAACTGGGTTATATGATTTTAATTTCCTTTCTTTTTGGTTTACTGAATTTTTCTATAGTTTTACTTTTGTTTTTTTTCTCATCACTTTTTCATTTAGAAGGTTTTTTTTGATTCGCCAGCCATTTCACTTATTTGTATTGTTTTTATTGATAATTATTTGTATTATGGAGAGTAGAACTCATTTAAACGAAATTGTATTTATTCAATTGAATTTGGTTGTCAGAATGATGTTAAGAAGATCTGGAGTTAATGAGTTTGTTTGTTATAATGTGAGGGAAATTCTTAAATAAATTGTTATTTGTAGATTGTAATGTGGTGTCATGTCGGTCCTTGCCTTTTTAGTAAATTTGCTGATTTTCAGCTTTAGGTTTTATTTTTATTTCAGCAGATATGAAGCTTTTTCTTTTAGGTGAGATAATTTTATTTCTAGTTGTTCTCCAAGGTTAAGTAAATTTATTAGATTTAATTTCATTTTTCTTTTGCCTCATTAATCACCACAGTGATGCAGACAAAAGAACCAGTGTTAATTATAATATTAATTATGATGGGTTGTTGCATTTAAAAATAACACAACGCAACTTTACCATCTATCTTAAAATGTACTAACCACTAACGGCCAAATGGCAAACATTGTTGTATTTAAATTTAACTGAAGCCCACCTTAATTGGTAAGAGTTATTCCTACCTTCAATTAATTAATTAATTAATTAAATAGTAATTAATATATAACTAATTAATCGTTGCCACACATCCAGGTTAACTGCTAAAATCACATTTTTGCATTTTATTCTAAAACATATTTATAGCAAATAACTATGGATTTCCTAATATTCAACGACACCATTTTTTGGTAAGTAAATTCTGCTTATTATTTAAAAATGAATTCTCAGGGCATCGCAGTTATATTATTATAAATTTTCATTAACAAAATAAATATATTTTAACTAATAGAAAATTTTTGTGTGTCATTCTTTTCTCTATTCTTTATGTCAGTTCTCTTTTTCACTACTCTTAAATATTGTTCTTTTTATTTTATTTTCTCTATTAAATATTCTTAATGAAAGTACATATATATGTATGTATATATATATATATATATATATATATATATATATATATATATATATATATATATATATATATATATATATATATATATATATATATAGTAAATAGCCTGTATTAAGTCGAGAAATGCAATTAAAGTATTAAATACAAAAAGGCTGGCAGTCGTTTATTTAAGCCAAAGTCCTTGCAGTACATTAACCTGATTTCATATTTTATCTTGCTTAATTATTTCATATTCGATACTGTATGCTTGCAAATACAATTCTCTAATATTCTATTTCATGCAATCAGGAAGTAATACACTCATGGACAAAAACATTAGCGCACCAAGAAGGAGTCGTCAAAATGAAACGAAATTTTACATACGTAATGACTACTTTGATATAAGTAAATGATAAGAAAATCAAAGAAAAATGATAATTTATTTCAGAGAAAAAGGCAAAAGAACGGAGGAGTTAATACTCCGTTGGAACCCCTGTAGCGTGAATGCACGATGCGATACGACCGGGCATTGAGTCATACAAGTTCGGTATGATGGCTTGAGACATTTCGTTCCACATTTGCTGTAACCCTGCCTCTAGTTCATTCAAACTCGTGGGATGCCCAACTCGTCGTCTCAAATGATCCAAGATATGCTCGATTGGAAACAAATCTGGGGATCGGGCAGGCCAAGGAAGGGTAGTAACAGTGCGGAGACAGTCTTGTGACACCCTTGCCGTATGAGGCCGAGCATTGTCTTGTTGAAAATTGGCTCCTGGGAGCCGTTGCATGAGTGGCAACACATGTGGTTGCAGGATTTCATGAACATACCGCTGGGCTGTCATGGTGCCACGGAACAATACTAGGGGTGACCGTGTATTACAGGCAATGGCACCCCATACCATCACACCAGCTGTGGGAGCGATGTGTCGCTGTACAGCAAAGGCAGGATTGAAACGTTCACCACGGGCTCTCCACAGACGAACACGATCGTCATCACTGCCGAGATTGAATCTGGATTCGTCGGTAAAGACGACCTGGTTCCATTCCGCTGCAGTCCAGTTTCCTCGTGCTCGGCAAAACTCCAAACGGAGGCGTCGATGGCTGGGCGTCAAGGGCAGCACACGTAATGGGCGCCGCGATACCAACTGTCCATCAGACAGGTGCCTTCGTATGGTTCGAGAAGACACAGAGGCCCCTAGTGAAGGTGCTACATGTGCCTGGATAACGGTCGATGAAGCAGTTGGCTGTACGCGTGCATTTCTTACGATGTGGCGGTCTTCTCGACGACTGGTCTGTCGAGGGCGTCCTGAGCCTGGTCTTCGTGTACATGACATCTCTCGGGTCCACTGGTCCCAACACCTCCTCACAACATAATCAGAGCGGCCTAATTGACTAGCTACTCGCCTAGCTGACGACCCAGCTTCCATCATCCCGACGATTCTCCCCCTCTCAAACTGCGACAACTGCTTATATTGTCTTCGAACACGGCGTAATGGCATGTCTATCTCAGCTCTTCCTTTGTAAATGATTCAGCACACTCAAACAAGCTTTGGTCACCTGTTTTATACTCCACAGAGTACGATGTTCAACGCCCTCTACCGGCTATACGTAATGCGCAATCACGCTGCATTTCTAATCATTTGCATATCTCCCCGACATGTACCTTCATTGCAAGTTTCGTTACGATCCCGCAATTATTTCTTGGTGCGCTAATTTTTTTGTCCATGAGTGTATATACCATATATACAGATGGTATACAGAAATATAAGAATTTTGTTTTCTAGTACATTCGATCTGATAGCCGTGATGTTGAACTATTATATTAGTCTTGATTTCCGTGATAAAAGGGCTTTTCTTAACCCATTTAGAACCGCTCCATGTTTCCCTTATTGGAAATGCATCAAACAGTGTTTTAACACTTCTTAGAACATTAATTACACAAATAAGTTGTTTCCATAAAATTCAATTTATTTTTACGAGAGTTACAAAATTTTGCGTTTTCACAACATCAGTCTAAAGCAGTATAAAAAATTTAGAATATATAAAAAATTAAAATTATAAAATTAAAAAAAAAAAAATTAAATCTTTGAAACATTTCGCATGA
Organism: Dolomedes plantarius; assembly: GCA_907164885.2. Lineage (NCBI taxonomy): Eukaryota > Metazoa > Arthropoda > Arachnida > Araneae > Dolomedidae > Dolomedes > Dolomedes plantarius. The sequence continues at coordinate 120,817,718 of OU015492.1, read as the reverse complement.
AGAGGTGCATTACACTTATTACATACATCTGATAGCCGTGATGGTGTATCAGATGTATGTAATACAGTAATTCTTTGACTTTTGCAGTGTTTATATCTTTTTGTTTATTTTCACTATTTTTAGTAATAATATAGCCCACACGGTCTTTCCGAGTTTTGTTGAGAGTTAGATTTTGAATTGAAGATGGTCTTCCAATATGTGAAGTTTCAGGTAAAACAGAATTCATCTGCATTTCTTAAAGCCTTATTATCAAAGATATGGCTCTCTCAAAGAAATCGATCTCTGAAACTCTAATAAACTTATTTTAGAATTCCTTACATCCATGTAGAGTATCCATTTTTCTCATACAATATGCTCCTTTTTCTCACTATATTGCTTACTTTTACATTTATTAGAAAAAAAAATGTCGATTTCACCTGCAATGTCTTTAGGTGATTCGACATTTTCACATAAAATATTATCATCAATATCTTCTTCATCCGTCAAATCATCCGGATCTGGAGGGATAATGACGAATTATGGTTCCTCATTAGCTTCTGTTGAGGACGATTCTGAAATATCATCATCTAGCCCATGAAAATACTCCAATGTCTCTTCCAATGTCAAAAATCGCTTTTTTATAGAGACAAACTTATCCGAAATGCAAGCAATACCAATTTACTGCATGAAAAACTAGGCAGCACTAATAAAACATATTGGAAATAAGTAATACACTTTGGACTGATGTTGCGTTTTCGCAACATTTTTAAAAATATGAATTGAGAAACATAAAAACAAAAATTATGATTTATCTGTTGAATCCATTTTGTTCTCTAGTAAACTCGGAACAAGCATCAAATTGGAAATTTATCATGTGATGTTATCTAAGGTTATTATTTGAAAATAGTCATTTTTTTCCCTTTCAAAACACCAGAAAAAAACAATTTTTCAAAAACAAGTGCTAAAAGTGGGGAAATGAGGAAACAAAAAAATTATTATGATCAATTGAAGTATAGAGAATAAAATAAAAATGTTACTTCAGACGTACAGAATTTTGAACATGCCTTTAAAAAATACAGAAAATAATGTTGCGTTTTCGCAACGCCAGTCTTAAATGGGTTAAAATATCAACGTTGATTTTGTTCTATTCCTTGACCACAAACACTCGAGTCCATCCATTGTTTTCTTATGCCGCTTATAAAAAGCTTGTTTTGAAAGTGCAAATGAATAGAAATCCATGGGAGACACGTAGGGGACTTGGGTGGGATGCATTTATATATAATAGCATCAATTCCGCGTTCATTTGTCATTTTTTCTAAAAATATAGCAATAGATTTAGAGGTATGGCTGGTAGCCTTATACTGATGGAATTTAACACAATGAAGATTGTGTTTGGGTTTAGTGATGGAATGTCTTTTTTGAAAAGAGGTGTTATAGTATATTGCTGTTAATAATCCGAAAAATTTTCCAAGTCAAATGTAAACCATAACTTTTCTTTGGTTTTTTATTAATTATGTCACTTATTTTACGTGTAGAAATATTAAAACCTTGCTTTTCACATCGTTTTTAATAATCGAATAAGAATATTTTTAATTGAATAGTTAAAATACATAGCCTTAGATACATAATTTTAGAAGCTTTTTATGTTATTCTTCAAATACTATATTATATTATATTACGAGTGTGTCCGAAAATAAAATTCTCCTGGTGACTGTGGACAGAGGTGTGTATGAACAACTAAAAATATGAGGCGTTACATATACGATGAAACTTTATTTTTATTTTTGCAAAGCGCCTTCAGCCGAGATTCTGCTTCAAAGCCGGAAACAGATGGAAGTCACTGGGTGCGAAATCATGATGGTCTAGCGGATGGTCAAGGCGCTCCAAACCAAGAGTTGCAATATGGTTTTTCGTTTCCGTTGCCGAGTGTGGTATGACATTGTCATCCAACAGCAGAACGCCAGATGTGAGAAGGAAAGGCCGCTTTTCCAAATAGCCCCCTGCAATTTCGACAGGGCGTGACGGTACCGCATAGCATTGGTGGTTCCAACCTCCAAAGAGTCCAGAAACAAAACTCCTTGGGCGTCCCTGGAAACTGTGAGCAGCACTTTACCTGCACAGAGAGTTGTTTTGAACTACTTTCTGACAGGTGTTGACGGATGTTTCCACTCGATAGATGCGGCCTTTGATTCGGGCGTGAAATGGTGGACCCACGGTTCATCTCCCGTCACAATCCGAAACAGAAAATTCATTGCCATCACGATGGTAACGCACGAGATGTTCCAGGCTGACTGCCATGCGTTGTTCCATGTGGTTCGGGTTCAGTTGTCGGGGCACCCATCGTGCTGACATCTTCCGGTATGGAAGAATGCCGTGTATGATCTTATGAGATCGTGTATGCCCGATTCCAAATTCTCCCTCTACTTCATTACCTGGGACGCCGGTTCGCTTTAATCATGTAATCCTCCATCCTGACATTTTCGTCTGTAGTGGCCGTGCACGTCCGTCCAGGTGTCGGTGTCACTTGTCTCTCTGTCCAGTATTTCTGGAAGCCCCTCACTGAATTTGCAGCACCATCTCTGCACCATTTGTTTCGACATCACATCTGGCCCACAGACTTCCACGAGGTGGTTATGAATTTCTGCTCCCGATACACCACGTGCCCATTCATAGCTGACAACCGCTCTCACCTCCTCTTTTGACCACGAATTCAAAACGCATCTTCTCTCCATATCTACCGGGAGCTATGAGAGGCTCGTCTCCGCTTTGCGTAGGCACTGCGATAGCGCCATCTGCTCCATTGCGGTCGAACGATATTCACTGTTGGTGTCTTTCGCGTTCAACCACTGTCTTGTTTTCCCCATTGCTGTTTGATTTCCTGGTGTAAACTAGTGGGGAAACTTATTTTCGGAATCTCCCTCGTTTATGAACGGAAAAAAACACAATTTTTTCTACTTTATAATGAGTACTTTAGAGATAAATTTTTTGGAGTGTGGTATATTGTATACGATTTTTTCAGTTTAGGTAACTTATGAAATTAAGTTGTAACCTGTAATTTATATCTATGGATATATATATATAACAGGTTACAACTTATATAAGAATTAAACTATGAATATAAATTACAGAATGCTATGAACATAAATTACAGATTACTATGAATATAAACTATGAAATCTATGAATATAAATTACAGGTTACAACTTATATACCAAGACGTGATGCAGTTGCGGCCTTCCGTTTGTCTACGGGACACGATTGCCTCGCCGCTCATCTTCACCGCACAGACATCTAAACCGAGCTTTTTTGCCCACTATGCCATTCTGGAGAAGTAATGGAAAGGGACAACCTGCTCCGATGGGCCGCTCTTCGCGGATCTACAGAGGTGTCGAAATATTGGGAAGCAAGAACGCTCCTAGGGCAATGACTTCGATCTGATATTTTTTATTTTCTTTCCTTTGTAATCTCTTTTGCCTTGCCATTGGAAATAGAAAAAAATAAAAATATCTATGAATATATTTTTGGCCTCCAACGATATCAATCTCTTGAATATATAAAGGCACACTTACTCTGAAATATTTCTAAAATATAGTAAATTGAAAGGATTTGTTAAAAACTTATTAAAGACAACTTTCTAAATATAAGTTATTTATGTTGCAGAAAAATATATATGAGTATAATAGTACATAAATTCTTTACATTAGTTTTAACAAGTGAGAAAGTCGAAAAATGTGTTTTAATATTTAAAAAAAAATAGCTTTATTATCGAGAATGGCATCGTTTTGCCTTGAGCAAGGAGTAGCTATTACTTTTTCTTTACGAGTTTCTGATTGCTTGAGGAAACCTCAGTAAAAATATGTGTAATGAACCTTTTTATAGCCTTAACTTTAACAAGCCAATTTTGCGCATTAATAACAAAATATAATGGGAATTTATTTCTTAGGGAGTTCCTAACAAATTTTTCATCATACTTTTACTTGACCCAATATATTTTTAGTACATTATTGTATGAAAGAATAATTTCATGACTCATTTGCTGTAGAAGAAATATTTTTAATACAGCTAAAGGGAAAAAAATTAGGCGTAAGAAAAATGGATGCACTATGATTTATACTGAAATTGAATACATAGAGGAGTCTACATTTTTTTAAGAATTAGGAATTTCACATAAATAAATCATATGATAATAAGTCTAAATAAATTTCTATTTACCATTTGAATACAAGTAATATAAAATTATTGGAGAAGGTGTTAAAACTTTTAACGTTTAAAAAAATTAAAAATGGTTCTTTCATAATTATAAATTTCACATAAATAAATCATATGATAATAAGAGTAAATAATTTTTTATTTACCATTTGAATACAAGTATTAAAAAAACTATTGGAGAGGGTTTTAAAATTGTTAATGTTCAAAAAAAGAAATAAAGGTCACATTTATTTAACATCGGTGCTATTGAAGTTTGCCTTTTTGAAATTAAGCTAAATATTTTTATCAATATAACTACTATCTTAAAATGGAAAAGAGTCATTGATGACATTATACAGGAGTCTGTTATTTTATCATTATGTGATATTTTAATTAATCTGTCCCTAGGCCAAACAAAGTAATTGTTATCTGCCTTATGGCACCTAGGCTACATCGTAAGTTGTTGGACACCAATATCGTATTTATAACAAACATAACATATTATGAATATATAATTACTTAATAAACACTGCAGGTACTCTATACTTCCTTGCACCCATTGGAATTTTCCACTCTAATTTATATTTTTTGCATTGAATACTTTTTTTCATTTACTATTCTAGGAAACAATTCAATTTCATAGAGAAAAGAAAATAACTTGTTTTCCAAAACTTAAAATCCAAAACTTGCAGGTCAAATTTCCGGAAATAAATTGTTACGTACAGAATCCTTTCAAAGAAACGAAAAGATCAAGAAAGATATTAAACTCTAATAAAACTTGAAAAATTATCAGCGTGTTATTGTTTAAGTTGAAGATTGATTTTAATCGAAATTTTTGCCAGGCACTTAAATAAATTAATGACGATCTGCGTCGTAGAACAGTAATTAAAAAATGTTTTATCCCTATATATCGAAGCACGATTTCACAAAATACAAAGGGTGCATCATTTAAGATTTATTTATTGAACAAGGGATATTAAATTTCATAATATGTTATGTTTCGGAAAAATGGACACAACAGAATATAAAATATTTGGAATTCTTTATTCTTTGAAAGGTTTGTTTTCCTGAAAAGATATTTTTTTATGTTTACATAAAAGGAATTTCGTTTAATTTAAAAAACAAACTAAGCGATATAAATTACTATAACGAATGTGAAAGGTAATTACTATCCTCCTTTATAAGAAAATGACTAGTTTAGTAATATAATGGAAATAAAATCGTGAAACGTTGATCGCAATTTATGAAACATTCTTTTATCAGTAGAAAGTATATACGATGTACGACCATTATTTAATATTTCATTTCCAACAGATTAAAGATTGGAATAATATTTATTAGTTTTCCTAGATAAAATTTCAACTTTAAAATTTTATAGATAATAAATGTCGGAGAAATTTCGATAAGAAATTTTTGTCTTAAATTTAAATATTTTTCTTTTAATGTTAAACATTTGGACTGAATTTTGTTTTTTCTACAAAAATTATATCAAAGTTATTCAAATAAAATTCCAGTAAGGAAACTGTATAGATTTTACAATTTTTTTTTCTCAGGTACAGTGGTAGTATTGATATTAAATTCAACGAATGTTTCAGTGCCTGGTTTAAAAACAGGTAACAGGAGATTCAATTTAGAAAAATCTACACAATTTGCTCTTAAGAAGAAACATAAATGGTATTTTCTGTACACCACACTAGAAATCATGATGAAAAAAAAATTTCATATCTAATTAACAAATTGTACTCTTGAAACTAGAAGAAATTTCTGCTCAGAAAGTACAGAAACTGAAATTTGAACGCGGGACTTCAGTAGTCCTTATAGAAATTTTCAAAGTATTTTACATCACTGGTATTCATAAATATGTATGTGTAATGAAATAATGATGTAAGCCATGAACTTCAGATCGGAAAACTCATAGTGTTCCGTAATCCGGGTTTTAGTCGTGGCGGAGATGCTGGGGAGAACTCATAGACAGATAATGCAGTCGAAGAACACAGGCTTCCGAAATGTTGATGGAACAGTCTCTTTATTTTGGAATAATTCAATGATTTCATTACACTTCATTATATTCACAGTTTTTAATTCCTACAGTACTATCATGCCTAAAAACCGTCCTGAGGCTGCTGGAACAGCACAGGACAAAACAAAAGATGTAGAGCTAAAAGTTGTGCATGTTTGTCGGACTCGAGCAGAACACAGAGGACCGCGAAAACATAGGTTCACACCCTGAGTACGGACATGCTGAACTTTTTTAACTGATTAAAAAGTGACACATCACCTCATCACGCCACATCGGATGAGGTTACGTCAGGCTTCTAGAACAATCTTCTTATATAACAGCGTGGCTTGTTTAAGGGGAAAACTAGTAGCTTACTTTGGAGTATCTACTAGATCCAAATCAAATTGAGGAAAAATGTTCTGTTGCGGTAAGACAAAGTTAATGAAGGGAAAAGTTTATCGTTTCATTTATATATGTTTATATATATGTTTATATATATGTTTATATATATATATATATATATATATATATATATATATATATATATATATATATATATATTTATATATATATATATATATATATATATATATATATATATATATATATATATATATATATATATATATATAAACATATATAATTGAAACGATAAACTTTTCCCTTCATTAACTTTGTCTTACCGCAACAGAACATTTTTCCTCAATTTGATTTGGATATATATATCTATATATATATATATATATATATATATATATATATATATATATATATATATATATATATATATATATACATATATATATATATATATATATATATATACATATATATATATATATACATATATATATATATACATATATATATATATATTTATATATATATATATATATATATATATATATATATATATATATATATATATATACATATATATATATATATATATATATATATATATATATATATATATATATATATATATATATATATATATATATATGTTTATATATATATACTAGCTGAAAACCCGCGCTTCGCTACGGAGTACATTCAAATTAAATACAACGGTCAACGTATGCAATTTATGCCAAAAAATAAATATATATATTTATAATAAATGCGATGATCAATGTATACAATTCATGTAAAATATATATCTATCTATCTATATATATTTATAAAAAAATCGTAAGGGATATGCATTTTTTTTGGATAATATCCAATCGTCTGCTGCATTCGAAAGAGAAAAAAATATTTTTTTGTCTATTTAGTTGTTACGCACGTGACGATAAATTTATTGAAAGTACCAGAAAAAGAAATCACGTGATCGGCATTTAATAAATTAGATTCTAAAAATTAATCTTTAAAAATTCACCAAAAATCAGGAAATGGGGGTAAAAATTCGAAAAAAATTTCATTTTGAAGGAATTTTTATGATCTTTCTCGTGATATAAATTTTATAACCCTCAATGTATTATTTTAAATGCAAACGTAAAAAAAGTTTAAAAAACAGCTTAAAAATTTAATTTAAAAAAATGTGAGAAGAATTTTTGAAAAATCTTTCTTAGTGCACCCCTACACTATTAGAAGAATCGCCATGCAAAATTTCAGCCCTTTAGGTCCAGCGGTTTGGTCTGTGCGTTGTATGTCAGTCAGTCAGTGAATGAATGAATGAATGAGTCAGTTACGGAACTGTTTTATATATATAGATATATATATATATCTATATAAATAAAGCAGAGTGTCTCTATGTATGTATGTATGTAACGAATACTTGACGTACTACATTTCTTGACGAATCTGGTTGAAACTTCGCATCCTTATGTTTTGAAGCCTGGATATAATTCTAAGATTAGTTTGAAAGCATTAAAATAATTATAAACAAATACAGCGTTTAAATAATATTTCATCTCCAGACGATGCAATCAATCATTCATACGAACTGCGCATACGCAGCTATTGGATGTTAATTCAAAATGTCTAAGGTAAGTGAACGCACGAAGTTATTTAAAGTTAATTTTCTAATATCCCTCCTTTAGTTTTCTTTTTTTCATTAATCCTTTTTTACTGGGTTAATTCCCTGTAAACGGATTACTGTTGAAACTCTGGAATATTTCTGCGATAGTCACATACTGTTTTCATATTTGTTTGTGTTGTATTGCTAAGGAAATTGTGTTATTATTGGATATTTTTGAAGGGCAGTGAAATATAATTAAGTTTTATTTACTTTTCTATTTTACATTTAGTTAATTTTCTAATTGTTCATAAATTAATAGTTAAAACAGAATTTATTACCTTTAATATGATTTCAATGGGATAGTGAAGTGGAATTTGAACTTTCTGTCATTTTTTCTTCTGTCTGCAACTCTTTGGAATATTTCTGTGATATAATTGTAGTTATTTTTTATTTTGGGCTGTTTTTATAAGGAAAGGAATGACAAATCGGGGAATATATTCATATTGGAACATAAAATTGTATGTATTATTTTACTGGGTTGATTCCCAGTATACGAATTACCGTTGAAACTCTGGAATATTTCTGTGATAGTCACATACTGTTTTCACATTTGTTTGTTTTTTATTGAATTAAGTTTTATTTACTTTTCTATTTTACATTTAGTTAATTTTCTAATTGTTCATAAATTAATAGTTAAAACAGAATTCATTCCTTCAAATATTATTATTTCAATGGCATAGTGAAGTGGAATTTGAACTTTCTGTCATTTTTTAGTCTGTCTGCAACTTTTTGGAATATTTCTGTGATATAATTGTAGTTTTTTTAAATTTTGGGCTGTATTATAAGGAAAGGAATGACAAATCGGGGAATATTTTCATATTGGAACATAAAATTGTATGTATTATTTTTTTCATTTTTAAAATTTTCTCTGAGATTGTAGGTCATTTTGAAGATAACTGTCATATGTATCATATATGAGAAGGTAATTAAAATAGTAGCATTAGGATTTTGTGTAAAGTGAAAGGCGTTTTAGCTAAATTTCAATAAAAATTACTTCAAATTGACCAATTTATAAAAAACGTATGTTATTTACAGGTAAGATTTTTTTTTTATTTTTGAGTGTTATTTTACCATAAAAGACAAAAAAAAAGTCTTTAATATTTTTTTCATTGACTCCGAACGTAGAATATTAATCTGAAATTTAGCTAAAATGCCTATCATTCTGTACAAAATCCTGATGCTACTATTTTAATTTCCTTCTCACACATGATACATATGGCACTTATCTTCAAAATGGCCTACAATCTAAGAGAAAATTTTAAAATGCAAAAATAATACACGCAATTTTATGTTTTAATATGAAAATTTTCCCCGATTCGTCATTCCTTTCCTTATAAAAACAGCCCCAAATAAAAAATATTTATTATACATCAATTATTGTGCCTCATTCCATTTTAATTTAGTTACTTTTTGGAATATTCTTTCTTTTCATGTCTGAAACTCAATTTACATTCAATATTTTCCCTTTTTGAAAAGAGAAAAGATTGAATTACTTAACTGATTTGATTTTCATTCTACATGAATTAGAAGCAGAGTTATAGCTATTTAAAAAAAACATCTTCTGATACAGAATTGAAGTGACAAACAACTTTAAATGCGCATGAATATAATTATGTTTTATTTACTTTTCTATTTTACATTCTGTCTACAACTCTTTGCAATATTTCTGTGATATAATTGCAGTTTTTTTTATTTTGGGCTGTTTTTACAAGGAAAGGAATGACGAATCGGGGAATATTTTCATATTGGAACATAAAATTGCATGTATTATTTTGCATTTTCAAAATGCAAAAATAATACACGCAATTTTATGTTCTAATATGAAAATTTTCCCCGATTTGTCATTCCTTTTCTTATGAAAACAGCCCCAAATAAAAAACTATTTATTATACATCAATTTTGTGCTTTTTTTACCGTTTTCACTTTTTGTTTATTTTGTATTTTCTAAGGAAATTGTGTTATTATTGGATATTTTTGAAGGGCAGTGAATTTTGGAGTTATTTGGTGTTATTTAAAGTTAATTTTCTAATATTATTCCTTTTGTTTTCTTTTTTTCATTAATCCTTTTTACTGGGTTAATTCCCAGTATACGGATTACACTTGAACTATCTCTTTGGAATATTTCTGTGATATAATTGTGTTAAGCTTTGATTTTAGCTTTGATTACTGCTATTCCATTTGTGTGTTTTTAAGTATCCTCTTTTACTGTGTTCACTTTTTGTTTATTTTGTATTTGCTGTGCAGTAACATTTAATTCTTTTATTTATAGCTCTTTACCCACATCGTAGAAGATCTAACAACTGCTATTCCATTTTTGTTTTTAAGTATCCTTTTTTACTGTGTTCACTTTTTAAAAATTCTGTATTTGATGTGTAGTAACATTTCATTCTTTTATTTATAGCTCCGTTGAATTATATATTGAAATATTAACTGTGTAGTAGCAAATTTTAAAGTGATAATGCCTCAAAAAAAAAAAAGAAAATGTATCGGTTAAATACGACCACAAACAAGACAAGTGAAATTGCAACTAAGAGAAGAAACAGGTGAGGCAGAGAAGAAAGACTTGCATACCTTTGTGAAAGAAGTAGTATTTCAAGGTCAGCAGAGATTGTAGACAAACGTAATGAAAGACTTCGGGTTATGAGGGACATAGCCTCCACATCCAGAGCTTCTGAGACAACCCAGCAGCGTGAGACCAGACTTCAGGTTATGAGGGAGAGAGATGCAACATCTAGAGCCTCTGGGACAGTCCAGCAGCACCAGACTCGACTTTAGAGGTATCGACTTAATAAAAGCGACGCTAGAGCACATTTCTGGAGAGAGAAACAGAATGCAGCATTTGCATACAACCCCAATTTGGATTACAGGAATAATCCAACATGTCTTATTCAAAATATGAATTTGAAATGTCAACACTGTTCTGCCACGAAGTGGAAAAATAAAGCTCCTGGAATGTGTTGCAGTGGTGGAAAAGTTCAAATTCCACTTCTCATCGATCCTCCACAGATGTTACAGAATTTGTTTAATGGTGACTCAGAAGATTCAGCACATTTTCTAAAATGAATTCGTCGTTATAACAGCTGTTTCCAGATGACATCTTTTGGGACAACCAAAGAGATTAAAGAACCTGGATATATGCCCACTTTTAAAATTCAAGGTCAAGTGTACCATAGGATTGGCAGTCTACAGCCATTACCAAATGAACGGGCAAAATGTTTCAAATTTATTTCAGTGGAGATGATTTTTAACAAGCTCGCCAGCGTTGTCAGAATGTACCACAATTAAGGGAAGATTTAGTTAGAAGTTTTAAAATGGCCATGGAAAAAATTTCTCCAGATGTAAATTTAATAATTTTTGCAGATAAGACTCCTGTTGGTCATCATGAAAGAAGATTTAATGCACCTACGACATCAGAAGTTGGAGTTATTATGGCTTGGCAAGAACATGGCACTAGAGACATTGTATTGGAATTAAGAAACAACACTATCAAAAAAATTGCAGATACAAACAGATCTTATGATGCTCTGCAGTATCCTTCATTATTTTGGAAGGGAGAAGATGGCTATCACTTTGAAATATATCAAAGTAACCCTCATAATGCCATGCTTTCCCATCAAAACGTTTCAGCTATGGATTTTTATTCTTTCAGAATTATGGTGCGTTCGGAATCTTTCAACATTCTCCTCAGGGCGAGAGACCTCTTCCAACAGTTCATTGTGGATATGTATGCAAAGATTGAATCTGAAAGGCTTAGGTACATCAGACGTCCTCAGAGAACCCCAAGAGTGGAACAGTATGCTCATCTAAGACATGCTGTCAACAATGATGCAAATATGAACGATATAGGACAGCTCATAATATTGCCATCTACATTCACTGGAGGTCCTAGATATATGCATGAGCATATTTAAGGTGCAACGACATATGTAAGGAATTATGGCCGCCCGGACCTCTTCATAACTTTTACCTGTAATCCTGCATGGGATGAAATCAAGAATGAACTATTTCCATGACAGAAACCTCAGCATCGTCATGATCTGTTACTCAGAGTTTTTCATCTCAAGCAGAAGATACTTATGTATCTCATTACCAAGGGAAAGATTTTCGGAGATGTACAGTGCCATATGTATACGATTGAATGGCAGAAGCGTGGACTTCCACACGAACCGAAGGATGGGAGGTATTACTTTTCTCTTGGCTGGTGACTTCCGACAGACTCTGCCTGTTATTCCACGTGGAACAACAGCTGATGAAATACATGCATGCCTGAAATCTTCAGTTATATGGAATGAAATTGAAACACTTAATCTTAAGACTAATATGAGGGTTCATTCGACAGGTGATGCTGATGCACAACAGTTTTCTGATACTTTACTTCAACTAGGAAATGGAAACTTGATGTCTCATGGCGATGATGGACTTATAGCAGTGTAAGATATTGGAAAATTAATTGAAAATCATGAAGATTTGTTACAAGAAGTGTTTCCAAACCTCTCTCAGCATTTTAAAGATCATAGTTGGTTACGTGAAAGAGCTATCCTTGCACCAAAAAACGACAACGTCATACTCATCAATAGGCAGCTTTTTGGTCATTTGCCTGGCACATCTCAGATTTATAAGTCTGTTGATACAGTTTGTGCTACAGATGATACAGTACACTATCCTACAGAATTTTTGAACTCTGTGCGGCCATCTGGAGTACCGCCGCTTATATTGGAATTAAAGATTGGTGCACCTATTATGCTTCTCAGGAATTTGGATCCACCTACACTGTGGAATGGGACAAGATTATGTGTAAAGAGATTGATGAAGAACGTTATAGAAGCGACTATAATAAGTGGACAAGCCACAGGGAAAGATGTATTTGTTCAAAGGATTCCGATAATCACATCAGATTTACATTTTCAATTTCGACGGCTTGAATTTCCTGTTCAGTTAAGTTTCGCCATGACAATAAATAAAGCTCAGGGTCAGTCTTTAAAAGTAGTAGGTCTCGACTTACAATAACCCTATTTTTCCCATGGTCAACTATATGTCGGTTGTTCACGAGTAGGAATTAGATACAACCTTAGCATTTATGCTCCAAATGGTAGGACACTTAACATTTTTTATCCAGAGGTGCTAAGGTAATAACCTGTAATAGCTAGCAGTTTTTGAAAGAAAACTATTAATTTTACTGCGCATTGATTTATAATTTCATTATTTTTATTTAATGTTTGTTTTATTATAAGTTATTTTGCTAAACCTATACTTTAATACTTTAATATTTTTGCTACAGAATCTTGCATTTATGGTACGTGGAGCCCTTATTTGCAGATTTCTATTAATTTTTTCGTTCGTCAGTGCATTCTAGCTATACTTTAATACTTTAATTTTTTTGTTACAGAATCTTGCATTTATGGTGAGTGGTGCCCTTAATTGCAGATTTCTATTAATTTTTTCGTTTGTCAATGCATTCTAGCTATACTTTAATACTTTATTTTTTTTGCCACAGAATCTTGCATTTATTGTGCGTGGAGCCCTTAATTGGAGATTTCTATTACTTTTTTCGTTTGACAGTGCATTATAACAATACTTTAATACTTTAATTTTTTTGCTACAGAATCTTGCATTTATGGTGCGTGGAGCCCTTAATTGCAGATTTCAATTAATTTTTTCGTTTGTCAGTGCATTCTAGCTATACTTTAATTTTTTTTGCTACAGAATATTGCATTTAAGGTGCGTGGAGCCCTTAATTGCAGATTTCTATTATTTTTTTCTTTTGTCAGTGCATTATAACAATACTTTAATACTTTAATTTTTTTTCTACAGAATCTTTCATTTATGGTGCGTGGAGCCCTTAATTGCAGATTTCTATTAATTTTTTTTGTCAGTACGTTCTAGCTATACATTAATTTTTTTGCTACAGAATCTTGCATTTATGGTGAGTGGTGCCCTTAATTGCAGATTTCTATTAATTTTTTCGTTTGTCAGTGCATTCTAGCTATACTTTAATTTTTTTTGCTACAGAATATTGCATTTAAGGTGCGTGGAGCCCTTAATTGCAGATTTCTATTATTTTTTTCTTTTGTCAGTACATTCTAGCTATACTTTAATACTTTAATTTTTTTGCTACAGAATCAGCAAAAAAAAGTTGATGAATCTACCTAAATTCTACAAAACTTAAGGAAACATAGCCCTACTGGGGAATCCTCGCCTTGCAAATATTGCAAAAGGAGGATAAGGCGCCTTTGCTGTACGCCTAGCGTGGTTTGGAAATCAGCAATTTATTAATTTAAAACCTCTTTTCTAAGAATTCGAGGTATTTTTTCTAACGTGGCGAACTTCCCGCAATCGTATGATGGCAACGAAATGTTTGAAATCTCATGGGGGGGGGGGGAACAGTTTGCAGGAAGTCGAATGAACTCTCATTAGAGTGTCGTTCTTCAGAAGTGTTGGTATTTTCAGATAGCCTTTTCTGCAAAGTGCTACAGGATTACAGTGAACTTTCTGCTGCAGTGAACTTTTCTGCAAAGTGCTACAGGGGATTTCTAGCCAGCTGCTTTCTTTTCACATGCAAATTTAAATTTTTGTAATGCAGGTATGCTCATATTATACCAGCTGGTGGTGGGTGTAATACGAATAAAATTTTTTTCTTTTGGTGGTATAATGATAAAAGACTGAATCTACCTAAATTATGAGATGTGTATAACATTTCACATGCTTTTTTATGTATTATTTATACTGTGTTTAGTTTTTTAAGTTGATTTTGGTTAACAAGATTGAGATTTTTATTTTTCAGCTTTTAGTGGTAAAGTGATGAAAGGCCTAACTGCCTTAAGTTGATGAGTCTACCTAAATTCTGAGATGTGTATAACATTTCACGTACTTTTTTTCTATGTTTTTTATACTGTGTTTAGTTTTTAAATTGATTTTTGTTGCCAACCATTCAACAATTTGACATTTTTCCTTTTCAGATTTTAGTGGTTTATTATAAATGTATACATTTTATGTTTTACTTTTCAGGTTTTTTTGCTCCAATGATGAAAGGCTAAACTAGCTGAATTCTGAGGAGTTTATTATAAAAGTATATTTCTTTTTTGTATTGGGGTTTCTATTTATTCATACGTATTACATTTCATATCTTTTTTCAATGTTGTTTATACTGTGTTTAGTTATTAAATTAACTTTGGTTAACAATTATTCCACAATTTGACATTTTTACTTTACAGCTTTTAGTGATACAATGATAAAGGGCTGCCTCTACCTAAATTCTGCGATGTCTATAACATTTCACATGTTTTTTTCTATGTAATTTATACTGTGTTTAGTTTTTTAATTTATTTTGGTTAACAAACATTCTTAAAATTCTGGCCAACGCCGGGTGTGGGGGGGGGGAGAATTGTTATTCTGCTTGCGATTGTTTGCAGGACGTGGGATGCGTATCCACAAAATTTAAATACCTTTATTCGTTGTTTTTTAGTATTTCCATTCTCTGACAATGATTGCTAAAAGGAAGCGGGTCCCTAAACCGACCGGCTATACGGGCGAAGCACGGCTAAGTAAATTTGACATTTTTACTTTTCATATTTTAGTTCTACAATGATGAAAGGCTGAAATTCTGAGATGTGTATAACATTTATTTTTTCACATATATTTTTTCTATGTTATTTATACTGTGTTAATTTTTAAATTGATTTAGGTTAACAAACATTTTTAAAATCCCGGGCATCGCCGAGTACTTCAACTAGTATATATATATATAATATATATATATATATATATATATATATATATATATATATATATATATATGTACATATATATATATATATATATATATATATATATATATATATATATATATATATATATATATATATATATATATATATATATATACATATATATATATATATACATATATATATATATATATATATATATATATATATATATACATACATATATATATATATATACATACATATATATATATATACATACATATATATATATATATATATATATATATATATATATATATATATATATATATATATATATATATATATATATTATATATATATATATATATATATATATATATATATATATATATATATATGAAACGATAAACTTTTCCCCTCATTAACTTTGAATTACCGCAACAGAACATTTTTCCTGAATTTGATATTGATCTAGTAGATACCCGAAGTAAGGTATTAGTTTTCCCCTTAAACAAGCCACACGCCTACATGTTATATAAGAAGATTGTTAAGATATATAAGAAGATTGAAGGCTAATGCCGAATGGTGTCTAGACACATGACAAGAGTACATGACAACATACTTAGTTGGGTTAAAGAGCCGAAGAGGAGGCCCATTGATCTTTACAAACAACAGGCCAGAAACTGTTGCAATATTCAGTGATGATCTCAATGGTGTGATAATGAGGTTCATCTGTGAGAAACCTCTTTCACATTCACTTGACGATATGGCTATCGAATTGATTGACTGTTTAAACGGGTTGAGACTCTCCGAGAACACTCTGAAGTGGATATACTCTCGGAATCCTGCAATTAGTTGCCTTTCATTAAGTTTGAACTTGGATGCAAGTTTCCGCATTTCATTTTTCCCAAACGTTATTGGGACATTTTGTGGCCAGTTTTTTTCATCCATTACTTTGACGGTATCAGCAAGCTCGAAGTCTTTTTCACTGAGCAGTCTTGTTTCAATAGACTTTTTAAGTGCCTCGTAAAACTTTTCAGTGTTCAAAGGCTGGTTGAACACTGTTGACACAAAGGCTGGTTGAACGTTGTTTTTCCTACCTTCTTTTTCGTGGAGAGGAACTACGATAAAAGACAAGTTGTTTACTTCTTCTTGAGCATCGATGAGTAAAATCCTGGAACTGGTTTTCTTTCCTCAAACACAGTAGCTTCCTCAAACACAGTAGTAATTTTTAACTTTTTGTTTGCATAGCTTAGATCAACGTTGGGATGTTGTTGCAAATCTTCACTTAATTCTGAGATCTCTTGCAATGCATCAGCCATCAAGCCTAGGTATAAAATGAAATTAGTTTCAGTAATCTTTATGCGGAGGCCTTCAAACGTGGTTTTTTTTCTATCTCTGGTTGGGTCATTTGAAGCTTCTTTAAAGTGATGGACTAGTGCTTCATAAGAACTCCAAACGGCTGACACATATCTGAAACTAGACGCAACCCAAGGTGTGTTCAAAACTCTTCCGATTTTTAAAAGTTCTGTCTCTAGTAAACTTGCACAGGTTCGCAGTTCCCTGCTGTTCTTTGGTGAAGCATGATACACAACATACAGTTTGTCAATGAAGGATTTAAATCTATCAACTCCTGAAACTGCCTGAACTACATCAGACACTGAAAGCTCAAGCCTGTGTGGAAAGCTCAAGCACAGTGCCAAACAATAACAGAAGGGAATTTTTCACAAAATAATGCTCCAACACCTTTGTTTTTACCAATCATAGTAGCAGTGCCGTCACATGTTAAGCTTGTTAAGTTTTTACTTCAAAACGTTTCAGTTATTCCATTAGAATGAATACAGTTAAACAAAGAGTGAAATACCGCCTTAGCAGTAAAACCATCAAGTTCTACTAAATCTAAAAAGACTTTGGTAGAACCAGACATACCAGTTTTAGGCAAAGAACAACAAATGTAAACAATCAAACTTGACTTGTTACTAAGGGATGTTGACTCATCAATTATCAGGCCAATTTTCGTGTTATTATTCATTATTTTATTATCAAATGTTTTCTTCATTTCTTTACTTATGTGCAAAGCAATGTGTAGAATAAATATCTCACTTCTACCCAGACTTGGGTGCATATAATTTGAAGTGGCACTCTAAATGAATTTGATACAAACACAGTTTATACATGAAACAATGTTTATTGAATTCGTTGCACATATAGAATTTGCTTTTACAGCAATAAGCATACGTACTACTTATACGGAATATATATTAACATTCAATAGAAATACTTTTTGAAAATACTAAAAAACTACCAGAGAGTCAAACCAGTAGTTCTGCTACTTAAACTTTGGGCCTGCTAAGCACAATCGCCGGTTAACACCTGGAACTGCTTACCTCCTAGCTCCCTCTAACTTATCTATCAACCTTAAAAAACTTTTTTCAACCTCTGTATTAATCAAGCTGCTTGGTATTTATACCAAGCGCGTATGCCGAAATTAGCATATCTCAAGCATCTTCTTTAATTCATTCACTCAAAAGTTCGATTCTTGTGAATCGAATCTTGTGTATACCTTACAAATGTTAGTACAGGCTTTGTATGAATGTAAAATGCGACCCATGTCAACCCCATTAAGTTCTTGCAAATCAATTTATGTTTCAAAATTGTGAAAGGACTGATTTTCTTTAACAATCTTATATGTATTACGAAATATATTTTCAGTAGCTTGTTTTTCGTGAGCACACTGCTTCAAAACAACTTTCTCCAGTACTTCATTTTTAGCTTCACATAAATTTTTGACAGCTGCTGTTTGACCAGCAGTTTCTTTGTGTTCATACTTTTTTTCCTTAACGGAGTTTCTTTTTTCTTCAGTATCACCGTAGCTACTAATCTCACCACTTGCCCACGCATTTGAAATTTTCATACCTGTTTTCTTATGGACAGATAAAACCCCAACCTTTTCACAATCACTGCATCTTAACGTTCCAATTTTAACAATCAACCAGTCAATTTTTTGGCAAAACTCTTTTTTTTTTGCAAGTCAGTCCAGTAATCTGGCAAGACATTATCGCACTCAACAGGTGTATCTTTTTCTTTAGGATATTCTATATTACAGTCAAGCTTTTCAGAAGCCATTGTTTCGCTTGCAGTGTTAGAGGACGGTTGAGAACTTAGGCTTTTCATTTCGCCGACATCGTCGTTAACCACTTTGTCATCACTGGTATCGTCACAACTAATGCTGTGCTTGAGTCTTTTACTGCCACCCGAAAATGAGAAAAATCGTTTAGTTTTTTGCTCATTTCACTTCACAATCTATCGCACTCACACAGACTTGACACTGTTCAAACGCAACTAACCTCAACAACACAACATGGAAGAAGGTAAGCTGCCTCGGTTAGGTCGATTCTCGAATTGAGGGGTCAGGGCTAATCAATACCTCATTCGCAAACCCGCGAAAAGTCAGTGCAGTCCGCAAAAATGAGTGAAACTACAGTCCTTGTCAGCCGGCCAAGATCAAGCCATAATACCACCCGCTTCAGTGAAAAAGTCGCAGTTCGCTGTACTCAATAGTAACACTCAACAACCTACCCTAGCCTCACATCATAATCGATCGTTACGACCTGTGAATGGTTCTTTTACGTGAAGTGCAAAGAGTTGTAGGTCACGCTCACTCACTAACAAAAGAGTAGTTTGTGATAAAATAAACGTTTTTAAATATCGTACGTTTATATTACCGGAACGCCGTTCCGGCGCGTTCCACCTCAAATCTAGCCCTGTATATATATATATATATATATATATATATATATATATATATATATATATATATATATATATGTTAATGGTTTGTATAAAAAGTATCGGGAAAATTTTCTGAAAAATAAATTTATTTACTATACATATATATATAGAGAGAACAATATTGTAGCAATACTGAGATATTGCTACAATTCCTCAAAAGTCTTAAAAATACATCCCTTGAGCGAATATATAGAGGAGAAGGGGGGATTATGGACCCCCCTTTTGTTTTTGGCTCACTGTGGTCATACTAAACACCGATTTTCATATTTTGGGGTTCTAAACTTTTCGATATCTCGTCATCTAAACATCCTTAAGTGGATTTGCCATTAAATCAAATTTTAAGATGTATACAATCACATAAGTGAAAAAAGTCAAAACTTGCAGGTGACCGAAAGTGGAGGGTAATATGGACCCCCATCTTTTTTACCGAAAAAAATCATTTATCTAACTATTAAACAGCTGGAAACAAATAAGACAAAAGTTTTCAAATGAAAAAGTGAAAGAAAGATATTATATTATTAAACAGCTGGATCATCAAATATTATCTGTGTAAAAAAAACTTCAATTTTGGCGACTAAAGTCGCAAATATAAAACTCAGCTTCGACTCCGGTTCCCACAGAATGAGTCCAGTGTAGACTCATCCCCCAACGAATACAAAGTTCTATGTGTCATCTTTGAATGCACTTTCATAGAAGATGCACGATGCTTCTTGCTGGTCTGGACCATCTCTGTAAGCATATGGGCTTGTATCCACCCATAGGGATGAGCTCTTCCAATTGCACTGGATGGGGCTCCATTCATAAGCTGATCCGTTAAGAATTTTCGAGGAAATATCATCATTGGTGGAAAATATGTTCCCCAAGCACTCATGCAGCAAACCACAGTTACCAGATAACCACGTTCCGCTGTAGACAGAGATCCCACCTCACGTTTTCTATTCAACCCCATGACTTGGGAAACTTTTGACTGAACCACACTTAAACCAATCACATCTACATTGAAGATTCTGGAATTGATTCCCTGAACACAAGATTTCCAGCAAATAAAAATAACCCCAGCCACCTTTAATCAGCTTTAAATTATAGGTCTCTGTCTAATTAGCCATAACAAAAGTTGACCGTAGCGCTTCAAACCAAAACCAAACTCTAGTTTTTGTATAACCAAATCTGCTGCTGGCTTATCCACTTGTGAAGCCAATAATCTCTAAGTTATTCTTGATACACCAAACACTCTGGCAGCCTCCTTTATTCCCGTTTCTCCGCATCTTAGCTTCTGGATAGCCTCAACCATCTTCACCCTATCCCAACTTCTTCTACGCACTACAGCATCCTTACTAGCAGGAGATTTCTTCTCAACTTTCATTCTTAGCTTCCAGAGTAACCGAGAAGGATTACAAAACATGAAAATAAAATGTATCACAATAAAATCAACTGTGGAATCGCATTTTCTCACGGAATTACATATTCTCACGGAAACATTATTATTACATTATCGAAACCGGTTGTTGGTAATATGGACCCGGGTCCATAATACCAGCACCCATGGGGTCCATATTTCAAACAACGCTATCTTGGAAACAAACTCATTTTTCACACTATGGATTACATCGAATTTAATTTGAACTAGCTCAAAAGGAACTTCATATCGTGTAGAATAAGGTACAGGAATCAGATTTTACAAAACATAGTAGTAGATATGTAAAATATTTTTTTTTACTTTTCTCAGAAAAGTTTGAAAACTCGAAAAACAAACAATTGGCCACAGGACATCATTCCACAGTGAACTGGGGTCAATGACCTTTACTATCCATTACAGCCACTTAGGGGGTCTAGATCACAGCTATAATTAACGGCTGCACCTGCGCATAAGACAGATATTAAGGGGGTCCATAATAAATGCAGGGTCCATAATCCCACCATATCCTCTCTCTCTCTCTCTCTCTCTCTCTCTCTCTCTATATATATATAATATTATATATATATATATATATATATATATATATATATATATATATATATATATATATATTTTATATATATATATATTTATATATATACATATATATATATATTTATATACATATCTATATATTTATATATATATATATATATATATATATATATATATATATATATATATATATATATATTTATATATATATATATATATATATATATATATATATATATATATATATATATATATATATATATATATATATATATATATATATATATATATATATATATATATATATATATATATATATATATATATATATATATATTTATATATATATATATATTTTATATATATATATATTGTAGAGTATTGCATTTCAACCTCTCCGTTAACAAAAGAAATTCTTCTATCTCGGCCTGAGAGTCATCAGAGAAACCCGACCAATCAGATGGCAAAATGCTGACGGCATTTCCCTTTGTTCATCCGATAGACTTGTTCAATAGAACGTTAGGAGGCCTCGGTCATTTTTCTTGATTTAGTCATCGTTACCGGGTGACACCGGTTGACGTCAGTTATAAATGACAGGAGACTCCAGGTGCTTTTCATTCATGAACTATCAGTTGTTAAGCAGCATCCTGGAGGCGCCGCGTGCCTAAACAAAAGGACTCGTGCCCCTTCGCATTGACCGAAGCGGCCCTTTGAGGCTCTTTGAAGTGGCTTTGAGGACAAACTAAAAAGGCGGCCGCTTTAGACCCGGGGAAAATATTTCATTATCGCCCCGGGAAACCCATTTCCGTTGCTCACTTGTTCTAGATTGTTCGAACTTTCCGGAGAGTGATGCAATATCCGGTGGAGGCTCTCCTATAAAAGAGAATGGACCTCTTGCCCGTGGCTTGCGTCTTTTGTTCCTGATCGTGGCGGATCCAATGTGAGAGCAGCCGGGTGGCCGCCCTTAGAGGTACATAGTCCCTTGTGACTGTTCGCAGCGACGATTAAGTTCCTGCAGGAGTAAACATACTCCGCTAATTTTGTTCGGAGACCAGTCTTCGTGGAAGTAGCCTTTGCTACCGTATTTACCAGTGAGGAGTCCCTTCTCCGTAGTTTTATAATTTCATCGCTACCGGGTGCGTGCAGTGATCACCACCGTTGATATTGTTGGGGAGCCCCTTTTCCCATCAGGACGAAGTGCCGTTTCTTCATCATTGAAGCAGAGTCAGTTTCTGCTAGCCTAGCGGACTTCTTTGTTCTTACTCCGCCCCACGCCGATTAAATCGAGTGTGATTTCTTAAGATTACGAAGTTCATCTTGCATCTGTGCAGTGTACATATCTCATCATCATCAATTTTCTCAATAAATTGCATTAGTTTTGTTTAAGTAACGAGTGATGTATACCTGGTGTGTTTAGTTCATTTGCTAGTTGAAACTACGAACCTCAGTTCGCTACAATATATATATATATATATATATATATATATATATATATATATATATATATATATAATATATATATATATATATATATATATATATATATATATATATATATATATATATATATATATATATATATATATATATATATATATATATATACATATATATATATATATATTTATAAATATATATATCTATATATATATATATATATATATATATATATATATATATATATATGTATATATATATATATGTATATATATATATATATATATATATATATATATATATATATATATATATATATATATATATATATATATATATATATATATATATATACAGTGTTTGTATAAAAAGTATCGGGAAAATAAATTTATTTGAGATATTGCTACAATTTCTCAAAAGTCTTAAAAATGCATCCCTTGAGCGTCGTCACACTTTTTCCAGCGGCTTTTCGAATACTCAAAGGCTCCCTGGTAGGCCGGAACGTCCTTAAGGGTACGCGTGCAAGATTCTTTATCGGAACTTAGGGTCCCATGGTGGTGTCCTTTGAGGTCAGATTTCACTTTTGGGAATAGGAAATAGTCTGTTGGTGCGAAGTCGGGACTGTATGGGGGTGGGGAAATCGTCGCTATTCTGTTTATTGTCAGGTACTCGGTGACCTAGGAGCCGATGTGGGTGGGTGCATCGTGTCATCCGTCAAGACCTTCGGGACGAGGTTAGTGCAGATCTTTCGCATCGCCAACTTTTCAGTGATAATGCTGTGCACTGTCATCTTATCAGTGCCAATCATATCTGTGACCATGCTCACACTTAACCGATGGTCTGAAATTAGCATTTAACGCACTCGTTGCACGTTGTCGTCGCTTCCTGAGGTCGATGGCCGTCCAGCGCGGGGCTTGTCCTCCACACTCTCTTGGCCATCTTTGAAGAGCTTGTGCCATTTAAAAACTGAAGTTTGGGACATGCTTTCATCCTGTAACACTTGGCGAATCATGCCCAACGTCTCCGTACCTGATTTCTCCAGTCCAACACAAAATTTGATGCCGTACCGCTGTTGAATCGTTCGCTGCATTTTCCGCTTGCATCGACTCAAACGAAAGGGGTCCACTAAAAACACGATCTAGCCTGAACGAACACTCGCAGGCATCTGACATTTGGTGCGTCTTGTAAGTCACATCCTCCACCACCGAGCATGCACGGTACGAGCACACTCCGACGTACAGTCACATCCGGAAAAAATTGCTCCCGATACTTTTTATACAAACCACCATATATATATATATATATATATATATATATATATATATATATATATATATATATATATATATATATATATATATATATATATATATATATATATATATATATATGAGGGGTGATACTACTCATCAAGATGAACAATATTTACAGTGATATCTAGAGACTCCTTCCACTCAGGGTGCCAGAAAAGTGTAAGGTTCAATACCCCAGTTGAACGGTAAAGTTCAATACCCCAGTTGAACGTCTGTAAAAGGTGAATTAATGACACCTAAGTAAAAGCCCACACTACTACCTGTCTTAAACACCAGCAGAAATTTTTAGTTAACATCTGAGGAGGTATTGTTAGTGATTGGCTGGTGGGAAGGTATCTCTTTAAATAATTTCACCAGTGCAGCGACCGTGTCTTCCTAGAGCAAAAACGTAATGGTTTCTAGCAAGATTTTCCACTCACCACACAGAGGGACATGTGGTTTAAGCATTATGGATAAGGGTACGTAAATTTCGCATAAAAATATCGAGATTTCGCAAAAAAAATTAATACAATATATAAAATTTCACATTTATTAGCAAAAAATATATATAAATTCAAAAATTTAGCATTTATTCGCAAAAACAATATATAAATCGAAAAATTTTGCATTTATTAAAAAAAATTTAATTTTTACTTATTTGGATTGGTAGTATCAAAATTCTTAGTGAACGGTAGATTCTTTCCTTAAGTCTTTGCCTTCTGTCATTAATTACTATGTTCAGCATACAAAAATATCTCTCTGCATCTATGCTGTTAACGAGACTATAGAGTCTTTGTATAGCTGTCTTTGCAAAGTTAAGGCAGCAGAATTTCTTTGTAATTAAAATCTGTATAACATCAACAGGAGTCTCTTGGTTGACTACTGTAAGTAGCTGTCTGTAAAAATTATTGTATCCGTCGATGAGCTCATCTCTTGGTATTTCTTTAAGAAATGGTAGCTTAGAGAAGCTTTCGAATAATAAATTTGTGTTCAAAGATGATGTGGACGTGGTCGCTGCTACAGATGGACTAAACAATCTGCCAATGTGCTGGTAGACGTCGTTTGTTGCTTTGGATGTTGTCATGTGTAGAGTCATTTTGTTTAACCCTGCACTTCATGATTTTTTAAAATCAAACGAAACTTTTTTTGGTGATAGATTTTTAATCAAATAGATTTGAAAAAATATTGAAAAAAATGATTTTCTTCAAATTTTTATTTTATAGAAAAAAATCGGTTTGATTCATATATGAATCATCATGCATTAAGGTATCCGTACACCTTCGGATGTGATTTTTTGAAATTCTTTTAATTTTAACTTTTTTTCTATTTTTCATAATGACATTTAAGTTAAAACTTGAAAAAATATATAAAAAAATTAGCTTTCACATTAAAACATTTTTTTCAGGGGGGAAAAGCTGGAAAAAATTGGTGAAAATTTGACATTCTACAATACATGATAACTCAAAAACAAACAAATATATTTCCATTTTATAAATTGTAGAATTAAGATAATAACATTCTGTTGGGAATAGACTATTCTCAAGATCAAACTATCTGTATCTCAGAGTTTGTAGCACTTAAGGTACTGATGTTCATAAAAATCACTAAAAATTCATTGTCACTTGCAATTTATACCAATGTAAACATAAAACTAATCAATCTGCAATCATGAGCATACTGTAATTCCTTTATAAATATATATAGATAAAGTATGCAAAATTTTAAGGCATTTTAAGCGTAAATTTTTATATTAGGTTATATTGCGTTAAGAAAAATTATGAAAAAATTCATTTTGAGAAAACGCTAAAAATAATTCTTACACTAAAATGACAATTTAAATCTTTCTAAAGAAATTTACTATAAACTTAGATAACACAATTTACAATCATATAGTAAAATAAAATAGCGGTATTAAGTCTCGTGAAATATTTTAAAACATTTTCTTTCTTTATTGGGGCACAGAGTTATGCCACAGAGTTATTTTGTAGTGCCCGATTAGACTGTCCAACATGTCTACACCACCCATATGCTTGTTATGGTGTTGTACTACAGCTGGACAGTCAATGCTAACTTTTGTTTTAATCTTTTTGTCGTATCTGTCTATTTTCTCTACTGAGTTAACTCCGACGTATGTTGATAGAAACATGACGTTTCTGTTGTCTTTCCATGAAACATTTGAAATTTCTATATTATCATATAATGTGACATATTCCTCACTTGTGCCTCGAAGATGTTTTGACATCTATTTATG
The DNA here is from genome assembly GCA_907164885.2 of Dolomedes plantarius. Classification (NCBI taxonomy): domain Eukaryota; kingdom Metazoa; phylum Arthropoda; class Arachnida; order Araneae; family Dolomedidae; genus Dolomedes; species Dolomedes plantarius. The sequence continues at coordinate 120,791,097 of OU015492.1, read as the reverse complement.
CATCCTGGAAAATGATTTCGTTTAACGGTACCAATGCTGAAAATAACCTGTTTAGACATATAATACTGAAGTTGGGGAAAATTATAGTAATTATCAAAATATAATTAGTAGTTCTTAGTTCTAGGAATGTTTCTGCACAATCGTACCACAATATTACTTGAAGCTCCGAGATCAACTTCTTTAGGCAATCTTTTCCTTGGGTCATGCTCACAAACAGTGTAAATTTCAAAATTAGAGGCATAACCAGTTGTACGGCAAAGAATTGATATTGACGACAGAATTCAATAGTGATCCCCTCAATGCATAAAGATGCACATATGAATCATACCTATTACTGTTCAAAATATAAATATAAAATCTCTCAAATTGAAAAATATCATAACGTGTGATTAGACTTATCTTGCAGCTATACACTGAATATTTTTTTCCTTTGTTTAATACTCTTTTTCAGTTTATAAATACAGCTTCCCCACGTGGAATTCTAAAAATCATTCAAACAACATAATATCTAAACATAAGGACATAAAATTGCGTATGTGCTGCTGTCTACTAGCAAAAATAAGTAATAAAAGGTAGTTCGGATTCAGGTAGATACGGTAAGCTATGCAGTAGCGGCAAATATTAAATATTTTGGTTTCAGCTTAGTCGAAAATGGTATGATTCATATATGACTCACCATGCAGTGTAGGGTTAAACTGTTCTCTGCTGCTGTCTTCAGCATTATATTGATCGATTTCACCGCTCCTGATCGATTTCACCATTCGCATTAGTCAAAATTCTTTCTTTTTTTTCACCAAAATACCCTTGACTCTGTTCTTAAACACATGTTCTTAAACCTACGAAATTGTGCCACAAAACTGATGATGGTAGATTTTTAGAAATAGATTTTTAGGTTCGACTCCGATACAGACAAACTGTCCGGGTAAAATTCGGAGAAAATCGGAAGGAAAGTGATATTTCTCAGTTAAAGGTAGTGGATTGTCTTAGTTAAGCAATTATGTTAATAAATTATTTCTGTTATTACCTAATTTCGCTTAAAAAGCCGGTTATCACCGAGTTTTTGCCGAAAAGAAGTAAAGAAAGAATTTTCGCATTTATTCGCTCATATCCGCAAATTTCGCATCTATTTCGTAAATATGAAAATTACGTATCCTTAACGATGGCGCTCCATCACACTTTATCATCGTGCCCCTCCACTTTCTGAATGCCATATATTCTGGACGAACCTATATCCACTAGACTTTTTTGTGGGGACACAAGAAATCATTGATGTACGAGATGCTGGTGGACTCCATGGAAGATCTCTTCACCAGAATCGTTGTTGCAGTGGACAAGATTAACATGACACCAGGAGTGAACGAGAGGGTACTACAGTCTTTCGTTCACTGTTTTCAACTATGTAACAATTACCTTGGACGCCATTTTGCGCATCTACTTGGAGTGTTTTTTGTTGGAATTAACCTTTATATTCGGTCATAACAATATTACTTTAATTTCCAAATTCCTATTACTATGCAATAATAGCTGATTGGTTGTGACGTCACCATGGTATCTGACTTTACTTTTACTGTGTATGTAATTCTGATGTATATATGTGGTCGCCATGCAACTTGTTAGCTAGGTGGATGTATGTTAACTGATGTTTTTGTTCATTATATTTTCAAGACGCAATGTCTTCTTCAATAAAGAATTTATTTTTCTGCGTTTTTTTATTAAGCCCCTTACAGTGAAACCAGCCTAGGGTTTTTCAATCTGATTTGGATTGTAAAACATCTGATTGGGTTAGTTCTCATCATTTCCCGGTGACGAAAGTTCAATTTGGACGCTGAACTTTAGATTTTTCTGACACACTGAGTGGTATGCACACTCATGTTTCATTATAAATGTTTTATAAATGTTTATATATATATATATATATATATATATATATATATATATATATATATAAGGATTTAATTTATTTAATGTATAGTGATTTGGTAAGTGAGTAATTTTTAGTTCCTCATATAACAAGAGTAATTTATAATTTTCGAAATATGTAATTTTACTTCTTCATCGATTGTAGTTACATAACTACAACCAAAGATTTTGTAGAATAAATTCAACATTTCATAGGATATATCTTAACAAAAACCGATAAAAATGGCCAAATACAAAATGATCCTTTCTGGTAGAAGCAATATTCATGACAATGACTTTTAGCAAAACAGCTAAAAGTATAGAACAATTTCTGTATAGAAATATGCCTGAATGGCTTAAACAGAAACATTTTAGCTCACAAATATATTAAAGATTATTCCTCTACAAAATACGCATATGAAATTTTGCATGCGCATAGTATATTTGTTTCTTGGCATTTCCCTCTCTTTTTCTGGGATTTCCATATAAATCGTACATGCGTCAAAAATCCTTCAAAAATGCACTTGACGAACATCATGTCTTAAAAGAATTTAAAAATGCGCTTTACATTATAAAAAATGTGTAGAAAAATTATGTCTAGAAATTTGAGAGAATACATATTTAAATAGATTTTGAAATTATTCTCCCTCCTCCAATTAATAATGCCAGATGTGGTCAGTCTTCGGTGAAGGACACGTTTCTCTGATCAGAAACATATTTATTAAGTTTTATTCTGCGATCAAGATCATGGAGGTCTTCCCTAGACCAGAAATTCGCCATGTCTCTTGAAGAGAGTAAACGTAGAAACGGAAGAATGAATCAATTCCACCATGTAAGTTTCATTTCCTTATATGATAACCGCTCTGAAACTCCTACTGTTACAATGTTTAATTTCTCACCAAATGATTTCAGCTTATAGCTGGCCTCAGGGTATGTATAAAAATTTACGAAAAATATAAGTGCGTCATTAAAATTTGTAATTCTTAGAACAAGCTATCCATTTAACTAAATAATGGAATTTAGAAATGTTTTGTTGTCATCACATATAAAAATACATATGAATGCATATATATGGTATGATGCCTGTATAGTCCGGGATATGGAACCCCTGATACGTCTAGAGACGACTCTGGCAGGTGACGGGTACATATGCATCCTGTACGATCTACACCCATTTATGTCCATTTTTCATTCCAACGGACAATTCCAGCAAGACAATGCGACACCCCCCACGTCGAGAGTTGCTACCGAGGGGCTCCATGATCACTCTTTTGACCTTATACACTTCCATTGGTCACCTAAATCCCCAGACAGGAACATTATTGAGCATATCTGGGATGCCTTGCACCGTTCAGTTCAGAGGAGATCTCCACCCCCTCCCACTCATATGGATTTCTGGATCCATATGAGCCCTGCAGGATTCATGGTGTAAATTGCCTCCAGGATACTTTGAGACATTATTCGAGTCCATGCCACATTGTGTTCCGGCACTTAGGCATGCTCTGGGAGGGGGGGGTATACGATATTAGGCAGGTGTACCAGTTTTTGGCTCTTCAGTGCATATATATATATATCCAAGAGTAAAAAATGTACAGAATATTTTTAAACACTTCATAGGATATATTAAGGAAAACAAAAGAATCGCCGAATGCAGTTTACTTCACGTGTAAAAATAAAGTCTTACCCGTTCTCTTTAACAAATATTTGTCTTTTAGTCTCTATGAAATTTAACTACACAATCATTTTAAGAGTAAAGAAATATTTTCATGAACAATTTCAAACCGATCACAGTGAATGCCACAAAATTATATTCACAGAAATATCTGCGGATGTCATTTTATAAATAGTTTGAGTTTCCCAGAAAAATATTTTTCTAAACAATCCGTTCAAACAACAAGGACATATATTTGTGCAAAAACCAGTGCATCCAGCAGTACTATTTCTTAAATAAAACTTGAATAAATTTCCTTTTTTTAAAATTAAATTTCAAAGCTTTCACTCTCTTGTGCAGTTTAATGCAAACAGATAAACAAATCGCGGAAGATCAAAATGAAATAAATTTAAATACAAAAAAATCTGAAATTTTCTGTATTGAAGTGTTTTTCCAATCTTCTATTAAGTTTCCTTTCATTTCAATATTTCTTCATTGTATAATTTTATAAATTCTTCTAACTTTGGTTATTATTTATATATTAACGTCCAAAAAATAAAATTATTATTCTTTAGATTTTTTTAAACAGAAAATCTTGAACAACAACAAAGTTTTAGCTATATATTATTTCTATTCTCCTCCCTTTCAAAGGTCAGTTATTTTATGAAATATTATTTAAATTGATTTCCAGAATGAGTAAAAAAAAAGAAGCTCGTGAATTTTCAATAATTAATTAAATATATTAAGGATTATTATAAAAACGGAAATGGATATTTTAGAAGAACAAAAATTCTCAAGAATGTGCAAGTAAATCAATAAAGTGCAAATGAAATATTGAAATTTATCTCGTAAGCTTTAATTATACTTTTAAATTTTATTCCAGAAAAAAAGGATTACACAGAAATATTTCATACTTATCCGTTATAAGTCTTATATATGTGTAATTCAAATTTGAAAAGAAAAAAAAAGGGCTATTGCAAAGGGAAAATTAAGGAAAAAAAAACAATAAAAAATCATTTGAGATACGCGAATGGTAATAATTGATTAAATTAATTATATTCTTAATTTCTCTGTTACACTTTGCAAAATAATTTCTATGTTTACTTTGCTTTATTGGAAATTTCGGCTTATTTAAAACCAGTAAAATCACAGATCTAACCTCATACCTATAATATAAGAAATGTATATGGTACCAATAACACATTAGTGCTAATGGAGAGTAAAAAAATAATAATTGGAATTGGAAAATTGGAAATGGTACGCCTTTGACTATTACTATATATTTTTAATTTTCTCAAAGTTATTATCCGTAAAATAATTTTAAATGTAAAATTGAAATTAATTAAAGATAATAAAAAAAATAACATCTTTAAAAGCATATAACAAAAATAATGTAAAATGACCAGAATGTTAATATTAGGATTACAATACTCTACCGTATTTTGCGGACCATATGACGCACCTTTTTGCATAGAAAAGTCAATGCGCTGCAATTTGCATAGAAATGTGAATATTTTATTAGAGATTTATATTTATATATATATATATATATATATATATATATATATATATATATATATATATACAGGGTGATCAGTAAGTCTGTATACATTTGAAAAAGGAATAATTCACGGAATAATGTAGGTAGAGAGGTAGAAATTGACACACATGTTTGGAATGACACAACATTGTCCCTTGACTACAGCTATTGATGAGGAATGATGGTCGAAATGTTGAGCATTTGTTCTGAAGAACATCATCTTTGCTTTGTCATAATTTGTTCATCTGTCGGCCATCTGTCGGCCATCTGTCGGCCATTTTTTGAAGTTATTTTTTGTGGTTGCAATAAAACCCTATATCATTCCAAGCATGTGTGCCAATTTTTACCTCTCTATCTACATTATTCCATGAATTATTGCTTTTTCAAATGTATACTGACTTTCTGATCACCCTGTATATACAGTATGCCCACTAAAGTCCCTTCCCACCCTCTTAACTTCGGAACGGCTGCTGCTATATTCATAAAAGTGGTGTCTAGGTATAGTAAAGTAGCCATGCGCTACTGAATGAAACCACCTACCGCGCCACCTGGTGGAAAACCGCGGAGTTAGCATCCCTATCTCGAAAACGGAACGAGATAGGGTAAAAAGGTGATCTACAAAGTTGTAGAAAATCATCGATTTAGTACAGAAAGATACCTTGTGAACATTAATGTAAAGAATAGAACGGTTAAAACGCGCATTTGTTTTTTCGTGATTTCCTGCCCTGTGACGTCACGAAACTTGAACGAAAGGAGAAATGATTATTTTTCGGGCAAAACACGACACCACAATGTGCACAGTGGTATATCGCGTTTGATCCCCAATCAAACTGACCGCGATTCAAACCTCGAGGGTTTCATCCTTGTACTGATTGTCTTTCTAAACAGAGTAGACAATACATAGATCGTGTAAAATAGTGTCGCATCAACTCAACGGAACTTGGTGTTCGCAGTTTTTGCAGTATGCAAATACGTAAGAAACGTCACGCCTGTTCACCTGAGACAGCTATAAAATAGACATCTTCTTGGGGTTGTAGTATGTTGATGCTCGTGGTCATGGCTGAGTATTCCAAAGCTGAGATCTCCAGTGAAGCGACAACACGTCAAGGAATTCGGGGACCAAATAATTGGGTATGGAAGTTTCGAAGAGTGGCCTCCACGGTCGCCTGATCTGATTACACTGGACTTTTTCCTGTTTGGATACCTGAAACAGAAGGTGTATGCGACCCCTCCAGAAACATTGCAGGACCTTAAACGACGCATTACGGACGCTTGTGCCAACGTGTCACGCTCTATGCTCCAACGTGTGCAACGTGAGATTCAAACGAGGATCCAAATGTGTATTGCAGCTGACGGTGAGAAGTTTGAACATCTCAAATAAAGGTATATTGTTAAATTTAGTTTTTTTTTTCTTTCTCAGATCTTTTTGTCACGTCACACTGTAGGAAATCACGAAAAAACAAATGCTCGTTTTAACCGTTGTAGTCTTCTCATTAATGCCGACAAGTTATCTTTTCGTACTAAATCGATGATTTTATACAACTTTGTAAATTTCTTTTTTTCCCTATCTCGTCCCGTTTTCGAGAAAGGAATGCTAACTCCGCAGTTTTCCACCAGGTGGCGTGGTAGGTGGTTTCATTCAGTAGCGCATAGCTGCTTTATTATACCTAGACACCACTTTTATGAATATAGCAGAAGCCGTTCCGAAGTTAAGAGGGTGGGACGGGACTTTAGTGGGCATACTGTATATATATATATAGCTATATATACACTTTGCCACAAAAGAATATATGCACCCAGAAGAAATAGAGCTACTATCACGAAACTTGGCAGGAATATAGTCAGGTAACAGATATGCAAATTATTAAAATTTCGACGCGAATGAGACAAGGGTAAGCGCGCAATGAGCATATAAAATACGCAGCTGGTACAGTTAAAAAAGGATGATTGCTCGTACCATAGGGTTATTCAAACAAATCTGTCAACTTGGATGGATGGTATTGTGACTAGAGATGCCTCTGAGACGTAACCGGCGACAGTACGAACAATTGTCGGACTTTGAGAGGACGTCAAAGAAGCAGGTTAGTAGAACAGGCGTATCGGCCACCACCTCGATCGAAGCTATATGGTAGTTTATCAGTGTTGGAAACAATGAATAACGGAAGGCCAGGGCGTCCCAGGAACACAAATGCGCGCGAGGATCGCGCTATCATAAGAACAGCAAGTCCGCACCAACAACGTCGATAGAATATGTTCAACGCCATTTACCACCTTACAGACATCCGGTGGTATCAAGGGAAACTATTCGATGATCACTGGCTGACGCAAGTATAAGGAGCCGATGTCCATTAAGACGCCTACCAATCACCCCACATCATACGCAGTGTCTATTGATTTTTGCCGACCTCGGTCAAGCTGTAGTGTGACCGACTGGAGGCCTGTGATCTTCAGAGATGAATCCCATGCCAGTCTCAATGCTGATGACCTGCGCATACGTGTGTGGAGGCGGCCAGGCCACCTGTCCGATCCCGAATTTGTTGTCGAGAGGCTTACGGCGTTTAAACAAGGTATGACAGTTTGGGGAACGATTTGTTGGGACGCATGATCACGTCTCATCGTCCTTCAACGAACTTTGACGGCACGCAGTTACGTGGACGAGATTTTAACACCACGTGTACTACCTATACTATTAAGTCGCCCAGGTGCCATTTATCAGCAAGACAACACTCGTCCACATACTTCGCGACTCTCCCAAAAATGTCTTCAAGGATATGACGTACTCCTATGGCCTGGCAAGTCACCAGACCTCTCGCCAATAGAGCATGTCCGGGACGGGCTTGGAAGGCAACTGCAGCCATCCCGGAATACTGGTGCATTAACTGTCCAGTTGCAAAGATTATGGCATGCTCTTCCGCAGGAGGTCATAGGTGGCCTCACTGATTCGATCCCACGCCGTGTTTCGGCTTGTATTCTGACAGAGGTGGATTTATTACATACTGATTTGTACCCATTTTCATGCCATATATTTTTAATAAAACGGTACGTTCTTCTGAATGTGTATTCATTTGCTTATCTCCTTATACACTGCATAAGTGTTAAGTTTCGTGATAGTAGCTCGTTTCCTTCTGGGTGCATATATTTTTTGTGACAGAGTGTGTATATATATATATATATATATATATAGATATATATATATGTATATATATATATATATAGATATATATATATATATGTATATATATATATATATATATATATATATATATATATATATATATATATATATATATATATATATATATATATATATATATATATATATATATATATATATATATATATATATATATATATATATATATATTTACTAGTATTATTGCCTGGCGTAGCCCGGGTAGACCCCCGGGTAAACATTATGACCACCTGTCAATAACGAGTTGGCCCACCTTTGGCGAGCAGCACAGCTTCAACCCGCCTTGGTATGGATGCCACAAGTCCTTGGTAGATGGCCGGAGACAGATTGTACCAGATGTTTAAGCAACGGTCACGCAAATCCGAGATAATTGGTGGTCTTTGAACTCTGAGCTGCCGTCCCATGACATCCCAAATGTGTTCTATCGGATTGAGATCCGGTTAGTTCGGCGGCCAGGACATTAACTGGAATTCAGCATCATGTTCCTGGAACCACTCCAACACAATTTTAGCCTTGTGACACGGGGCGTTGTCCTGTTGGAACATTCCATTTCCAGCTGGTAAAACAGAGGTCATGTAAGGGTGCAACTGGTCCGCAATGATGTTCAGATACCCTGTAGCATTCATGGTCTGCTCTACCACAACCACGGGTCCCAGAGACGCCCAAGAGAACGTCCCCCAAAGCATAATACAGCCACCACCGGCCTGTGTATGACCTACTGTACATTGAGGGAGCAACATTTCGCCTGGAATACGGCGTATCCTGACACGCCATCGTCGTGATGAATGACAAACCGTGATTCATCTGACCGGGCAACTCTCTCCCACTGATCCATGGACCAGTTCGATGTTCCCGGTGATCGATCCCGGTGATCCAGTGATCGATGTTCCCTGGCCCAGCGCAGGCGCAGTTAGCGATGACACTTGGTCAGCAAAGGCACACGAGTGGGACGTTTGCTGCGTAGCCCCATATCCAACAGTGTCCGCTGAACAGAGTGCTGCGATACTATTCTAATTGGCCCTGCATTGTATTGGGCTGCCAGCTGAGCCACTGTCTGGCTCCGGTTTTGCTTCACCATGCGAGACAATCTCCGACGACCTTTTTCTTTGATAGCGTGTGGACGTCCAACACCATGTCGTCTACGCCTGGTTTCTCCGTCATTCATCCACTTTGCATAAGTACTAACAACTGTAGGTCGCGAACAACCCACGAGTCGTGCAGTTTCGGAAATACCATCTCAGCCTTTCCCATCACACACAGAAGTAAGTGAAAGAATGATTCTTCAGACTCTCCAGCAGCAGTTAAATACCGCTTCCACCTGATCACGTGCCTTCCACGTCATCCAGGCGAATTCATTGCAAAATGTAGGGGTGGTCATAATGTTTTGGTTCTTGAGTGTAGATATAAAATTTTTCAAGCATTCCATCAAAAAAATACTGGGCATCACCTTTCCGCTCTTCATGTTCAAAGTCACCCGTTTAAAAAATCGTGTGCATCACTTTCCGCATGAAAACGAATGTGAGCATCCAAACAATATGTGTAATCCAAAAAATATGTGTAATCAAAATCATCTCCAGATTTCAGGATGAAAAGAAATTAAGATGGATAAACCATGGTATGAACAAATAATAAACTTCTTTATGCGATTATGTAATACAACAATAAGCAAGGTTTTCACCGAAAATGAATTTATCTTGTTGAGAATTGAGAAATTAAAAATATCACAGAATCCCTAAAAGCTTGATGATATACCGCAAATTGCCACCAAATTTCTTGACATATGGTGATGTCATACTCACATCCAACATACATGAGAACTTTACGTGACACTAACATACATGAGTCCACCAAATTTTGGCGAAGCGCGCTCTAAACTACAAATAACAAAGGACACAACAGAAAGCAGACCCGGGAAAGTTGTGTGTATCTGTGTGAGGGTTGGGCGAGGAGTATCAACCCTCTTCTCCCCCGCGAATGTGAGTGATAACGCAGCGAAACGCAGCCTGAAGTGGCTGTATCCAGATTTAAGTAGTACGCGTACAAAAAATCCTTAAAAAAATTAATTTTTAAATAAAACTAATTCAACCCCAAATTTCATTTTTGCTGAGTTAACTTTCTCGAGTCCTTAACATGAACTCTGTCGAATTTGGTCCCAGTGGGTGAAACAGTCTAGGATTCTATAGCGGACAAACAAAGAAACAGACGAACTCTTTTATATATATATATATATATATATATATATATATATATATATATATATATATATATATATATATACAAATTTTTTTCTCTTAGGAGCAGCAGTTAATAAAGTCAGTTCTTATAAAAGCCAAACGCCTCGAGGTAAGCTTCTGAAAAGAGAAACGTAAATATAGAAAATGTATAAATTTATTTTTTTTATTTGTTACATAACTTATTATAAATATTATTATATGTGGAATTTGTTTTAGATGATGAAGAAAAATTAAACATATGTTAATTTGTTAAGTATTATGAGAGAGCAAACGTGTGAAATGACTGCCCAATCAGAAAAAAGAATAAGTTTTATACTGAAGGCATCTATTCAGTATATGCATCAATATTAAAAAAAAAACGAATTCATGTACTGATCCATATATTGGAAAAATGCATATTCATAAAATTATACAAAAAGTCTTAAACTGAGATGCAAAATCCATAAAAATTTAAAAGGCTTAGTGTAATTTAGTTAAGGATAGCTTCCTTCCATAGATGTGCTGACTGAAAATTATATATATATATATATATATATATATATATATATAGGTCAAGGATTTAGTGGGGAAAGAATGATTACTCTAAATTTAAAGTGGGCTTCGTAATTAATGTATCGGGAGAAAAAGGGGAATCCCCGGGTTTTTCGTTGGATTTGATTGAAAGTTGTAGAACCGCCCGTGGTTCATCTCCGGTGCATTCGTCACGGAGCTTTTGCGGGCATGCGCGATGGCTTTAGATGGTAAAACACAATAGCACTTTAGGCAGACGACGGGAAATTCTTGATTAAGACAGTCACGCTTCGCGCGGGAGCTTGACGAATTCTTGGATTTATATATACACTCATGGACAAAAAAATTAGCGCACCAAGAAATAATTGCAGGATCGTAACGAAACTTGCAATGAAGGTACATGTCGGAGAGATATGCAAATGATTAGAAATGCAGCGTGATTGCGCATTACGTATAGCCGGTAGAGGGCGTTGAACATCGTACTCTGTGGAGTATAAAACAGGTAACCAAAGCTTGTTTGAGTGTGCTGATTCATTTACAAAGGAAGAGCTGAGATAGACATGCCATTCTCCGTGTTCGAAGACAATATAAGCAGTTGTCGCAGTTTGAGAGGGGGAGAATCGTCGGGTTGATGGAAGCTGGGTGGTCCGCTAGGCGAGTAGCTCGTCAATTAGGCCGCTCTTATTGTATTGTGAGGAGGTTTTGGGACCAGTGGATCCGAGAGATGTCATGTACACGAAGACCAGGCTCAGGACGCCCTCGACAGACCAGTCATCGAGAAGACCGCCACATCGTAAGAAATGCACTCGTACAGCCAACTGCTTCATCGGTCGCCATTCAGGCACAGGTAGCACCTCCACTAGGGGCCTCTGTGTCTTCTCGAACCATACGAAGGCGCCTGGCTGAAGGACAGTTGCTATCGCGGCGCCCATTACGTGTGCTGCCCTTGACGCCCACCCATCGACGCCTCCGTTTGGAGTGTTGCCGCGCACGAGGAAACTGGACTGCAGCGGAATGGAACCAGGTCGTCTTTAGCGACGAATCCAGATTCAATCTCGGCAGTGATGACAATCGTGTTCGTGTGTGGAGATCTCGTGGTGAACGCTTCAATCCTGCGTTTGCTGTACAGCGACACATCGCTCCCACAGCTGGTGTGATGGTATGGGGTGCAATTGCCTACAATACCCGGTCACCCCTAGTATTGTTCCGTGGCACCATGACAGCCCAGTGGTATGTTCATAAAATCCTGCAACCACATGTGTTGCCACTCATGCAACAGCTCCCAGGAGCCATTTTTCAACAAGACAATGCTGGGCCTCATACGGCAAGGGTGTTACAAGACTGTCTCTACCCTTCCTTGTCAAGACTGTTACTACCCTTCCTTGGCCTGCCCGATCCTCAGATTTGTCTCCAATCGAGCATATCTGGGATCATTTGGGACGACGAGTTGGGCATCCCACGAGTTTGAACGAACTAGAGGCAAGGTTACAGCAAATATGGAACGAAATGTCTCAAGACATCATACAGAACTTGTATGACTCAATACCCGATCGTATCGCATCGTGCATTCGCGCTAGAGGGGGGTCCAACGGAGTATTAACTCCTCCGTTCTTTTGCCTTTTTCACTGAAATAAATTATTCTTTATCTTTGATTTTCTTATCATTTGCTTATATCAAAGTAGTCATTACGTATGTAAAATTTCGTTTCATTTTGACGACTCCTTCTTGGTGCGCATTTTTTTTTGTCCATGAGTGTATATATATATATATATATATATATATATATATATATATATATATATATATATATATATATATATATATATATATATAAATATATATATATATATATATATATATATATATATATATATATATATATATATATATATATATATATATATATATATAAATATATATATATATATATATATATATATATATATATATATATATATATATATATATATATATGTATATGTATATATATATATATGTATATGTATATATATATATATATATATATATATATATATATATATATATATATATATATATATATATATATATATATATATATATATATATATACATATACAGGTGGTTATCAAAATAATGGAAAAACCTATCAACACCTATCCTATATAGTAATTCAGCTTTCAGAATCTGACTCAGAAATCAAAGATATATGGTCTTCAGTCTCAATTCTAAGTACATAGGACATCTTTCACCTGATTCGGATAATGCAATTACGATTCAAAATATTATAGTTCAGTTTCTAGTAAAAAGTTTCAAATTTAATTCATCGTTGGTGGCAATTGGATGTAACGGTACTGCTGTAAATACAGGACAGAAAATTACTAAGCCCCAATTACTAAGAACAGTTTTAAGCACCAATGAAAAACATTTATAGGAAATGTGCTCAGCTATTTCTTGGTGGCACAATCCCGCCTATCTTAGCTAACAGAGATCCAGGAAAACTAGCACATTCCCAATGCCTTACTTGTGCAAACAGGATTCTTCGTTTATATGTAGGAACAACGAAACTATCGGTCAACCTGAAATAACTTGTCGATTTTATTATGAAAGTGTACGCACCAACCTGGTTTGACATCAAGACTAAACCTTCTTGTAAATATGGGCCAATCCGCGTTTTTTTTTTTTTTGGTTAGAAGGTCTTCGTGTATGGAAGACAAGCTGAAGAGAATTGTATTAAAAACTATTCAACGATATTTATTCTTTGCGCACCTTAAAAATGTGTTGCTAGCTATGTTACAAGACAAGGAGTTACATATAAGAGAACTAGCTCTTTGAAAAATATTAAAAGCAAGATTACAGACCAAAGGCTGAAAAGTACGCTTGTTTCAGCTTCCTGAACTTCAAATCAGAGCATCGCATTATTACGATTTGATAAATTTATGGAAAGATAATGTTACCGAACCACCAATGACGATGAAATACAGTGATACGGAAATAAAGACTAGGATTTCTTCAGGAGACAATTTCCTGTATTTTAAGAAGTTTCCTTGTCACACACAGGCAGTAGAACGGTGTGTAAAACTAGTAACGGAGGCTGCATTAACTGTTTGTAGTTCAGAGGCAAGAGACGGTTATATAAGAAAGAAGATAAAAGCTAGGCAAGACTTGCCAATTTTTAAGACAAAATCTCAATATTCTAACGAAAAACAAAGTCCAAAAAACTTCCGAAAATGATACTTAAACAATATTAAGGAGGAGTCTATAGCTTAAATGCTTTTTAATATAATATATTTAATTTGCGTAATAAATAAAAACAAATAAAAATGTTTAATTGAGTTTTATTACCACCTTTTTAAATATCGCCTTTTTATCTAATTTTCAAAACTTCAATTCTAGTGCTCCACCCGAAGATATTTTTAAAACAGATTGAAATTTTGCCCTTTTACATCTTGGGCCATGGATCAATGATTGATGATACAGGAAAGAAAAAAAAAATTCGCTCCACCCTAGTGTACAACGAATATGGTTCATCTTAGTATGTTTTTTTATCCTCAAAATTGTTAAATTTCGAATCATGGGGGGGGGGGAGACACAGGTGCTTTGTTTAAAGACAACTGGATGCGAATTTGCTCATAAGAGAAAATTAACGATATTCTTCTAAAGTGACGAATTGCATATTTGAAAATTAAAGCAAGTTTATAATCATAGTTTTTTTCAAAGTGAAGAAAATATTTTGAGGCCATTGGAATGTAAATATTCCCTTTGGTTCCCTAGAGCGTGCTGTATATTATTGTAAAAGAAAATCTTTGAGGAATATACGTATAAAAATTTTAAGTTAAAAGGCAGTTCTAAAAGTGGGAATTTTAAATTATTCATAATGAATCTTTCTTTGTGAGACGCATTTTTCCCTGGATGAAACTTTTAAAACCTAAATTTAACTATTGCGCTAACTATTACATTAACGATATTTATGAATGGCATTATTTTTAATTGCGCAAAAGTTATTATAACTTTGTCTATAAAGTATTGCCTAAAATATATTTTTTTGCCTTTCATTGAGAGGTCGAATGAGTAAAGTGAAGATTTTGAAATAGTTGTGTTTAAAAATTTATTTAATAAAACACGTCTTTGATTGGTGACCATAATCAACAAATTACTTTTTCAAACAGGATATTAGATATTTGGCTATCGTTTATTTAATACAGGAATGTTATGTAATACAAACGCATTATTATTAAATGATTTTATTGATTTCAATTTTTTTCTTTTAATACAGGGTAAGGTGGGGTAATTGTAAATTCGGGGTTATTGTAAACTGCAGTGAATGTTTTACTTTGATGCAGGGAATATTGAATACATTGGTATGATATAATGTCTTTAACTTTGGTGTATAAGTGTAAGGTGTTCTTGAAATTGTAATTGGAGGTTATATATTAAGAATTGTGATTGAAGCTTTTCTGTCAAAACTTTCGATAAACGGTTTTGCTAAGATTCGAAGAAATCCTTATTTTGCAAAGAAAAGTTAGGTAATACGGAACAAAAAATAACAAGGTAAATATAACATTTTCTGTTTATTAGTTATAGTATTTTGTGAATGTTTTCACAAGAGAGGGTTAATCTACAGTCAATTAATAACTACCACACTAAGTTTTCTGAATGGGGTAAATATAAATGCGATTTTCGGGGATTTAATAAATAATTTACTAAATAGAATCACAGAACCAGGACATAATTCAATATAAATATAAAAGGCAGTACTTGTACCGTAGGGGATTTATGATTATCTGGATCATCTTTACTGAAGAAAATGTAATAAGATCAGTTAGCGATGTAGAAAATGAAAATTGCACCTACCCACAAGTCCAGAAAGGGCCTAGAGTGTTAGGCCCTCCTGGAGGTGTCTAGAAATGTTATGTTTCACCCAATAACAGGTAGAAAAGTTCTGTTATTAGATTCAGTGTTGGACATCCTACAATATTATCTTATCAAGATGAAATAGACCTGGCGAAAGTAGTTGACCAATCCTACTCGAGGCGCGGTTATAGACTTGGTTTGGGAATTTCATTAAAGTATGAGCATGAATGGGATATCCGTGAAGTAAATATAATATTGTTATTCATTTTGTTATAAACAGGATATTTTTATGAATATTGTTATAAATAAAATATTTTTAGTAATTTCGCTTAATGTGTTAAAGTAAAAATTCTTAATTCACCATTTAAAGGAATGGTGTTCTGGGAACTGAATGACACTATTGCTTCTTACATTTTTTCCTTCATCAAAAGACAATCAAGAGACCATAGCTCTCCTCTAGCAGCCCAATACAAAGTAGCTCTGTTTTTCCAGCTGTCAGTAGTAAAAATTTAGTCCTTTAAGAAGGTGCACCTCATAAGATGATTAAAATTTATAATGTCTCCAGACGAACAAATAGGACAGTCAGGAGAGTTTATCAAACCAATACGGTAAAGATGGCAAAATAAAAAGTCATGCGAAGTGGTGATTCGAAAATTGGCATTGTAATATCATTTAATATCATTTGCATTGTAATATCATTTTTCAGTAGTTGGCTCCAAATCTTTCCGCTAGCTGCTATATTGTGGTAAAATTTAATTTTTTAGCAATGCATGTGGCATTATTATTATTATTTCTTTTTGCTGAGTATTAAGACACTAGAAGAGTTGGTTGACAAAGATCACAACTTTTTTGCAAGATCCCTCTTTTTTACAAGACACAAAAATTCAACTATTTTTCAAGAGCCCTCTCATTGTCATCGGTAGCACAATGACTGGGAACTCACTGAAAAGTAAGAGTCCAGCCAGAGTGAATAAGATCTTTATTAGCGAATCGACTGGACTTGAATTGAGGAGGTAGGGCTGGAAGAACAGACAGCAAGAATAGCGGCCTGGGATTTAACAACAAAAGCAGCCTGATGAAGAGGAGAGTTCAAAGCATGTGCTTCTTATAGCTATTAAAGCTAAGATTCATACAGCTATTGAAGCTTCTTACAGCTATTGAAGATAAGATTTGTGCTAAGAAGCAATTTACTGCTTCTTACAGCTCCACAGCATTTTATATTTTAAAATTGTAATTTTACACATACGGTTAAGATTGAAACCACAAAATAAGGCAATGAGGCCAACGGATTTACAATTAACTACATTTTCTTCTACCTGTATTGTATTTAAAACTTTCAGAAAATGCTTGTACATAATTACCCCTATGATGTCGGGGTAATTGTAAATTTTATTTTAGAGCTCTGTAATATTGATAATTTATCAATTCTTTATGTGAAACCTAATAAGAAAGGTTGAAATAACTATTATTCACAGTTCTAATTTTAAACCCAAATCATACATTTTTATAAGCTAAAATAGTTACATATATATATATAAAGGAATAAGTCCTTATACATCTAAACACTTATCAACGCCCAGCAAAAAATTAGTTTTGGCGAGGTAATTTTTTGTTTATGATGCCGGCGATTTGCACAGGGGTTCACGGGGAAGCCCTGACACTCCTCGAAGGTCCGGAATCCAGTGGTATATCAAAATTGATAGAAACATTTTAATGATGACATCAGCATTGGGGGTGATTATAATATGCCGATCGGGTGCTGATCATAGGGGAGGGGTATCGATTGACATAAAATACAATTTTACATAATGTACAAGTAAGCCTTATCAAAGGTACATCCGTGCAACGACGGGTATAAAAAGCTAGTCATTACTATACTGTTTACAACTATACCATATCAACCTATTAACATGCATTGTGTTTGAACATATCAAAACTTTTATACTTATATCGTTAAATGGTATACCGTAGTTTTCAATGCAAAGGCTTATTAAGAAAACAATTTTACAGGAAAAGTACACTTTGACATAGACGGACGAAACTAATTCTACATCTTTTCAAGAACTTTCGTTTTTCCTAAGCTGTGCACGAAACGTGGAGATATATTAATTTTTATACTATTTAGAGTTTAAAAGCTGCTAAAACTTTTCTAAACTTAAAACTCGTCTGTCAATTTGGAAATTAAAGTATAAAAACAAAATTTAAATCTGATCAACAAAAGTTAATGATACAATAATCTCTGCACAGGGTTACGATATTCAAAAACATTACATATGATGTATCTATCGGACTATTCTATTCGGACTCTATCTATTTTTAAAATTTATTAAATTGGAAAAAAAAAGTTCATGGGTTACACATGGAAAAATCTACAACTGAATTCATAGATCTAAGTTCGCTATTTTTATGGACTCCTCAGCAAGTCAGAGCCGATAAGTACGCTGGAGGGGGGAGAAAAGAAAACACGCAATTTATAAATTTTGAATGGAGGGAAAATTGTTCGTCAAACAAAGTGCCGTCATCCACCCCACAACGAAACTAACAATTGTGTAGCATGATTTATGGTGTAAATTAAAAATTAAATGTACTGAACAACTCTTCGTAGGTGTGTAAGGTATACACAAGATTCGATTCACAAGAATCGAACTTTTGAGTGAATTAAAGAAGCTGCTTTAGATATGCTAATTTCGGCATACGCGCTTAGTATAAATACCACGCAGCGTCATTAATAAGAAAGGGGAGGTTGTTAAGGTTGAAAAGGTTTTATCCTGCGCTAGTGCTTAGCGGGCCAGAAGTTTACGTGGCAGTACTGCTGGTTTGACTTACTGTTCGTGAGTATAAAAATATATTGTTCTTGAAAGCTGTGTTTATACATTCCGTACAAGTAGTACGCATGCTTATTGCTGTAAAAGCTAATTATATGTGCAACGAATTCAATAAACATTGTTTCATGTATAAACTGCGTTTGTATAAAATTCAAATAGAGTGCCACTTCAAATTATATACACCCAAGTCTGGGTAGAAGTGAGCATAGAAACTCTATACTGGAGCCCGAAATTATATATACCCTGGTAGTTAGCGTTAAATTTGTAACGAACAACATAATTGAAATTAAAAATTGTGTACTGTGTACTTATATTGATAAAATTGTTGCAAGTACTTATATACTATTTAAAAAATGAGTGTTGTAGAACAAAATCCTGCTGGAAATTTTCCTCGGGTAATTATGGTTCAGCATTTTGCGCCATTCGAAGCCACCTTCAATGGCGGCCCCTCAAGCCAATTCCTAAAGAAAATTGAACATTACTTTCAGCAACAATGCACCCCAGAGGGGGATAAACTTAAAATTGTTCTAGCCGCTTTAAGAGGTAGTGCATATCAGTGGTACACGTGTATGCAAAGCAGTAATCTGATTTTTGACTATTTGTCATTCAAGCAACAGTTTCTTAGCGTTTTTCCAAAGACCTTTAATCAAAGTGAAATTGAAGCGGAAATTTATTCGCTAAGGCAACGTGAAGGTCAGTCTGCGTTAGATTTTGCTACAGAAAAGATTTCCAAGTGTGAGGAATATTTAGAAGGGGTGACGGAAGCGGTAATCTTAAAAATAGTTATCCAACGTTTGAAGCCAAGTGTTCAAGATTTTTTAGATAACCAAACAATTACAAGAAAGGTTACCCTCCTTCAAGCTTTAGCTAAACATGACAATAGGCATTTCTTCGCTACCCCGTACCCTCATTCAGGTACAAGAAGTTTTATACAACCGCGCCAAAATTTTTCGCGAGTTTCAAACCAGCAGCGTAAGCAGTACCGGAGGCAAAATAATAGAAGCGCACGGCGTTATAATGAAATTACTGCTCTTAAAGTAAATAATATGGAAACACCTTACTTGCACTGGCAAGTTGATTCACATGATATGGTTCAACCTGTTGAAACTGTGTGGTCAAATGTATTATTTTGTCCGAGCAGTAATCATTAATTTGAGAATAGTGAAAGTCAGGGTATTTTTGTGGCTTATAAAGAAAGTGAGTCCAGCTGGAATGATGAGGTAATTCCAGTACAAATTTCTGAAAATAGTGCCGATACTAATGCTAGTGGTTTAGAAAATAAATCATCCGACACTTCTATTAATGCTATACCTGATATTATTGATGCTATACCTGATATTTTAGATGATATTCACACATCTGTTAATGAAGGAAATTTAGTAGATGACGAAGTATGCGTTACGGAAGTTAGTGAATACTTATTAGTTGACGACAATAAAAATTCTTTAAACGATAGTAGGAACTCGTTAGGTAATGATGATATTATTTCAAGTTTCCATCCGAATGAGGATGCTGTAGGCCAGGTTGATAATATGGTTTTAAATAAAGTACATGAAAACCATACTGAGAGTCAGGAGGAAAAGTTGACACAGAATTATACTGTAAGTAGTTTAGCTGATGCTTCGGAAGTTATAGACGTAGGTTATATTAAAACGCACCAGTACGAAAAGCTTAATCTTCCTAAAACTGAAGCAGTGTTAACGAATATAAATGATAACGATTCTGATGTAGCAAATTTCAAAGAGACTTTTTCGTCAAAAGAGGATAAAACTAAAGTTAAGGGGGATAAAAAACGAGAAAAAGCGCCTTCAGGTTCCAGCATTAAAACTGCTAATACTGAAGTAATTAAGGCGGTAAACAAGAAGTCGTATAAGCACAAATACGAAAAGCAGAGTCAGGTTGTTGAAAAAATAGAATCTGCATTAAAATCTAATACTGATACAAGCAAAAGTACGAAGCAAAGTAAGGTGTGCACTACAAAAACTCTATCAAAGGATGAACGTGGTAAACATAAGGTACACAAGGTTATGAAAAGGATAGATGAGAAATTCTAAAGCTCCTTTGCATAAGTACAGGAAACGCAAGATATCAGCCGCCCAGCAAGGTTGGCCTCCTCCCAAGAGACCTCCTGTCCATCGTCAAGCCGGACCAGCGCCTCAGGACCAACGACCTGCTGCACGAAGGATGCCCACACGGTCAACGAACCCCTTTACTAGGACTGCGACCGTCAAGAGAGGTTCCACGGAGTGGACAGACTGGTGCAAGGAAGTTGCTGCATTCATGAGGAACAAGTCTTGTATCAACTTTCTTATTCTAACTCCCACCCTTTAATAAAACCGAACCAAATTGGTTTGAAATTCCCCAGTGTATATACTGTGTAAACATTTTGAGGGGAAGGGGTGAGCCACTGAAAAAAAAATACGGCATACTGTTGTTTTATAAATTTTTGAAGGGGACATGTAGTGACTAGGAAAAAAATACATACTGCTCAATATACCAATTAACCACTAATGTACTAACTTCACAAATCATGACACATGTGCATTATAAATTGGGGGAGAGCAGATACAAACAGTCAAGAAATGTCATGCTGTGCAATTGTGTTGTCACTTTTAATTAAAATAGATATTTTAGGGCGCAGTTGGCAGCCCAGTATCCGCAACTCTGCAAATCCACTGTTTGATGGTGTCACCTGGACCCTTCGGGGTTAGTTTTGTAAAATGGTAGTGGCGTTTTTCCTCCACACAAGGTATACACAAGATTCGATTCACAAGAATCGAACTTTTGAGTGAATTAAAGAAGCTGCTTTAGATATGCTAATTTCGGCATACGCGCTTAGTATAAATACCACGCAGCGTCATTAATAAGAAAGGGGAGGTTGTTAAGGTTGAAAAGGTTTTATCCTGCGCTAGTGCTTAGCGGGCCAGAAGTTTACGTGGCAGTACTGCTGGTTTGACTTACTGTTCGTGAGTATAAAAATATATTGTTCTTGAAAGCTGTGTTTATACATTCCGTACAAGTAGTACGCATGCTTATTGCTGTAAAAGCCAATTATATGTGCAACGAATTCAATAAACATTGTTTCATGTATAAACTGTGTTTGCTTCAAATTCAAATAGAGTGCCACTTCAAATTATATACACCCAAGTCTGGGTAGAAGTGAGCATAGAAACTCTATAGGTGAACCCTACAAGAGTTAGAGATTCAGTTTCCTGTTTGTTTAGTTCCAATATATATATATATATATATATATATATATATATATATATATATATATATATATGTGTGTGTGTGTGTGTGTGTGTGTGTGTGTGTGTGTGTGTGTGTGTGTGTGTGTGTATGTATGTATGCTCAATGGGCGTAAACTATATTTAACTAGATTTAACTAGATTTAACTGGGTGAAAATTCAGTAAAATACAAGACGGTACTTAAATAGTGGATATTGAGAGCGTAGGGAAGGAAATAGTCAACAGATGGAGATACTTGTCCATATCTTGGCGTACGGCCACCAGTTTGGATCTCCGAGGTGATTGCGTCTGATGATATTTGGCCAGAGTTGTTTTTATTATTATTATTATTATTATTATTATTTATTAGAAGGATCGAAGACGGGCGATTTGGATAACGTTTGAAGAGACTAGACAGACCATGGAATAACCTAGTATGGTCTAGACGTGAGTTCGTCAGCTCCATAAAACAATTGGCTTACAGACATAGGGTTAGGAGCCTGGAGCATTGGTATATGATGAGTTTCAATAAAATGCGGATAAAACTTCAATAACTCTTTAATAAGTCTTCTGATTTATTATCATCGGCCATGATCTACATTAACCTTGACTAATGAAGCAGAGTTCCAGATAGTTAATGATGATATCGCAGGGCGGCAAGTTGCGCCTTGTCATATATATATATATATATATATATATATATATATATATATACAGTGGTACCTCGAATTACGAGTTTAATACATTCCATGACGGAGCTCGTAACTCGAAATACTCGTATTTCGAATCCATTGTCCCCATTGAAATGAATGGAAATGCCATTAATTCGTTCCGGGCTCCCCCAAAACACCGGAACTTTTGTTACATGTGTTTAAACAAGAAAAATGTGTTTATAAACGACAAACATTGTATAAAAACGCAATACAATAGAATGTACTGCAATAAATTTGTTTTAAGTGTAATGTACAAAATTTACCTTAGAGATCAGACTTGAACATGCTGATGGGAGAGGAGAAGAAAGGCTGAAATGAAAAATTAAATCTTATTCGTCGATTTTTGACCTTTTCGCCCTGCTTTACTCATTTTCGTTTTTATTACCAGCTACTCTCTTAAAGTGGACGAGTGAGACGCGGAAGCTTCGCGATTGTTGCATCGTTCACTGTGGCTATAATGTCCAGATTCTTCTTTCTGAGAATCTGAAGAACGATCCTAGGACCAAGGTCATCCCATCCCGTAGATCCCTTGGGGAGTTCCAGTTGGGGAGGGAATTGAAGCTATCCCTCTGCGAGAGAGGTTGGGCACTGTTCGGTTTCTGAGGGCGACTCAAGTTTGGGCAGAACAAGCTGCCCCGGGTGGTAATTGTTCAGTGTTAAAATCCCAGTTTAAGACTGGATAGTAGTCTCAGAATAATATGTATACAACTGTATAATAATTGTACATAAAGAGTATAAATATCGTATGCTTTTTGTGTTCTCATTTGATGAGTACGTAACATGGCATTCGCTGCTCAATCTTGCGGTGAGATATATATATAATATATAAATATATATATATATATATATATATATATATATATATATATATATATATATATATATATATATATATATATATACACACATACACACATACATACACACATATATATATATATATATATATATATGTTTGTGGGGGGGGATATTATGGTGAAATATGAGGGGGTATAATAGGTAAAACATGTCCTAATGTGGATGATGCATTATACTTGATAGTACTAAACAATAAAAATTACGTAAATTAAAATCTTCGCACGTAACATTAAAGGATGGATCTATTGCGAGGATACAATTTCAAGTTCTAACGCAATTATGCTCAGCATTTTCTGTCCACCCTTGACTGGTTGGGCTCATGACACTTGCCATAGAAATTAGATTAGTTTTCTACGTAGAATGATCTTGCTGTGCTTATGGAATGAAACCCCGCAGTTACTTTTGAGAGCAGAATTAGCAATTATAAATGAAACGGAATAATTCTGAGAATGTATGTTTTGATCACTGGGCTTAGCATAGCATAAACGTGTGTAATCCTTGTCATATTCAAATTACTCACTTTACGTCAAACAGGTATTTGCATTCATGAGGATAAAATCTGACGTTATATGCACAGTTCTGCAAGCTAAAATGTTAACGCGAATGCTTTAATATATGCGTTTGTAATAAATTAAACAATCGTAATGAGATTAGTTATGAGTAAATAAGAGTAAACTTAATCTGATAAATGTATTTTTAAACGGGAAAAATTAAAAATAGTAGAACCGAAGTGAGTTGGATATAAAATTATAAACAGATATTGTTTAAAACGTATGAATAAATTATGAACTAATATCTATAGATTAAGAAATTTAATGAATATACTTTGTTTTATATGTATAAAAGTTTGTAAGGCCTAACTTTGCAGCTGAGGAAGTAATAGCGGGGGTCAACTAATCAGGTACATTGGCGACAATATGGTCATATCTTGCTTTGCTTGGGTACAGTAACTGGTTTCTTGGTGTTCCTTCACTGGTCTTGTCCAAAGCTATTCGTATCAACTTTCTTTTCTGAAAACTCATCATGATTCGAATATTAAACAAGGGCAGGTTGCCTTTTAGTGCCCAAAACGTAATGTAAATACTATTGTGACTAGAGAATAAGTATATTGTATTTATTAATTGTCTCTTACAAAGAATGCAAAAGACATTACGGTTTCCTGTGGTACGTAAACCCTTAAATAAGGATAAATTCACACTTTTTTTACTTATAATTATTTCCTTAAATAAATTGCAAGGATCACCTTCCAGGGACATTTCACGGTAGGTACTGATTCTTGTTTCGAAATTATTTGAAATCTAATTTTAAGGTAGAACAATATTTAATATTATGTGAAAATATTACTATTATATTAATATAATGTTTTTCCTCTACCTGTCCTTTGTAGTAAAGTGCTTATTATAAAATACCTTTTCGACGAAAGACGCAGTATGTAGAACATCATTATGAATATTTTTTAAATAAAAAAATATTTTGCTACTGTAATTATTTGTATAGGTATTTAGGAATAAAATGGCTGTTTTAACGGTCTGACATCTATATAATGCATAGAAAATCGTATTAAGGGCTTGTGGAGGGCCTGTGGTATAGCGGGCTGGTTTTCGATGCTGAAGGTGCTCGGATCGAATCCCGGCGTTGTGCCACGAAAGAGGCTTCCGTTTGCGTCGTCCCGTCATAGGGGGTAATGCTGTCTGCCTATGTGGTACCCCCATAATAAAATGGACAGTAAACTGCGGCGTAGTATAGGCGAATGGTTGACGACAAGTACCTCGGCATTGAACAAAATTCGTATTAAGGTCTTCGTATTAAGGTCTTCGAAACTCAAGGTCGAAACTTTCAGCTCATTTCTCAACTTTCTTTCAGCTCATTTCTCAACAAAACGTCTTATCATTTACTTAACTCCTAAAATATTATGTATTTCAGAAAGAGGCCATGATTTCCTACCCGGGGTACGCGACAACAGCAATTCTTTAAATATTTTAAATCAAAGAGCGATCAATCTAAAGGAAATTGAAATAACATGGGTTTATACAGATTATGTTTAAAAATATATAGAAATTTCACATATGTCCTTAAAGGGATTTCTTTCACATTAAAGTCCTCATAAACATCTAAACTCAAGAAAATTGGGGCAACATTTATCAATATTCTATTATTATGATCATAAGGGTGAAAATAGGGCAAATATTTTTTTCCGTTTGGAAAGAAGAAAAAAACAGCAAGAGGAATTAACTTCAGTGAAAATATTACTTTAAAATATCCCTCATTTATTATGGATTTCAATAATATTCTTTGAATCTTTATTAATGGTCAAATTTATATTTATAATATAATATAGAAATTCATACAAATATTTTAGGTATAGTTTCAATGCTTAAATACCTCGGTTAATATCAGACCTAAATCATACAAAGTTTTTTAAGCATCATGCACATAAATATTATGTGTTTAAATCATTTTCTTTGTTTCTTATTCAGGGTGTGGCAGAATGGACTCCCGCAATCGAAAGTATGATAAAAAATTAACTAAACAATTTACAGAAAAAAAAAATTTATATTCTCGAAATGTACTAACAACCTAGTATTTTTCACAAGCTTTTGAAAAAAAATCACTCAGGTTTCGCCCGTTCCTTGCCGAAGACGTTCTTTAAAGTTTTCCATCACTCTGTTGGTCATGTTTGGGGGAATGATGGTAACTTCCTCACAAATAGTGGATTCACGAATTTCTTGCACATTTTAAAGTGTTTTAATATTCGGAAGACGACCACTTGGTTTCCTTGGGGATGCAGACCCACTTACTCTCCCTATAACAAATATATTAGTTATAGTTTGAATTCTTAAAAAGTTTGAATATTCATGTTTGAAACCCATCGCAGAAAATGTTTCTTTTTAATTGAAACGGCATCATTTGCATACAACCCGAAGCGCGTCCTAAATTTTATCTGTGTCGCGGTTACAGAATAAAGAATGCCTCGATAACGAAACCGCGATGTTCACCGGACCAACTCATGGTGTTAACTGACAATTAGAAAATGTGACCGAACTCTTGCCATCTCCCCCCCCACCACACACACACACACACATATTCCATTACGAGTGACCTTCAGAAATCTGGGAGTCCATTCTGCCGTACTCTGCATGTATCGCTTCTTTTGCTGCCTTTAGAATGAAAAACTGCACATTTTCTAAAAACTTCTTGCCTATATATACTTATCTTTATGAGAAATTGTTCCTTTTGATTCCCTAAAATGTTTTCATTAGAAATGAACAATATATTCCTAGCACTATTCAATTTATTTCTTTCAAATTTAGAAATAATCTTCAACGAAGTTAAGATGCGACCACCATTAATGAGAAAGAAAGTTATCTATTTTACATTCTTTTGCTTTAACAATGTAACTCCATGTAAAGGTTATTACGTAACAAAAGGGTAAAACGATTTTAGGTGTGAATACATTAGGTACATAGAGTCCTATTCCACAGTTAATTCATTTTCACATTCAGAGTAATGAATATTTCCATTTGTCCACAGCAATCATAATCATCAAGCCTCAATTTTAAAATCATTATTTCCCCCTTTCAGTGCCGGGAGCTATAGATATCAAAAATAAAATTTTCACTCAATTATTCTTTGCTGCTTTTAAGATAAGAAATTAATTAAAGCGCTTTAATAACACATTGCTGGCGTAATGCTTCCACGAAATCTCGTGGGTTTTAATTTGGAAGGATTAAAGATAAAATATTTCAATTATATGATTTCTTCAATACACGTCTTAAACTTATTTCATTATAAGAGAGCAAAATTTAAAGGAAATGAGTTTAAGTAAAGACACGAACCATATCAATTTACCTAAGGTTTAACGATTTTAAAATGTTCATATGCGAGTCATGCTGAAAGCCGTATGCGAGAAGTTTTCAATAGATAAAATTTTAACGTTTTATATAGCACGCTTTACCTACATATATTCGCACACACACAAACACACATGCATGCACACACACACACACACACACACACATACATACCCCCCCCACACACACACATATATATATATATATATATATATATATATATATATATATATATATATATATATATATATATATATATATATATACACAAGCATCTAACTAGATAACATCTTATGGGGACTCGGTACCCTTAAATTGATGAAAATATCGTTTATTCAATTTTGTTTGTTAAAAATATACTTTGACACCTCTAGTATATTGGTACAAATTTTTGAGATGATATGACGATTCTAAGTGTATCAAAGATATCGTTAATTACCTCGACATCCCTTTAAATGCCACGCCCACTTCAGTGTTTATATTCCTTTTACTCTGAAATTTCTTCCTTGAATTACAAATATAATGCGTAGAAGACGAAGCATACGTTTAATTGTGAAATTAACTCTCAATAGATTGTTGTTTACGGGCTTGTGGCGGCCCAGTGGTACAGCGCGCTGGTTTTCGGTGCTGAGGGTGCTCAGATCGAGTCCCAGCGTTGCGCCACGAAAAATGCCTCCGTTCGTGTCGTCCCTTCATAGGGGGTAATGCTGTCCGCCTATATGGTGCCCCCACAATAAAATGAACAGTAAAACTGCGGCGTAGTAAGGGCCAATGTTTGAATACAAGTGCCTCCGCATTGGAAAAAAAAAAAAAAAAAAAAAAAAAAAAGATTGTTGTTTACATGCATTACGCTGTTTTTAAATCTTGATTCTGCTGTTTTTTTGTTCTCGAAGTGTTACCTTAGGTGGAAAAGCTCATGGCAATTTCAGTATGACAACAATAAAGAAACTTAATGTGTATAATAAAAAAAGCCATGTTGCGAAACAAAGGTTATGCTACTGGTATGAAAGAAAGAATATATGCCAGATATATTGAAGAGGAAGAGCATTATATAAAAGCAAAATTTTAAATAGCATTTAAAAGTACTATAGCATTTCCAATGACAAAAACCTCAGCAATTCAAGTGTCCAGTTGGTGTCAATTCTTGGTGTTTTTATAAGGCTGCATTTGCTACAGGTGATAACCCAGGTGGTCATAAAGTAACAGTGAGGACCCCAATAAATAAAGAATTTCTTCCAAAATTTATATCATTATATCAACGGTTGTCATCTTGTGAACATCCGGAAAGATGTGTGCGTTGTGGAACTCAAAATGCTAATGAGAGTTTGTACAGTGTGATTTGGGCAAAGGGCGCAAAGAAATATTTCTTAATAAAATCTGTGTAACAACAGCAGTTTGTGAATTTAATACGGGTACAGTGCATACAATAAGAGAAGTGCAAAAAAGCACTAGGAATGAATATATATCATTCCATGTAAAAACTTGGTGTTGTGTTGAATTTACGAAATTTGTTTTTCGGACAAGGCATAATATTGCACAGTACCAGTACCAACGTGCCCGAAAAATTATAAAAAACAAATGCTATTCGTAAAAGAGAACAGCTATCCAGAAAGAGAGAAGTCATTACATATTCAGCAGGATGTTTATAAAATCATCATGTGTTAGGAGTGAGGTTTGTGTATTCTGTTGATGGTGAAACATTGCAACTTAAATTTTAAAACTATGACTTACAATGTTAATTAATGCATGAATAATTATTATAAGTGTCTATTAATGCATATTTATATGCATTTCATGCCTTTAAAAGCAATTCGAGTACCTGTTGCAATAAAAAAGCACTCGAAGAGAGATAGTTAAATTGTTATTCACATTTTTCACCAGTTCTCCCATCATTTCTGTTTGGGTAAGTTTTTAATAAAAGCTTCTAATTAGAACTAAATGTTCACTTATTAAAAAAAAGCTATAATTTTAAAGATATATAAGCAGTAACATAATGACATTAATATTAAGAAAACTGTAATAGTTTTTTACAGTTTTTTAAGTGTTTAAAATTTTTAAATTGATTTTTCTCGGTTTGCTCTTTTTGAAATATTTCTGTGTTTAAAACATTATCACTTCTGCAAATATATGTCAAATGACTCAATTATTTTTTATATTTTCAATAAAATATACTTAATAAAATTCTGGAGGGATATTACAATATAATGATTAAAAAAATAAAAATCGATATTTTGAGGACACCATGTTTTTTGCTCCGCTTTTGCCTATATTTCTATATTTTTTTCTTATAAACTAATTTATTAATTATAAAATCGATCCATAAAATTTCAAAGTTTAATGTCATACGCACAAAAAAATCATGTTAGAATTTTAAAATCTAAAGGAGAAGAACAATTTTTTTTAAAATTCTTTAATTAAAAAATAAATAAATTTCTCAATTTTCAACCCAAAATAGGTTTTATTTATTTTTAATATCAGTTTGTAAAAGTGTTACCCTTAATAATATGTGTATATTATAGGTAAGTATACTACAAAAATATTCCTTCAAAGGGTACCGAGTCCCCTTAAAGGATTTCTTACAAATTTACATTTTTTCTTACTTTTAGGGAGTTTTCTTACTTTTAAGCACAGGAGTTTTTTCCCCTCAGAATCTATTAAACAGCTGAAAAATTTAACTAAAAATATTATTAAAATCCTTGTTCTCCTTAATGAAGTTACCTAAAAGGGTTTTAATTTTAAGTAGAAAAAACGTGTTGTCACAGATTATAACACTGCAAGTTTTAAGAAAATATTTTTATGGGTGGAGGGGGGGGGGGCTGATTCTGGAATCTTGACGATTCTGGTATTTACGTGTGTTACCTTATTTCTGCAAGCTATTAAACATTCTGAAGGATTGTTACCTGTAGCCGCTTAGTAAATCTACTCCAGTTTTTGTTTTAAAAGATAATAATAATCAGCAGCTATACTTACTGTCTAAAAGTTTATGAATTAATTATAGATGACGCATGGATTAAACAAGCCCTTAAAACAAAATAAGGTGATGCTCATAATATCTTTTATTATTAAGCTGGATTTTGGGATGTAGTTTATACATTTTTAATATGCATCATGGAAAATTAATGTTAAAGTTTTACATTTGGTTTGAATAATTCATATCTTTGATGGTTTGAAATGTGTGAGATTTGTAATATCCTCAACTCATCATTGAAGTTTATGTATATGAGGAAAAAGAAAATAATATGCTTACATTTTTGCATATTGGAAGGGGCTAATATCAGGGAAGATATAATTTATAAATAACTGCAATTATAGAAATACTTTAACATTTTTTATTCACTACTCATCATTTTAAGTTCATTTCATTTTTCGATGAACGAACTGTGACTAATGTAAATTATTTTCAAAGACAAATATACTAACATAAAAGTCTAAGTCATTTCAGTTTCATAGCATACTAATTTCCATATTTATAGTAGATATAGTGTTTGGTGAAAAAATTTAGCACAGAAATAGAAAATGCATTTCACATCAAATATATTGTACTGTTTGTTCATTATTTTGCTAATTATATTTCGGTCAGTATACTAGCTGTCCAAGGCCACATGCCCGCGATTCGGACACATCTGATAGCAAAATAAAGAAGTTATATAAGTAGTCCTTTACGGTCAGCAATCAAAAAATTCATTCTGAGCTTAACTGATATTTTCGAAACCATTGCTTGTATAACATTGACACCATAGGTTACAATACTGCCTATGGTTGCAAATATAAATCTCTTCTTCCGTTCGACCAAATCGTAAAGATATATAACTATTGGTTTTTTAGTTACCATTTTGTTGGTATATATATATAAATGCTACAAAGTGTTTTTAACTTTTCACACCAGATGGTGCTAAGTGTCTGTATTTGTCCTTTTGTATGTAAATGTATATTTTCTGTAAATAAAACTCAGTTGGAATGTAGTCCTTGAACGTGTGAGACACAACATTTGGTAGCAGAGCGTGGTTGTTTTTCTCCTCGAAGAGCCAGTCGCATCGACATCCGGTCGCCGATGAATTAAAAATGCAACTGTGAGATTTCCTAAAGCGAAAGTTTAAACGATAGCGAAGAAAATGGATAACATGAAAAGCATTCCGTTGTTGAATAGTGGAAATTATTTACTCTGGTCTATGAAAATCAAGGCAATTTTAACTTTAAAAATATTAATAGATGTTATCTATGAAGATAGACCACAGGATTTAAAATTACTAGAAGATTGGAAAACAAAGAATGATGACGCTGTAGCCTATATTTTGCTATCACTTTCAGATGAACAGAGTCTCCAATTTGCAGAAGAAACCAATGCCAAAAATTTATGGGAAAAAATAAAAAGGGTTTTCACAGGAAAAAATGAAGACCGGAAGATAGATGCTGGAAATGAACTAAAGAATATAGAAATGCAAGAAAACGAAAATGTATCTGACTACATAGCCAGAGCAAGGGGACTTTCTATGAAGTGTAGCGCACTTGGTTTGAACATTTCAGAACGTGAACTGGTTTATTACACAGTTCGTGGACTTAACCATAAATTCGGGAAAATAAGAGAAATATTGAAGACGCAAAGAGAAAAAGAAATTGATGAAATATTAGAAATTTTACGCGAAGAAGAGAATACCCATTTAAAAATGAACTCAAATTCCATATCCAGAAAAGGAGAAGCTTTCCATGTTAAAAACAGTAATAGAAACGTAAAACTTTGCTGGATCTGCAACAAATCCAATCACATAGCCAGAAATTGTTTTTTCAGGAATAAAACAGGAAACAGGAGTGGAAATGCACCCGACAACGTGATAAGAACATTACCTAACGACAAAACCAAAAACAAGCAAAAAATGAGATTCGCGAACGCAGCATTTGAAAACGAAAATCAGAACTTTGCCCTTATGACAGACCCAGAACATTCCGACGCTACTTGTGAGGATATTTGGATTTTGGATTCTGGAAGCAGCTCACATATGTGCAAGGACCTTAAATTTTTTGAAAACTTTAATTCCGATGTTGGTCATATTAACTTAGCAGGTAAGAATTCTGTTTTAAAATCTATTGGCGAAGGAAAAGTTAAAGCTAAGACATTTGTAAACAATATTGAAAATACATTAACTATTGATAATGTGATTTATGTACCTGATTTAAGATGTAATTTGTTATCCATGACTAAATTAATGGAAAGAGGTTATAGTATTCAATCATATGATAATTATGTTTTGGTTTTAAGCAAAACTGGTCAAATTGTTTTAAAAGCTGAGAAAGTAAATAATCGCTTAGAAATTATAATGAAACCTTGTATTGATAATAATTCATCTGAATTATTAGAGTGTAACTTTGTTAAAAATGTAGAAAATTATGAATTATGGCATAAAAGACTTTGTCACTTGAATCCTCAATATATGTCTAAAATGAAAGATATAATTGATATAAATGTTAAAGAATCTGAAATTTTAAATTGTGAATCATGTAATATCAGTAAATTAACTCGTAAAAAACATTGCAAAATTAATATTGATCAAAGTAATTCTGTTTTGGAATTAATTCATGCTGACTTTGAGGAACGATCAGTTAAATTTGACGAAAAATTAAAAGGCAGCGAATTCATAACGAAAAATTCGGAATCCTATTTATGGAATGTTGAAAATCTGAGTCAGTTCAATTTTTCAAATTTAGAAGCAGAAGCAGAAATTAACCCGCGTGAAAATAATCAAAGTGAAATTAATGACACAAAATCATTACAAAATGAAACCGCAAACGATCAAAGAGTGGAAAACTCAAATCATGAGTTATCACCTAAATTAAGGCGTTCCGAACGTATAAAAAATAAGTCAACGGCGAATTTGGCCTTAAGTAACTCTACTCGGGAGGAAAATAATTCAATACCTGAAAATTATGAGCAAGCAATGAATAACATTAAACATAATAAGTGGAAAATCGCGATGCAAAAAGAATTAGAGTCAATGAATAAGCATGATGTCTTTGAAATAATTGAAAGACCTAAAAATGTAAAAATAATCAAAAGTAAGTGGATTTATTCAGTTAAAACAATTAATGACGAGGAAATTTATAAAGCAAGACTCGTAGCGGCAGGTTTTAATTTAATTAAAAATAAAGACTATTCAGAGTCTTTTTCGCCTGTTGTTAATATAGAATCATTTAGATTATTGATATCATTAGCTGCAAAATTAAATTTATCTGTAAGATTTTTTGATGTCAAGACAGCTTACTTGTATGGCGATATTGAAGAAACTGTTTACATGGAAATCCCACCAGGTTATGAAGAACAATTTGGTAAGAACAATGTATGTAAATTAAAGCGTAGCTTATATGGTTTACCACAATCTGGTAGAAATTGGCATATTAAACTTAAAAATGAACTGAAAAGGATTGGCCTCAACCAGCTTGCATCTAACAATTGTGTTTTTATTACAAGTAATGAAACTGATTTTTTCGCAATTTGTATTTATGTAGATGATTTGGCAATATTTTCAAATAATTCTAAATTATGTGAAGAGATAATACTTAAGCTTAGAAAAACTTTTGAATTAAATGAAACTACAGAAAATTCCAAATTTTTAGGTATAGAAGTTCTACAAAATGAAAATGGTATTAGTTTATCGCAAACGCATTACATTGAATCTCTGATAAATAAATATGGATTGGAAAACTGTAAGAAAGCTAATACACCAATAACTAAAGGTGAGGATAGATGTTTTAATCCCACGGATGATTTAGTCAATCAGACTGAATATCAGGAAATAATAGGTGAGATTTTATATTTGGCTAATAGAACTCGCCCAGATCTCGCTTTTGTCACTAGCTATTTATCACAATTTAATAAACGACCGGAAAAAAGGCATTATACATTAGCTAAAAGAGTTTTGAAGTATTTAAACGCAACAAAAAATAAAGTTTTGTTTTATGACAGAGAAAATGGATTTTTAAATTGTTGCGCAGATGCCAGTTGGGGAAATGCTGAGGGAGGCAAATCATTTTCAGGTTGTGTTATAATGATTGGTAATTCACTTCTTACGTGGAAAAGTAGAAAACAAAAATGTGTTGGACTATCCACATGTGAAGCAGAACTGCTAGCTATCGCCGATGTTGCAAGAGAATTAACTTGGACTCTAAACATGTTAACTGAATTAAAATGTGAAAATTTTGTTAAGAGACCTGTAGTCTTATATAGTGATAGTCAATCAGCCATCGATTGGTTAAATAGTGGTAAGTCATCAAATAAAACTAGACATGTGAATCTGAAATTCCATTTTGTCAAAGATCTCATTGAAAATGATACTATAAAGACTAAATATGTGAATACTAATGAGATGATTTCTGATTTCTTAACCAAGGCTGTAACATTTGATAAATTGTTATTCTCATTGAAGAATATATGTTTAATGTAAATGTGCTGTTAATGTTCTGAAAAGATAAAACCCCTTTTCGCAGGGGGAGAGTGTTGGTATATATATATAAATGCTACAAAGTGTTTTTAACTTTTCACACCAGATGGTGCTAAGTGTCTGTATTTGTCCTTTTGTATGTAAATGTATATTTTCTGTAAATAAAACTCAGTTGGAATGTAGTCCTTGAACGTGTGAGACACAACACATTTAAATATGCTTTGGCAACTACCTGATTATTTCCTGAATGAAACCATTTCTTCATCAATATCCCGCAAAATGCTCTGACATTTCCTGCAATTCCTGTAGTACTCTTTTTCGAATACGAGCGGGGACGATGGAAGGGAAAATACCCATAGCAAAGTAAAACATAAGTTCAACATCTTTGTTCTAACTCTCCATATCGATAATCAGAAAGGCAGCTAACGAAATTACTGCCATAACTTGCGTTGAGACCAGGAGAATCAGGAAAGTAGAGAAATATTCTTTCAGCACATTGTTGACGTACCAATTCGCACGGCATTTTTTAACGTACGTTTATTGCAATATGGTGTAGCGTAAAATTGTAAAATAAGATTCTTCCACTGTATCATGCATTTTATAGATGATAATGCGGCATAGGAGTAATATCATAAAGCACTAAATATAGTGTTCGCGATTAAGGGAATAGTAATTAGCACGAAAGTCTAAAATGATTTAAACATTTGAGATACCTAGAAGTTAATAAATGCAGTTCTTCTTGACCAACGATAAAGGAAAACAGTCTGAAATTAACCCCATGGTACCATTTTTTCATTACTTTCCTGATTATATTTCGGTCCATATACTAGCTGTCCAAGGCCGCATGCCCGTGGTTTGGACACACCTGATAGCTAAATAAAGAAGTTATAAAAGTAGTCCTTTACGGTCAGCAATCAAGAAATTAATGCTGAGCTTAACTGACATTTTCGAATCAGTTGCCTTGAATTACAACTACCCCACAGGTTAAGATACTGCCTAGAGTTGCAAATATAAAGCTCTTCTTCAAATCGGCCCAACCACCAAGAGATAGAACGATTGGTTTTTTATTAGTTACCATTTGAATATGCTTATGCAACGATCTGCAGTTCTCCTGGCTCCCTCTAAAAAATTTCTTTTCTAATGTCCCTCAAACACTCTAACAGCTCTTCCAATTCTTATTGTACTCTTTATTCCATAAGGATAGCGACGATGAAGAGATAGGTATTCATGGCAAAGTAAAACATGAGTTCTACATCTTTATTTTTTTTCTCTGTGTCTCTCATCACGAAGGTAGCTAACAGGAATATCACCATAACTTCCGTTGAGACCAAGTAAAAAAGGAATATAGAAAAAACATATTTTAACAGTTTACTGACGTTCCGAATATAGCGGTAATTTTGAAGTAAATTTATCGCGATATGGTGCCCCTTACAGTCGTAAAATGAGGCTCCTCTGGTGTCTCGAATCCCACATTTTAGTGATGATATTGCTTCAATGCAGTGATAACATACCGCATACATAATTTTAAGGCTCTGGGAATGGTGAACAGCACAAAATTCTAAAATATTTTTCCGACTACAGCAGCGAAATTCCTCAACGACTTATCTTTTAAGAAATTACCAGAAGTAAGAGCTAATTTCTTTTCTTCAAAATACAAGTTTAAAATCGGCGCTACAATTTCTTCTAAAAAAAAGCATAATTATAATGTAATAAATAAGAATGAATACTCTGCGTCCTGCGTCATGAATAGGATATATTTTCGTCAAGTTCCTGAAAATATTGAGATTAGATTTATTTCTTAGTAAACTGAAATACATTAAAGCTGTTGGCATAATTGAAAAATAAGAAGATCCATAAGAAAATCCATAAAGTATTGTTATGTTTCGGTCGAAAATTTTTGAGAATGCCATCTCCAGATAGCAGCTACACGATTTTACTGTTTTTTATATAGTCTTAAAACAGGTGAAAAATATCACAAATAGCCATTTAAAACTACGATAAATTTAAACAAAAGACCTTCATATTTAACAGTACTTAAGCCCATAGCTATGAGTGAAGACATTACAAAGTAAATGTACTTAAAATAAATATTTCTCATTGGATTTTTAAGGACTATTTCTTCAAGTGTATTAATATATAACTTCCTTCCCTCGCAGTTTGAAAATATCTTTACGTTTACCACATATTATATGCAATCAGTCCGTAAGTCAAGAGATTTCCGAAGATGACGAATATAAAACTTTTCTTCAAATCCGCAAAGCCCCCGACAGAAAGAGTGATGGGTTTTTTCTTCATAACTAACATCATCCTATTGTCTACTGACACATATTTCGCATGGCGATTTTGAAGGACTTTTTCTTCGTGTATATCAGTCACAGTCTTTACGATTTCCTCCATTTCATCGGGTATCCTGGAAGCTATGAATACGGTCAATGTTAAGAGAAATATATTGATGCCGATGAGTATTAGTACGTCTACCTGAACCACAGTGACTTCATTTGCTTTCAAGAAAAGTGCAGATCCAAAAAAAATTATCACCGCCTGTCTCGTAATTGAGAAAAACAGGAATGAAGAGAACGCCTCATTCACGAGGTCCGTATCATGCCATATATTTAAACACTTTTCCAATAGGTCGGTCCCAGAATCCTCCTGGGCAACAACGCTGAAGAATTCTCCCTTCCTACTTCTAATTTCGTCTTTTACGGATGATATAATCCTCACCCACTGATAGCATAAGGCACAGAAAATACAGTTCAGAAATGCAGGCACGGTATCATCGACAAACATGTACAGATGTGCGGTAACAATGATAGATGCAGTATTCAGTCGCTGATCTTCAAAGCAGTCCATAGAAAATAAAATTAGTTTATCCTTGGCGAATTTAAAGTAAGCGTATGGCATCACTGTGATATATAGAACACTCAATGAAATCATGCCATATATCAGCAACCATACCGATCCTGATTTTCTTTCTATGGGGAACGAGTCAATAACCTTTCGTAGCAGTTTAATCTTGTCGTTTTTTCGCAACAAACAAAAATACTTACAGACTGCTAACGTAATATAAAGGACGCTGGTAGCCAAGGGAAAATTGGCCCACCTACCATGGATTTCATTCTTTACAATGATCGAAAAGTAGCAAAAAAGGGAAACAGAGAGGAAAATGAACGAAATCAACTGGGTTTTTCCCGATAAAATATTATCATTTCTCACACGGTAACTAGAATTTATTCCTAGGATTTTCAATAGATTCCAAAAGGTGCCAAGTTTATTGTTTCCTTTTGACGCGTACATGACTTCAACAGAGTCGAAATTTCTGCAAGATTTAAACAGCATTCTCTTACTTTTCGAAGAATCGATACTTATCAAGCAGTGCCATTGATCTTAATAAGAAAAAAAACATTATTAATGAAACTATCAGTAGATGACGTGGGGTTTGAAATTACAAATTTAGTCAGACATCAGAGTGACACAGTTTGAAACCTAAAACTCCTTTGCGTAGTCGTTCGAGAGACGAATACATATATGTTGTACATTTAGCAAAACTTCTCAGGGGAATTTCACTGAAGAAATAAAAAAAATTGTAAATGACACGTGAGTAATTTAAGGATATCACCGAACGTACACCTATTGTCTAGTCTTTAACTTGGAATTTTCTGTCTACTACTTTAAGAGCTATAAAAAATGCACAAAATAGATATGTAAGAAGATTCCCTTTAGCATAGCTTTTAAGCTGAATCGTGCTATGAATATCGTTAACAGTTTTTGTAGTATCTTATTGCGGTAAGAATACTTTCAAAGTAAATATAAACAGACATCATTCAGAGACATTGATTACGTGACATACTGGATGAAACACAATTTGTTCTTTCACTGTAAATAATCTCCTTCAGAAAAAAACAATATTACGAAAAGTTGAACTTTTACTTGCAGAGGTATCGTCCAGATAATTTGATCACATAACGTTATTTATACAACGAACCAAAACAATTATATTTCTCCCAACGTGAACACTTTTTATTGCAAGGGAATAGTGATACAATAAATAGAATGTCACATGAACTTCAATACTCCGTAAGATTCACATTTTTTTTATGTAGACAGTAGATATTTTATTGAGTTTATAATTTTCTAATACCAGGAAAACAGCATAATCAAATAAGAATTAACGTTGCTTTGAAGCTACCTCAACATTTTCATGCATTGTAAATGATTTTAAAGTTCATGAAAACTCATTGGAGACTTACATCATATGACTTTTTCCCTGGTAAAAATGTAAGATTATTTTTCCTTGTAGCGACTTAATAAAATTTCATACCGATTTTTTACAAAAAAAAAACCACACATGCATTTCGAGAAACATTAAACTTTAGCTATGATTTTATGAGCTCCAATTTTTGAACGCATTTAAAGTGAAATAGTTACATTGTTTGGCTTCATATGTTGTAGCAACAACAACTGAATACTATGAACATTGATTTCTTTATGATGGACACAGCGGCTGAATATTATACGAGGTCGTACAAAGTGCAAAAATTAATTTCTCTTAAGTGAATCAATATTTGTCGAAAATGGAAAATGACAGAAAATCTTATTATGATAATGAGTGACATTTCCATAATATTTTCTTAGATCATCTTAAGTCTATTAGTGAAATTGCATAGTGAATTTATCGTTTCGCTTCATTTCTGAAAATAGAGTTTGATACGTGTGTTTACCAGTACTTTTAAAAAGGTCCGAGAGAAGGATTTTTTTCTTCTGATTACGAGCATTTTTTAACAATTTTCTTTGCATGCATTTTTCTTTGCATACATTTTTTTTGCATGTCTCAGTACGGTGGTCAACCTGACGTGGGACCCCCGGAGTTTAGTTCCCAAGCATGCTTGGTCCTCATTTTATCGACCCACTGAAGGGATGAAAGGCTGAGTATATATATATATATATATATATATATATATATATATATATATATATATATATATATATATATATATATGTATATATATGTATATATATGTATAATATATGTATATATATGTATATATATGTATATATATATATATATATATATATATATATATATATATATATATTATATATATATATATATATATATATATATATATATATATATATATATATATATATATATATATATATTTATATATATATATATATATATATATATATATATATATATATATATATATATATATATATATATATATATATATATATATATGTCGGACTTAAGCGGGAACGAAGTAATTATTCTAAATTTAAAGGGGGCTTAGTAATTAATTTATTGTCGTGGCGTAATTCGCCACTATTCTCATATCTTGGTTCGAAATACATCGAGAGATATCGGGGAAATTCCCTTTGGATTGATTGACATCTGTAGCTCCACCCATGGTTCATCGCCGGTGTATGCGTCACAGAGATCATGTAGGCATGCGCGGTGGCTTTGGATGGAGAAAAACAATAGCGTGTAATCAGACGGCGGGATTTAATTCATTGCTAGCGGACGCGTGTCAGCTGGGTCCCTAATTTGAAAATGTCGAGAGCTCAAATATGCGCTACTTGGATCAGTGGTTGATGGAAGGTGAAATAAATTGGCTTGAGTTAGAACTATGTTTGTTTATTGAATTTAGACTACTTACCACTCGCCACCAGTATTAACATGATGACTACGAATTAGTCATAATCACACGCCTGTCAAGAGCCGCGCAGGATTAAAAAGAACTACGCAGAAAAAAAACCCGCCTCACTTTTGGATTAGCACGACAGTGCGAAAATTTATGAAACGACGATAAATTAAAAAAAAAAATAATAATAATACACCATGGCATCGAAGACTGAAGTGAAAAAGGAATTCCACGAAATCATACTCGATGACAATTGGATTCAAGAACAAATGAACACCGGAAATGAAAATGTCGATCAAGCGAATGATGACAAGAAACCTATCTTAAAAAACATACCAGGCTGCACAGGAAAAATTCAAGAAGCAATATTGAAAGAAAAACCGTTCGAAAGAAAAAACATGCCTGAAATAAAATTAGCAATACCACAATTCGATAACAGCAGTATCAAAAATATTTTTCAATGGTTCCAGTTGTTTGAAGAGAGTTGCAGCACGTTTGAATTAAATGAGAAATGGAAAAAAGAAAATTTAATGCGCTACGTAAGTCAAGATATTCAAGAAGTAATAATATCCACGGAACTATATAAAGAAGATTACATTAATATTAAAAAACAACTGCTGTCCATTTTTTCAAAGAGTAGAGAAGAACTAATTACAAGGTTTAGGACACTAAAATTAAATGACAATGATGACCTTTTTCAGTATTTCAAGGAAAAACTAGAACTGGGAAAAGAACTTCATAAAACAGACAGTGAAATACTAGAAACACTGTCATTAGACGCTCCAAGAAACATACGAACTTTGCTCTCGTTGCAAGAGATACGAACCCCTTTCGAATGGCTGGAAAAAGCGAAAAAATTACATTTGCCGGTACCTCGGTCCGCACCGCGTATCGCTCCGGAAAGAAGAACAGATTTCATCGCCGGCGATCGTCGAAACTTCGGTGACAGTGAGACAGAGCGCAGAAATTCGGAACCACACTACAGAAGGAGGTGTATTAATTATGATCAACCCAGAAGACAAAATGAAGGAAATTACAGCAATACGTCAAGATATGATGAACAGAGACACTATCAAAGTGCAGAAGATAACAACAGAAGACACCAAAATAACCATAGAGGATACTATGCAAATAACAGATGACTTACAATCCAAGCTCGGGTGAGTGAACAAACATTTCAATTCTTATTAGACACCGGTAGTACAATCTCAATAATTTCACAATCATTACTTAAAGAGGTAAAATGTTTTAAGACATTAAATTTAAAAAATATGGTAATAAATCAAACTGATGGTCAAGTACCTGTAACAAAAATAATTAAAACAAATGTAACAATTGGCAAATTAACTAGAGAAATTGAAATGTGGGTCATTGAGAGTGACCTACCTTATGTATTGCTAAGTTTAGAACATATGAGACTTTTTCGTCTCGAAATAAATTTAAGAAAATTAAAGGTGTTCCAATGTAATAAAGAGATAATACTATGTAATAATAATAATAATTTTGTTAATCCATATGCATTGAATGTTCAAAGAGAAAATTGTAAAAATTATTGTGAAAACATGTATAATGGTAAAAGGTATTATGAAAACAAAAATATGTGTAACTTTAGAAATGTAAACAAAAGGGTATATGAAGGTAGAAAATTTTTTAACTATCGGGCTGAAAATAATAACAGAAGGTATCATAAAGGTAGAAATTTTGTAAAAAGAAACTATTTAAGATGTGATCACTCCCCTGAGTACTATGAAAGGACTGTTTACAATAATGCTGTGAAAGATAATGTGTATAATGTTTCTTCCAATGACATTGAAACCCTAAATGTTGATAATAACCAAAGAATGAGAAATCCAGTTATAAATTATGAGAGTTCAAACAAAATAGCAAATACTAATTATAATGTTCAAAATTTAAAGGAGATATCAGGTATCCCCGATGATACACTGAAAACTCTATTTAAAGAGCCCGGTGATGCTTTGGACTTCCAAGCACCAGAGCAAATACCCGAGGACTGGCCCCATTTAGAAAACATTCTAGAAACTTTCGACCATATCTTTTCAAAAAATAAATATGACGTTGGAAAAATAAAATTAGAACCCCAAAAAATACACTTAACTTCAGAGCTCCCAATTGCACAACGACCATATCGCACATCTCAAACTGAAAATGCTGAAATAAAAAAACAAATAGACGAATTGTTAAAAGCAGGTTTTATAAAGCCCTCACATTCTCCATTTAGCGCCCCAGTAACATTAGCAATGAAAAAAGGCCAAGGAAAAACTAGGTTATGCATAGACTACAGAAAATTAAATGTAATTACTAAAACTGACTCTGAACCTATTCCACGAATTGATGACTTATTAGATCAACTAGCCCATGCCAAATTTTTTTCAACATTAGATCTAACTTCAGGGTATTGGCACATAGAAATACATGACCGTGACACTGAAAAATTGGCATTCACAACAAACTTTGGACTTTATGAATGGACAAGACTACCGTTTGGTTGGAAAAATGCACCAAGTGTCTTCCAGAGAGCAATTAGGCAAATTCTAAATAAATACCAAATCAATTATGCTTTGAACTATTTTGATGATATAATAATATTTTCACAAACCTTTAATGAACATATGAAACATTTAGAAGAAATTTTTAAAATTTGTGAAAAGGAAAATATCAAATTAAACCAATCAAAATGCCAATTTGCTAAGAAAGAAATAAAATTTTTAGGATATGAGATTTCTAAAGGACAATATTCACCTCATAATGTAAACATTGAAACAATAAAAAAATTACTACCACCCAAAAATGTTAAGGAATTGCAGAGATTTTTGGGATCCATAAATGTCTATCAGAAGTTTATACAAGACTATGCAAAATTGAGACTTCCATTAAACAAATTACTTAGAAAGTATGTAAAATGGGATTGGACCCAAGAATGTCAAAATTCCTACCAAAGACTAAAAGATGAACTCATATCAAAACCGATTTTAACAATTTTTAACCCAAATTACCCATGCCACCTTTTTGTCGACGCAAGTCAAGAAGCAGTTGCTGCTGTCCTAAAGCAAAAGCACCCTAATGGCCAACTACACCCAATAGCTTTTCACTCAAGACAACTGAAAAAACACGAAAGAAACTATGCTGTCACTGAGCTTGAATGCTTGGCGATTGTTGATTCTATTGACAGTTTCCATTGTTACTTACATGGGAAAAAATTCACAATACATTCGGATCATTCAGCCTTACAATGGCTCAAAAATATTAAACATTTAACTGGACGACTGTTTAGATGGTCTTTAAAACTTTCCATGTATGATTATGAAATAGTGCACATTAAAGGTAAATATAATTATGAAGCTGATATGCTATCAAGGAACCCAATAAGCCACTTTGTATCACAATATTCTTATTTTCTAACCACAGATGAAATTATTCAGGCACAATTAAACGATAATGTTAATAATGTAAAGTACAAAAAATATAGTGGAGTTCTAACAGTAAAAAAGAAAAATCTAATCAAAATTGTAGTCCCGCCATCATTAAGACTAAAATTAATAACCGCTGCACATGAAAAATTTGGCCACCCAGGTGTAAGAAAGATGTTACAACTAATTTCCCCTATTTACTATTGGCAAGACATAATATTAGACATTTCCAATTTTGTTCGTTGTTGTGAAACATGTCAGAAAAACAAGAAATCGACTCAGAGAAAGTATGGACTGATGGAAGAAGTGCCAATTGCTTATGAACCATTTGAACTAATCTCAGTTGATACAGTTGGAGGTTTTAACTATTATAATTCGACAAAAAAATATCTCATCTGGTGATTGATCATGCAAGAAGATATATTTGGACTTTTCCTTCAAAAAGTGTGACAAGTGAGACATACACAAACTGTTTAAAACAAATTTTCAAAATTAAAGTTCCGAAACAAATATTAAGTGACAGAAATGCTGCATTTACTTCCTCAAGGTTTAAGAAATTCCTAAAACACCACAATACGAGACAATTACTTACCTCAGCCCACAGACCCCAGTGTAATGGCAAAAATGAGAGATGTAATCAAACGATTGTATCCAAATTAAGGTGTAAAGTTAATACTTCTTTGAAAAAAATTCCATGGACAAAAATTTTAGAACAAGTGACTTCCGAATATAATAATCAACCCCATAGAGTAACTGGATTTTCCCCGAATTACCTCCTATTTGGAAATTTGCCATATAACTCACCATTACCTAAAATAACTTCATTACATTATCCGCCAGTTGAAGAAGCAAGAAAGATTGCAGTGCAAAGAACAATTCAGCACCATAAAATTAATAA
This sequence comes from Dolomedes plantarius, assembly GCA_907164885.2. Classification (NCBI taxonomy): domain Eukaryota; kingdom Metazoa; phylum Arthropoda; class Arachnida; order Araneae; family Dolomedidae; genus Dolomedes; species Dolomedes plantarius. Next base: position 120,746,361 of record OU015492.1, on the reverse strand, counting down.
ACAAAGATATGATAGAAATTTTATACAGTCAAACTACAAAATTGGTGACTTAGTGATGTACGAAGAATTCAAATACCCAAATTCAAGAAAATTAGATCCACCCTATTCAGGCCCTTATAAAATTTTAAGCCAGATTTCTAATGTTAATTTCGAAATTGATAAACCAAACCAATACACTGGAAAAAAGAGTGAAATTGTGCACTCAACTAGATTAAGGCATTTTCATCCATATAGTGAGTTTAAATTACAATAATGTTGTTTCATCCACAATTTTGGGGAGGGGGGGGAAATTAAGATAAAATGTTGATACGAGTTACAAGTAAAAAATTGAAATTATAAAGTTATGATTGTTAATGAGTAAATAAAATAATAACATTGGAACTGATGAAGTAATATTGTGAAAGTAAACTAGAAGATGATTTGTATTGAATTTATTGGATGTTAATAATTATGTATTTTTGAATTGAAATTTAATAACTTATGAAAGAACTTTGGCTAAACCTAAATTATTTTGAAAATTTTGTTACCATCTTTGCAATGTTTTGTTACATTAATGTGTGGAGCTGTATCTACATTTTCCCGAATATGACCAAATTGCCTATCCCAGAGATCCATCTCCTAATTGATTTTATATGTTGGGTGCCTAACACCCTCTTGACCCCACTTATGTGGTTAAACGTTGTGTACTGATCTCTTTTGAGCCTTTCCCAACCTAGAGTTTCAGTGTCGTGCACTATACGCACCAATTTTTCACTCTGAATTTTGTTTAGAGTTGTCGGTTGTGGTTAAGACGGTGGGAAATTGTTGAACCTGCTCTCCTCTGACCCAACCATGCACTTGTTCACTCAACTACACAAACACACACAAACAAAAAACATACACCTTGAATTAAACAGAATGTACACAGATGAAGGAATGGTACACCAGTACCAAAAGTGAATTGTTTTACATAATGAATCTATCATTGTGAAATATTAAGGTGAATGAAGTGTAAATTATAAAATGTTTGATAACTTTGAATTGTGATAAATTTGAGTCAGATTTTTGTGTTATGGAAAAATTTTGAAGTGTAAATAATATGTAGAGAATTTTGATTTTCATGTGTAATTTCATATGTTTGTATTTCATAAGTAAGTCGAAGGTATAAAAGAGCTCTAAAAAGATAAACTGTATTGTAATTGATGTCAAAATACATTTGTGTCGTTCGGCAAGTACAAGATACGAGAAAAATAATCCCATGGGAAATTGATCAATATTTATATTTTTTTTCAATTATTAATATGTTGTGTCTCTGAGTATTTTACAGGGTCAACCATGTCAAGGAGGCCTCCAAACAAGCCGGTCGACCGCATTTAGTTTTGTCTTTCATATATTTAAATATTTTTTTCATGTACCTCCATTTTCACATTACCATAATCTGTGCAAATAAAGTCATACTTGTAGAATTTTAAACTGGAACTGTTATAAAATTATAAGATGAGTGGACAGCCTACAGGACTGTTGATTACATTACCACTCAACGAGGCTGATGAAAGTATTAAAGCCAGGACTTTAGATTGTAAAATGCTACTAACATTCCACGTTAATGGGTAATAGTTATTTTGTGATTTTCAATTAATTTGTTCCTAGGTGAGTTTTTGAAGTGACATTGTTTTTCAGGTGATGTCCTATTGAGATTATATATTGGTATAATTAAAGTGATATTTTGAATTTATAGTGATATATTTTGAGATAATGCTGTAATATTTTCCTTTTTGCCTTAAGTCATCAGTGATATAAAATTGTACAACTAAAGAATTTTTGTGTAACTTGAAAAATTGTAAACTGTGTATTTTTAAACCACTGCTCCAAGTCTTACAGAACAGAAAGAATCAATCCAGGGGATGTTAAGGGAACGGTTGATTTTTAATTAAGGGGTTTTTCACTGGAACCTGTTGTGTAGAGAGACGTCCCTACTCAGCATGTTTTCCAGTCTACTGATGTAATGTTTTTTTTATCGTAGGGGTTGTTGCCACAGGGAATTAGCTACTCCGTGTGCACGCCTTCAAGGGGAGGGGGGAAAATAGTCGGACTTAAGCGGGAACGAAGTAATTATTCTAAATTTAAAGGGGGCTTAGTAATTAATTTATTGTCGTGGCGTAATTCGCCACTATTCTCATATCTTGGTTCGAAATACATCGAGAGATATCGGGGAAATTCCCTTTGGATTGATTGACATCTGTAGCTCCACCCATGGTTCATCGCCGGTGTATGCGTCACAGAGATCATGTAGGCATGCGCGGTGGCTTTGGATGGAGAAAAACAATAGCGTGTAATCAGACGGCGGGATTTAATTCATTGCTAGCGGACCCGTGTCAGCTGGGTCCCTAATTTGAAAATGGCGAGAGCTCAAATATGCGCTACTTGGATCAGTGGTTGCTGGAAGGTGAAATAAATTGGCTTGAGTTAGAACTATGTTTGTTTATTGAATTTAGACTACTTACCACTCGCCACCAGTATTAACATGATGACTACGAATTAGTCATAATCACACGCCTGTCATATATATATATATATATATATATATACACATATATATATATATATACATATATATATATATATATATATATATATATATATATATATATATATATATATATATATATATATATATAAATATACATAGATATATGTATATATATATATATATATACATATATATATATATATATATATATATATATATATATATATATATATATATATATATATATATATGTGTGTGTGTGTGATGCCCCGTACCTCACGCCGTGGAGGAGAGGCATAGCACTAATGGTAGGTGTAGCCGGCACGAGAGTGTGATGCAGACGGGCGCAGTGTAGATCCAGGGAAGTACTTACGAACTTAGGCGACACGCGCACATGGAGCACAATAAAATAGAAGACTTGCTTTATTTATTTGAAAGCATTAGCTGCAGTGGCCACATGTCTTGGCCTGACGGGGCGCGGATTACATTACAAGACAGAAGCGGACAGCAGGTCCGACAGCAACGAGAGTTAGACCCCAAGAGACAGAAATCTTCTGTTCACGGAAATAGTAAATAAGTGCTTTGCGATATTGACGCCAGAGGGCCTAGACTACTTAATATTTTAATTGGGCATCTTTAGATTCGTAGAGTTCACGTGTCCACTTAAGTTTATCGGGGACTTTACTGCTAGATCCCGTTAGAACCGCGAACTATTGACCTGAGTGTAGGATAAGTGGCCATAAAGTTCCTATAAAGTGGGTTTTTTGACGTTATAGGAGACATAACTTCAGAGTGGTTCGAGGGCTCTTCAAGAATTTTGACACTATACTGACATTCGGAATCTCATAACTTCTAACACTCATATCTGGGGATATTATTGAGTTCAGCTACTTCACATGCATGTATCATGATCTGCAGGGCTAATATAAATTATCTTATTTTACTTTTAGGTTGCAATTTTAGAAAAGGGGTAGTGCTTTATTAACAGGATAATTTTAAATACGCTTTAGATATATAATGGTGGGCCGTTATTATCAAAATATCCCCCCCCCCTTCCGGAAAAAGACTTGCGAGAGGGGCCGGGCCCTATGAAATACAATATATTAATACACAATTGTAGTATAGGTACTATAAAAAGTGTAGCTTTATTCAAATATGTAGTACTAAAACGCAAAATATAGAGGAGAAGTTTTTCTATATTGGCGAGTTTCTCTTACTCTCAACCGGGACTTCTTCATATTTAAATAATGGGATGGCAGGAAAGGGTTTAGAGAAGGAGAGAATTACGAAAGATTAAAGTATTAGGGTTGACTCATTCATGGTTTAAATTCGGCAGGTGGATTGTAATATCTCAACTTGGATGCATGTACAATTTCAGAAGACCTGTAATTACATATTGATTTGGCTTATCTATTTCATAAATCACTTCAGAACACTGTTTTAAAATTTTGTAAGGCCCAGAATAAGGGGCAAAAAGTTTACGGGTATTTGGATATGAAAATTCTTCTAAGATTACAGCATCACCAGGTTTAAATTTAGAGGGTACAAAGCCAGCATCATACCTAGTTTTGTTTTTATTATGGTAATCTATTGTCCTTTGATTTGCTAGTTTTCGAGTTTCATCTACTGGAGGGTAATTAGTTTGATTTATAGGGGAGTCATAAGGCTGCTTGCCAAACATTAAGTATGCAGGGGTAAATTTTGTAACTGAATGGGGACTATTGTTATATTCGGTAATGACTTGTTCCAACAAACGTGTCCGAGGAACTTTAGTGGACGAAGAATTTACATTTTAGCATACTTACTATTGATTGATTCACTCGCTCCACTTTCCCGTTGGTCTGAGGATGATGTGCTGAAGTCAAAATCTGTTTCACATTATAATTTTGAAGGAATCTCCTGAATCGTGATGAAGTAAAGGCTGCATTCCTATCCGTTAGAATTTTCTCTGGTACCTGAACTTGGAATATTTGCTTAAGGCAGTTGGCATACGTTTCTGTGGTGACACTTTTAGAGGGAAATGCCCACACATATCTTGTTGCATAGTCTATTGCAATGTGGAGATATTTTTTGTAGAATTATAGTAGTTAAAGCCACCGACAGTATCAACAGAAATACATTCAAAAGGTTTATTTGTTGGAGGTACAATTTGCATAAGTCCAAATTTTTTAAATTTTGATTTCTTGTTAAATTGGCATGTTGCACAGTGTTTGACAAACTTTGGAATATCCTCAGTTATGTGAGGCCAATAATACTGAGGTGTAATCAAATTTAGCACTTTATGTACACCAGGATGACCAAATTGATCGTGACACTTTTGCAACAATTTTAAACTAAGTGACATAGGAACAACAATTTTATGTAGATTTTTTTCCTTTTAATATGATTACATGATTTATCTCTTGATACTTTGGATCATGAAGGTTGTCATTTTTCTGTTGTGTTTTAATTTCATCCAGGTCTAATAAATGTACAGTATGTTGAAGATGTTGGGGAACAGGATGCCTTGAGAGCATATCAGCTTCGACATTTGTGGAGCTTTTTTGGTATTTGATTTCATAATCAAACATACTGAGTTTTAAGGACTAGCGGAATAACCGACCTCATAGATTTTTTACATTTTTGAGCCAAACAAGAACCGCATGGTTAGTATGAATGACAAATTTTTGGCCATGGAGATAATAGTAGAATTTGTCTAAAGCATCCACAATTGACAAACATTCAATTCCGTGATAGCATAATTTTGTTCATAATTACGTAAAGTCCTTGAATGATATGCAACAGGATGTAATATATTAGGGGCATCAGGCTGTTTCAACACAGCTCCAACTGCATTTTTTGAGGCATCAACATATACATGACATGGTAATTTAGGATCATATAATTGAAGAACAGGTTTAGAAATTAACCCATGTTTTAATTTTTCGAATGCACTCTGGCATTCTTCTGTCCAATTCCACTTAACTTTTTTTTTCAAAAGTCTATTTAATGGATACCGAATTTGAGCATACTTAGGGATAAACTTATTATATACATTGATAGATCCTAAGAAACGTTGCAACTCCTTTATGTTCTTAGGAGGTTGTAACTTCTGAATACTATCAATGTTAGTTTTATCTGGAGTAATTTTTCCTTGTTGAACTTCATAACCAAGAAAATTAATTTTCTCTTTGGAGAACAGACATTTAGATAATTTAAGTTTAATGTTTTCTTTCTTACAGATTTCAAAAATGTGTTGTAAGTGTTGCCAATGCTCCTCTTCAGATGAAGAAAAAATAATAATATCATCGAAATAGTTATAAGCAAAGTTAATCTTATATTTAGCCAAAATTCTACGAATGGTTCTGATAAAGATTCCTGGGGCATTTTTTAAGCCAAAAGACAGACGAAGCCATTCAAATAATCCGAAACTTGTTGCAAAGGCATGTTTTTCAATATCCTGAGGGTGAATTGGAATATGCCAGTAGCTTGAAGTTAAATCTAGTGTTGAAAATATTTTAGCTTGACTTTTTGTCTAATAGGCAATATATTCGGGGTAAAGGCTCAGCATCTGTTTTGGAAATTGCATTTAATTTTCTAAAATCTATGCACAATCTTGTACGCTTGCCTTGGTCACGCTTAAAAGCCAAAGTGACTGGAGACGAGTATGAGCTGCTACTTTCTCTTATAATACCTGCTTGTAACAATTTCTCAATCTGGCTTTAAATTTCCTCTTCTTCTTTAGGAGAAGTACGATAAGGTCTTAAGGACACAAGAAACTCAGACATAAGTGTAACAAGCTGGGGTTCAACCCTAATTAACCCTATATCATACTTGTCCTTAGAAAATATATGCGAGTATTTATACAGTAAAGAATGAACTTCACCATACTCTCTATTGACAGTCTGGAAATTTTCAGAATTGTTTTCAGAGGTCAGAGGAATGTGAACAAACTCAGTACCTACATTGTTTACATTTTGACTTACATTTGGTTTAAGATTTACATATTTGGACTCATTATTATTAATATGAAATGACAGTCGTGTACACATAAACATGTTATTACTTGGAATTATTAGTCCATTTTGATAAATTTGCATAGAATTACAATCAATGTTTATTTGAAATTGTCCACATTCTGGTAATCCCAGGATTATATAAGGTAAATCATTGTCTATAACGTACATTTTTACCTTTTTAGTTATATTTCCTATGCATAAGTTAATGAAACATGATCTCTTTAATTGGAGAAGGCCTTTTGCTTGTTTGACTAAAAGTCTATCAGACGGCTGTGTTTTTAGTCTATGTTGGGTTCTTAAAATCGAGGGGATGATATACAAGGAGCTACCAGTATCTATCACACACGGAATTGGTCTCTTATTTATGTATCCGGATACGTTTAATTGTCAAATCTGTGTGTTATCAGTAAGGTTAGGTATGTGACTCTCAGTGTTTTCCACTAATTGAGGAGCCATCGGATTACTAAGTGCATTTCGAAAGGGGCACGTCTGCACCCAATGATATGCATTCAGTATTCCTCTCCCTGTACATTGTATACATGGAGCTGGAGGCAGTTGAGTTTGGGAATGGACATTATTATATTCAGTTCTTGGGGTTTGAAATCTCGGATATGGGTTATTGAAATTATTTGGATTGCGACTGTTGAAATTTCGATAATATGGTGGTTGTTGAAATCCAGGTCTAAAATTAAATCTGTTATTTTCTGGGATTCTAGGACTGAAATTATTTGCTTCTTGAGGTCTGGGACTGTTAGATTCAGCATGTGTCTCTTGACTTTTAAGCAGTTTAGAATTTAAAGTGAGCCATGCTGTTGGGGTAGCAGGAGGACTAAGCGCCATCAACTGCTGAAGATTTGGAGGAAGACCATCAGTTAAACCCTCCATTAATAGACTGTTTCATAATCCCAGCTTTCGACCACACGCCAATTTCTTATGGAAATAATCAGTAACCCCTTTATCCTCCTTTAATTTAAGATTAGTGAACTCGCTAAAGGAGACTACATTGATTTCTATGAAATTTTCCCTCAAAATAAACACAATTCTTCCCAATTTTGAATATCTAAACAAGAATTAATAAAAACAGTAAGTGCTTTCCCGTTTAAATATTTACTTAAGTTATTTATTTTCCATTCCTCATATTTACTATTTTCTTGACACTTTCGGTTAAATAGTTTAGCCATGAATCGAGATTCATGCCAGCTTCGGCATCAAAACTAATAATGTGCTGTTCAGCAGTACTAAGCATTTTTAATTCAGTACTGGTGCTGGCGGCTACTAATTTAGGTTCCATTGAAGTACTTTGATCCATTACATTTGGTATGTTGACATTGGTAGGGGGTATTTCATTACTAGTGCTAGTAATTACTGATTTAGGCTCGATTGGAGCACTCTCGTCGGTTACATTTGGTAATTGAGCATTGATAGGGGGTATCGTTTCTTCATTCTCGGACATGATTAGCAATTTTCCAGAATGTAAAAACATCAATATATTACATAAAAATTTTCAATAATATAAATATCACTCACATAAATCCGTACAACAATAAAATATCACCACTAAAAATCAATTAGATCATTTTCACTTTCTTAATTTTTCTGACCTACCTTTAACTTCTTTTAAAGTGAACATTTTAATTTAAAAAAAAATATTGACGCATACGTTGGAATGAAGGAACATTAAACCAAAACTGCACACCACTTGTTTTCATCTCCTTGCAGGACAGTACACACACTGAGTACATAAGTACGAAACTCGAAGTGATGACACAGGCAGCGGAGACGTTACATTGAAAACACTTAAGAGGATTCGTGAACAGAAAAACTTGAACATCGTAAACCTTAATTCACTCGGAATGACGTAAAACACCTTCACATGTATCGAACACGAACATTACGATTATTTATTACACACTATAACGTACGAAGGAGCACTAGGAGAATATACCGCGATGTTCTGGAACGAAGTTCACAACGTAAACAACACACTCTTCAGATTTGGCGGGGGTGAAAAACGCCGAACGCAAAAAAACACTTTCTCTTCCCACGCAGGGGTCCAGACGACTCTTGTGATGCCCTGTACCTCACGCCGTGGAGGACAGGCATAGCACTAATGGTAGGTGTAGCCAGCACGAGGGTGTGATGCAGACGGGCGCAGTGTAGATCTATGGAAGTACTTACGAACTTAGGTGACACGCACACATGGAGCACAATGAAATAGAAGACTTGCTTTATTTATTTGAAAGCATTAGCTGCAGTGGCCACATGTCTTGGCCTGACGGGGCGCGGATTACATTACAAGACAGAAGCGGACAGTAGGTCCGACAGCAACGAAAGTTACACCCTAAGAGACAGAAATCTTCTGTTCACGCAAATAGTAAATAAGTGCTTTGCGATATTGATGCCAGAGGGCCTAGACTACTTAATATTTTAATTGGGCATCTTTAGGTTCGTAGAGTTCACGTGTCCACTTAAGTTTATAGGGGACTTTACTGCTAGATCCCGCGCTTGTTAGAACCGCGAACTATTGACCTGAGTGCAGGATAAGTGGCCATAAAGTTCTTATAAAGTGGGTTTTTTGAAGTTATAGAAGACATAACTACAGAGTGGTTCGAGGGCTCTTCAAGAATTTTGACACTATACTGACATTCGGAATCTCATAACTTCTAACACTCATATCTGGGGATGTTATTGAGTTCAGCTACTTCACATGTCTGTATCATGATCTGCAGGGCTAATATAAATTATCTTATTTTACTTGTAGGTTGAAATTTTAGAAAAGGAGTCGTGTTTTATTAACAGGATAATTTAAAATACGCATTAGATATATAATGGTGGGCCGTTATTATCACATATATATATACAGAGGCTGTTCGCACATTTTTTAGACTATTTTGGTAAGCGGTAATAAAAAATCGTTTGCTGCAAAAGAAATAATTGCAATTGAACTATGTTTTTAAAAGTCAAAATTATCGTCTCCGGCTTGAAAGTTTTGTTTTTATTCAAAATGGCGTTTTTAACAAAGCAGTGGTTAGGCTACATTTATGCTCTTTCCGAAGAGAAATATGCATACTCCGTTATCCAAAAACGATGTGAGAGTCATGGTTTTGTGATATCTAAAGCGTCGATGGGTAATATCGTCAACAAGAAAGGAAAAAAAAACGTCAAATTGGAGCCTCAAGTGGGACAAAAATTCCAAACAAGTATCCAAGGAAAAAACGGACATCTTCGACTATTGCAAAGGTACGCTGTTTAATGTTAAAAGAAAATCCCCCTATTCAAAGGACAGTTGCAAAATCATTAAAATGCTCGGTGTCCACTGTAAACAAAATGATAAACGTTGATTTAAATCTTAAGAAAGCGAAAATACGCAATGTGCATCGTCTTCTTGAAATCATATCGCTGAACGCAGGGCACGCTGCATAATTCTAAATGAGAAACACTTATCCAAAGAAAAATGGAAAACAATTGTCACAAAAGATGAATCATGGGTGTATTTAAATGATTGAAACAAAAAAAGAGCCATTTATTATCATAAAAGGGGAGAAAAAAATTTAAGTACATGGTTCAAACAATCGAAATAAAGTTTTTCTAAGGGATTCATGATTGTTGCTGTTTTTTCTTATAATGACAAGTTAAAAATAAAGAGAATGGAAAAAATGTCAAGATTAACTCCAAATACTATCAAGAAAATATTTTATAGCCAATTTTTCTGAATGAAATACCATCGCTTTACCCACAGTGCCATCAATCTGTGAGACTCCATCAGGACAAAGCTAGCTGTCACACATCAAAATCCACTGTAAATTTCCTAAAAGAAATGGAACAAAAAACTGGTATCAAGGCCATACCCATCATTGATATCCCTACTAAATGTCCCGATGTATCACCTATGGAATTTTGTGCTTTCGGACATTTAAAATCTGCATTATCCAAACGTCGTCCCAAAACCCTTACAGGACTCTGGAAAGCTGTTCAGGAGGAATGGGATAGAATACCTCTTCTGACTTTCAAAGGCATTATTATCCTGGAAATTGCGGTGTCGAAAGATAGTTAAGAATAAGGGATGCCAAATAGAACATTTTAAACACAATAATTTTATGTAATTTAGTTTTGTGAATACAATATACATCGTATAAAAAATTTGTGAACAGCATCTGTATATATATATATATATATATATATATATATATATATATATATATATATATATATATATATATATATATATATATATATATATACGGGGGCTGTTTATTAATTAAATTCTAAAAACGGCATTTTACGGGATCATTTTATTAATTAAATTCTAAAAATTAATCTTTAAAAATTCACCAAAAATCAGAAAATCGAGGTAAAACTCAAAAAAGATCTTATTTTAAAGGAATTTTTAGGATCTTTCTCGTCATATAAATTTTATAACCCTCAAATTATTATTTTAAATGAAAACTTAAAAAAAGTTACTAAAACATCTTAAAAATTTAATTTAAAAAAATCTAAGAAGAATTTTTCAAAAATCTTTCTTAGTGCACCCCTACACTATAAGTAGAATCGCTATGCAAAATTTCAGCGGTTTGGTCTGTGCGTTGTAAGTCAGTGAGTCAGCTACGGAACTGTTTTATATATATAGATATAAAAGAACGTTCCACTAATATTAATTATCCTACATCTAAAACATATCATAATTGTTTCTCAATAAAGCCGAGCCCTATCTCAAAAACGTGATTGAAAATAAAAAATAATAACTTAATATTCTCTTAATGCACGCGCGGGAAAGTTATTTTTAGACTTCCGTGATCTCTATCCTCCTTCGAAGAAATACCAAATGACAAGGGTCAAACAATTAAAAGAATTCTATTTCTAGCCGCAAAATCAGAAGTTACTGAGTATAAAAGTTCAGACAGAGGATTTTCGCGCACTCTACGTCCTTGGCTGCTTCATTACTTTTTGCGTTGTTTCATTACTTCCTTGCTCGCTGTCCGCGTATTGCTTCCAATCCTATATCATAACGTAAAGTCTTTATTCTTAAGCCCCGGCAGCTGGCCCGGGGGCCGCGAATATTGTTTGTGTGTGTCCTACTGAATCCGGAATGTCTTTGTTATGTAGAAATATATATATATATATATATATATATATATATATATCATCAGTTTTGTGAGTCGTCATCAATGCTCCTCCTCTCTGTGGTTATTTCCTCCGCGATGTGTTTTGGTTCCTGAAAAAGGTGTTCGTCTCTGGATCTCAAGTGTGCGTGCGTTCCTGCTCTTTCCTCGAATTTGTAAACCGCCACGCCTACAAAAGTGTGAATCTATCACCTATACTGGTTTACTAGAAGTATTGCCACACTGGCTACGTCTACACTGTTCTGTTTCGTCTCCCCTACACAGTTAAAATTATTCGTGCGGGAAAGAACCCGTTACTCATTATATATATATATATATATATATATATATATATATATATATAGTATTAAATTATGGTCAACACATAAAGGTAACAACATTTCCTTCGTTTATTTTGTTACTGTACACAAAAATGAAGGTGACATAACCATAAACTAGTTGGATATTTGACCTCATTTTGGCGAACCTGTTGCATGGGTGTCTGGTTAGATGGAAGCGGTGGAAATTTTTTTGTGAGTTCTTCAGGGTGCACATCAGAAATTTTCGATCGCATTTTGCTCTTCGTGATACATATTTTTGAAAATGGATGCTCGAAAATGTACGTAGGGCTTATTAGTGATGGCATGAACAAAGCTTAATTGTGATGCGTTTGAATCTGCCCGTAGGACATAGGTCATTCACATTTTACGATTATGTGGTATCGAATCAGAGGTGGGATTCAAATAAATTAATAACTGATGCTATGTCCAAATGACCATTTTAAGTATACCAAAAGATATACCGAAAGATAGTTTAGTAATTTATGCATTAATTGATCAAATAAAAACAATAAAAGAGATATACAAAACTGGATAATGTTTTAAGAAATAATTTTAAAATTTTAAATGCCTGACAAATCATTATTAAAGATAGTTCCATATTCCTTTTTTATTCCCTTGCAATTTTCGGTGTTTTTATCATAGGCTATGTGATTTATTCTTAGCAATCTTTCCATTGTAGGAGTAGGAATGCATTTCTTCCCGATTAGACTGGACCGGCAGCCCGGTGTACGGTAGGTTTATTAAAAAAAAAGTCGCCCAGTGGCTAAGTGGTTAAGACATCAGCCTGCCATGCCGGGGGCATGGATTTGATTCCCGCATAAGACTTGGTTGTATTCGGGTAAACTGGCAAGTCTTCCACCCGCAAAAGGACGTCTAGAAAGGGGAGCCGTCCATAGAACAGGTGCAAACCGGCTGAATCCCACCACCGGATATCACCATACATAGATATTCTAGACTTACTGCATAAATACCGTTTTCCTCAAAACCTAAATAACTGCGTCTTATGTTAATGCTTATTCTAAGTAAGAATGAAATTGCTTATATTGGTTAGCAACTGTTTTTTTTCTCTCTCAATGAATGTGTTGATTTCAAAACTAACGGATTTTGTACAGTACTGAGGGTTCTTTCTTCATTAAAACTATCGCTAGCTTTAAGCTTTATACTCAGACTTTTTTTACTATTATAGATGACTACGAAAGTATAAAACATGTGTTGAAAATCTGATAGAATTATCTAGCCACAGTCTTCACAACAAATTATTTTAATGAATTTAAATCGATTGGGTTTCCTGTCTATAGCTTAGTTTTTATAAAAAGTCATTCTATAAGTAACTTAAATATTATATTGCAAGTAAGATAATAATGTGGAAGATTACAGTCACCTTCTTTTGTAGTGCTTCTTAATAGTCATTATACATCTTTTTGAGATAAACTACTAAACTATATATAACATAAAATGTATCGTAAATAAACAAAGAGCTACACTGGTAGTTTTGGTGAAGCAGAACAGAAAACACTCTGCGTTACACTCTGTTTTCCAAGAGGCACGTGAAGTTGAAAAGTACTTTGGATCCGAGAGTTTTTTCAAAAGTGAAAAAAATTTTCGGGATGTCAATGTTTGCATTTCAGAGGAGACTTAAATCGAATTTAGATGTTACTCCATGGCTTGACTACTCTCTTTTAGAATTTTGTTACATAAAATCTGTTTCTTTATCCAGTATGAGCTGGAAATTATTTTGTTAATTTGCTTTCTAAAATCGAAACTTTTCAAAAGAAGTTACCATAAAAATACAAGAAAATCATCTTTTTCTCTTTTTAAATTGGAAAAAAATTATGGAATTGCACTGAAAATTTCATAAGTAGCATGTAATGTAAAGGAAACAATTTTGATTCTAATTTATTTGTAAGCAAGTTTAAACATCTCCGCCAAGTTCTATATTGTTACCATAATTTACCTCTTATTCCAGCTGTAACAATTATCCTTTTGAGAAAAGATTACTTACTTATTAACTGACATTTGTGACCGAAAACCGATTTTATATTGTTTTAAACATTGTGAGGTTTACATTTGAAGATCATTGCATTGCTTATCAGTATACCTGATTACTCAATAGTACACCGTAAGGGGAAACAAGAAAACCAGTTAGCTATTGAAAAATGCTCTAGCTGGGTAAAAACAGGCTGGATATTTTATCTCACTGTCTATTTTTTCTGGACATGTGTTACAGAAAAAAAAGAAAAATGTTCTGGAAGAAATAACTGACAGAAGAATAACTAATCTAAAAATTTGTTATCGTATAACAATCATGAGACAAAGTAATAATAATAATAATAATTTTTCAAAAGTTAAAATCACTGATGCAAATTTTGCAGAAGTAATTAATCACCAAAGGGGAAATCTAAGTCAATGACTGTGGATAAAGCAAAATTAAGACCAATTTACTAATTTTGCTGCACGATAATAAACATGGCTTAAAATTATGAATCGGTTATTTTTATTAACAATGTAAAATGTACTAGATGAAATGTAAAAAATGCAGTGTAATGGTCGCTATAAAGGTACTTAAACATACTTAGTTATTTTTGAAAAATAGTCTAGGGCCCTGTTCACACATTAAAGAATATTTTAAATGGTTTGTGAATATTATAATCTAACTACTTTTGTATTTTGTAATAGTCAGGCAAAATTGCAGTATCAAACTTGTTGTTGAGTGAAGTCATTACACGGCTCGGTTGTGCCACACCACCGCACACTAGTAAGAAATGTTGTGGTCGAGTTAGATACGCGATTCAACAGTCTGTATTTCATGAATCTGTTAAATATATTTTTCCAACACTTTGTCCAGAGGATATTCGTCTAGTCACATCGTTACCATCGTTTTGTGGACTACTTTATTACTGAAGCACGAAGAGGGCGAACCAACACTGTTTCCTAAGAGGGGACATCACAGTAATGTCCATAATTTAGTTGGGATCTAGTCCTGAGCTAAATGATATAATCCACACTATGATATTGGTAGCCTGTCCGGGAATAAGGAAAGATATTGACGCTGTTTTCTTTTCACTGTGGGGAGGTAAGGGAAATATGATACCGCCTCCGACACAGGATATTCGTCCAGTTACATCGTAATTTTGCGGACTATTTTATTACTGAAGCACGGAGAGAGCGAACCGACACTGTTTCTTAAGAGGGGACAGCCCAGCAATGTCCATGATTTACTTAGGATTCAGTCCTGAGCTTACTGATATGATCCACACTATGATGTTGTTGTAGCCTGTTCAGGAATTAGGAAAGATCTTAACGCTGTTTGCTTTTCACTGTGGGGAGGTAATGGGAAGACGATACCGCCTCCGACACACGAGTCAATAATCAGAAAGATGGTAGAAATCACTAATTTTTATCAACAATAACAAACATATCAACAAGTACAAAAAAACACCATTATGCAATACGTACTTCGAACACACAATCTTGTTTGAAAAAAATTAAGTAGTAACCGACAAACTACGATGTAATTGATCGCCTAATGATCACGATGACTAACACTTGAATTACTCGAATTAAAATTCCACAGAAAAGAAGCTGCGAGAGCTCTATTAATAAACGGCCAAATTCATTTCCAGATATTTTCAGATTAAATCAAAATACACGTAACAAGGACAACGAGATCTCGTAAAAAATCCCTCTGGCAATCACAGCAAACCATCGTAACTCCTAATAAACAAGGGAGTAAAAACATCAAATGATTCGAGTTACAATTTTGAATTAGGCGGTTGGTTGTTCGAATCGACAATGCTACCGGTACTTAATCCATCACAGAGACGAGATTTTTCAGTTTAAGCATGAAATATCAAAGCAGCACTACATTGCTTTCTTTTTATTCTTAATACCTTTTTTTGGCTCTTTATAGCTAAACATAACCATTGAATGTTAAATAAAATTATAATAATGAAAAACTGCTCATTTCCCATATCGGATTACTCTTATCTTTCATGTGACTATAATTTGAAGGGTATTTATTTAGCTAAAATGTTTTGAAACACTGCCAAATGTTTCTCTCTCTAAAAAAGTTCTTCCTTATCAAACCAAATCGAAAGTTACTAATAAATTTGATTTCTGATGCACCTAATATTCCTTTCCAGACCATTGTAAAACCTTCTTCATTTAAGAAAAAAAAATTGCTACTCAACTCAAACATATAACTGATATAATTTCTCCCATATGCCCTTAAAAACATGTGTGAAAACAGACACTTACAGTTCGAATTTTATTTTTCGTAAATACATATATTATTTTTAGATTTTTTTTTTAAATTCATCTTTTATATCTATTCATCCATTTATTTTTCCTGCAAGTGGATTCAGTGTTGTTCTCCTTTTCTTAGATAACTGCTATGTCACAAAAGACGTATATTTCTGCTGCACTTCGCATCCAAGAAATGATCTGAACTGATGCAGAATGGGCAATATTGAATAAACATCGTTAGTCTTTTTGAGAAGAAGTGGGAGAGAAATAAATCGTTTAGAGTCTGGAAATTTTTCATTTATGCCCATATTGTAAGGATTTTTTTTTTCTGTGTAACTGAATTCGCCAAGTTTATTGATTTAGTCCCTTTTCTTATTTCATTTTCATATATTTCTTTGTAAGTGGAAAGCAGAAGTCGTCCATGATTTCATTTGAAAGAGACTGGGGGTTCTTCTTATTTTTGTGTCATTTGGACAGACGGATGCATTCGAAAATACAATTCTCATATATTTAAGTTGTATATGCAAATATACGTATTTTCACTGATTCAAATATTTGTTCCTCGTCCTTTCGTTTCATAAAAATAGTAATATTGAATTGCTAGCGAATTTCTCAGGAGACAATATTTATTGGAAAATATATCTTTGTGAATATAAACAGTGTTATTAAAAATAAACTGAGTCATATAACCTACTCCTAGATATTTCCCAAGCAATATATCTAGGAATAAATAATGTATGTTGCTAAATTCTTTGACATTTAACAGTACGTTTAGGATGAATAATGTATAGTGCTTATTGTTTTAACAGTTAGCAGTACGTTCAGAATGAATTATGCACAGGACTAAATATACAAACATGTTTATCCGGGGTTTGGAAACAGGAAAATTGTGCTATTAAGCTCTAATTTTTCTTTCTCTTTTTTTCTGTTGTTTAAAATGTGACGATTTTCTAATCTATTTTTGTTAGAAATTTTGCGTGCTTTCAACAATTTGATTAGAATGAAAAGTGCAGAGTGATAAATTTTCAATCAAGTTTGTCTCGGCTTCCGAACCAGCTACTTTTGGGGGTTCTTAACCTCTAATTTCCCCTTTTTTTCTGTTATATCAGATCTGATGACTTTCTTTTGAAACTTTGTTAGAAATTTTACGTGCTTTTGTTTTTTTATCATCTGAATAGAAACAGGAAGATCTTTTGTTCATGAAAACAGAAACACTTAGGATTCAAGAGATAGGGTATATAAGGAAGGCTTAATGTAAACTATTTTTTGAGAGAACTCATGAGCTGTTGTTGTAGAAGCAGTGCCAGTAACTTCAAAAGTAACGAATAATATTTGTTTTTCTGTTCCAAATATTATTTCTTTATACCTTATTTTTAATTCAGAATTTCCTCTTACGTATGCGTTTAAATAAGTGCATATCTATATTTCGGGCTTGACCACCGAATTGGGAAAATTCAATTTCTTTTTAAAATATTGTTCTTGTGGTTTGTATTACCCCCTGGCAGGAATCGTATTCCACATCAGGAGCATATAGAATACTCTGCTGAGAGGTGCGGCTTCCGTATATATAATGGCACCAAAAGAGTCGGAGTCCGATTTAGCCATGTGTCAACTCAATTGTGACAGAGCACACCCCCAGGTGTGATATCTGGGGGATCATATCCTCTCCCACCCTATCTGACCTCATAAAGAAACTTTACGACATATGGATTTAACGGGCCCATATACGGTCGAGGTGTTTAATGACGCTTATCAGAATTTGATCCGTCAACCTCAGAACCGAAAGCGGATGAGCTCCCACTAGGCTACTTCAAGCACTTTAAAAAGAATGTTACCTAACATGGACCCTCAAAATGATCTAAAGATATTTAATTCAAATAAATCAAAATAATATCTCCTAGTAGGTCCTTGCACTTCATAAAACCCAAAACGTTAAATAAGAAACGTTTAGTCAGAGACTAAACTTTGTAACAAAACATTGTAACAAAACTTTGTAACAAAACATTGTAATGTAATGCAACGTAACACAATCATTCATTAGTCAGTGTCTATGATAGACGTAAGAGTAAAGTTTTTCCATCAAAAAATACGGGATGACGCAATAGAAGTGATTATCGCCGCCGCGCCTACCATGGTGATGGCATTGCAGAGTCCAATAAGATAATTTAGCAGCGTGGTTTGCTGACGGGGTATGCAAATGTTAGAATGCGAGACGCATTATATCAGCGGTGGATAGAACATCCAAAGCAGTCGGCATGACAGCGTCTATCAGACGGTGTTCTTCTCAGTAAGAGCATTTTTCGTATTTGGCAGTGATGCTTTTTAAATTAGTCCAGATAGGACTTTCTTTTTATACTATATTATTTCTGTCATATTTATATTTTGGTTGTTGACATTTTCAAATTTTGAATAAAAGTTAGAGCTCTACATTGCATTGCGTTTTTTTTTACTCTTCACTATACACCTCCATTTAACTTTTTATTACGGTGGTGTATATCAGGCTTATGGGCCTAGTCTATGCCCAGTAGAGCTGCTACTTTTTTTACGAAGCTGACTGCCATTTTTACTAAAAGTGCTGTGAAGGGGGCCGTCATGATGGAAGGAACCCAAATTCCAATACTAACTCCTACAACCTGCTCAGTTTGAAAAATTGACATGCAAGTTCTGTTAAGGCACTGGGAGTGCTGGCGTTTTATTGAAGAAATCGAGAAGCCCTTAGTCGAAGAGCCTAGTGGAATGGAGTCAACTGACAGCAGGGCCCGACTTAGCCTAATTGGGGCCCGGGGCAAAAACTTCTTTGGGGGCCCCCTCAGCTTCACTACTTCAGTAATGAAGAACCGAACTTTATGGAGGTATTTAAATTTTTCACCTCATTACAGATATATAACAAGAAAACTGACTAGAACCTAAAATAGCCATAATGTCCCCCCCTCCCTCCAATGGTCAGACGAAATATCGTTCTGTCCATTTTATTGATTTTCTGACAATTCTATGTCAATCATTAAAAGGGATATAGCACATCTAAAAAAAGTTCATTACAGAAAGAAACGTAAAATAAACTTTCTAATTCATTTGGGGGCCCCCTCTAATGTGGGGGCCCGGGGCAACTGCCCCGTATGCCCCTGCCTTAGTCAGGCTCTGACTGACAGTAACGCCGGAACGCTGGGTGTAACTCCAAAGACTGAAAGTGGAGTCTCTGGGAAAGAGCTTGCCGACTGGTAGTTAAGAAAGGATAGAGCATATACCTTTATCTACCAAGGATTGCGCCCTGATTTACGAAGCTTGATATCATCAACTACTAACGGGAAAGAAGCCTGGCGAATTCTGACAGATCACTTTGAACCGTGCACGTGTTATGAGCCCGTGTTATGAGACTTTTAGATAAATTCTTTCTGACTCCGCATGAACCCGATGAAGATATCGGTCTGTTTATCAGCCGTATTAAGGAAACCGAAAATCGTCTTAAGGTAGCTGGTAACGAGCAACAACCTTTGTATATAGGATTCCAACTCATCAGGTTTTTACCAACAGAATACCAAAACCACCGTCCAGTAGATATACCACTGGAGTGACGAGGAGTTCCAGTCACACAAGATCGAAGCTGATTTAATACTGGAACAGGATAGACTGAAACTGATGTAGCAAGACCTTGAGTGGAGTGAAGTGACTTTCTTGAGCAAGGCGAGTGGACCCGATAACAGTAAAACCAATACTCCAGGTGAAAGCTTTAAACTTACTAAGAACGGCAGTGCAGAGAACATTAAAATGGAAGTTGGACAAATTTCTCTCCCCCGGTTCGTCCTCGTCTCTGGTTTCTGTGGTTTCAAGTTGGAAAAAGTTCAACTTTTGTCTCTGCCGCCATGCTCGACAGCCAATCAGAATAGAAAGAGAAGATTATGCGCATGCGCAAATAAATTGTCTCTTCTCCCCGTTTCCTAGCGGTGTGAAGGCTTTTATAACAGCCACAGAGTCAGGTAGCAAAGTGTGTCTGTCTTTCGTTGCTGACGCCGTTGGTGTAGAATAAGCATTACGTTCCAAGTCAGTCGCCGCCGTTAAACTTGCACTATAAATTCCGCACATGACACTAAACCTTGCAACTAAACTGATTTATTTTTCATTCTCTAGTTTGAAGTAGATTTATGGAACTGATGGGAAGGTAATTAGACTTCTAAACGAAGCTTAACCTACAACGCTTCACCATTTTAGGGTGAACATCAAACTCTACTGCTTATACATTTGTGTAACTATTTTAATCCTAGCTCGTTATTTCCTTTTGCCCTCGATAGCCAGTTTGAAGATTATACTTTTTTCTTCGTTTCTCAATCATCCATGGAAGATTTCAAAATTTAACAAAGGAAAAATTGATGTAGAAACTTGTAAAAATATTGCGAAACTAACTAAAATTGGTTTTTGTAAAGTTGCAATCATAATTAAAAATACACAAAGTTAAGAATCGTATGCAGAAGTTAAGAATCGTATTCATGATGTTAGCAGTGCTAATAATGGTTTTAAAGTTGTTTCTTAAATATAGTATCCTTTAAAAATCAAAATTACATATTTACTTCAAGACAATAATAAGACCTATTTACCTACGGTTACGAGACTTGGAACCTTGCTAATGTTTACGAAAATCAACTTGCCTTATTTAGAAGATTAATTCTTAATTTAACCTTTGGGGGAGTAGGTATTGCTGGTTTATGGTGAAAGAGATATATATTGAGATTATATAAATTATAAAAATATTGACATAGTAAAAATGTATCAAAATCAATCGCATTTATTTTGCCAGACACGTGTGAAATGCATTCCTCTACAATAACTAATAAAATTTTCACTCTTAAACCGTATAACACTAGATCAAATCTTAGATGGTGTGACTGTGTAGATAGCAATTTTAAAGTCAACCGTTTAGTCAACTATAAAATCCTGGCCCAATAGAGGACTGCATGGAGGAATGTTATAAGGAGGGCTCTAGACTACACAGGGCTTTCGTTCACTGATTATTATCATGAGGATGAATAATTGAAATAATAGCTTATAAATGATATAAAGACATTATAAGTTATCGTATAGTGTACTAGTTTTTTGAAGAGATGAAAAGCCATTGTCTATCTAAGTGATAAATCGATAGAGTCAAAACTAAATTCCGTATGAAACTTTATGATTTATAACTTATATTTTAATAATTTTTCGTAAAACTAAGCTCTATATAAAAATTATACCGAAATGGGGTATGCATTAAGGTTTTATGTTTTCAAAAGATTTCTAAATTTTTCAATCTATTTGGGGTTTTGAATTTTTTAGCCAGTAACCGCGGAAATAGAATAAAGTAGTCATTGTTTTTAAATCTACATAGATCTTTCTTTGTATGCCTAAAAATCAATAACTTGCAATTCAGACCATGTTAAAAAATTTGAAATTATATAGGGAGCAGCAGAATGGACTTGCATATTTCTAAAACGTAAATGAGTGGTGGAGAAAAGGCGTGGACGAAGGGAGGAGACAACAGTTTGGGCGTATTTTCTAGTTGTCAGTAAGCACCATGAACTGGCCCGTTATCGAGGCGTTCGTTAAGGCGTCCAGGACACAAAATTGTTCAAATTTTCGAAAAACTTTTATTGCATTAACATTTTATGTGTTCTTTTACGCTTATAATGACGTTTAAATCATGTTTCTATCTTAATTTTAACAGGGAAATTATTATAAGTCAAGAACCGTTAAGGATAAATGATTCAAACTTGGAATATGTCTTTTCCAACTATTTTACTTTAATTCTGATTCAGCAAATTTGAAAAAAAATATTTACTTTTGAAAATATGATTTTTTAAAAATATGTTACATCATTTTTTTGTAATTTTTAATATAAATATTTATATTTTTTTTTTAAATCAATATTTAAAAAAATGCTGAATTAAAATCAAAACTTATATATTTGTGTTCAATTAAATGAAAAAGAGCTGAAACTCGACAAATAATATTTCGAGTTATAACAATTTTAAATTACCCCACTTTTTAAAAATTTAAAAATTTAAAATTTTTTTAAAAAACATTTTGAGAAGTTTTATGAAATGATTTTGTTTACAAATTATATTGTAACCATCACAAAAAAATTCAAAATTTTAACACTATAAATAAATTTTTTTTATGTGTCTTGGACCCCCTTAAAAGAATGAATCTGTGACCGAGACAGAAAGAGCTTTAGTACGCGCTTTGCAACTAATGTCGTTCCAGTTCGAAAAGAAATCCCGAGAGGGGTTTAAAACGTGAGAGCAAGTTGTTCTAAATTACCAAGGAAACTAAGTGGTCGTACCCAGAACACGAGAACACTTGAAAATGCGCAACAAGGCTGTGAGTCTGCATCTGGTGAGGGAGTTTCCTCCACAGATTACCAACAGAGTTATGGAAAACATTAACGAACTGCGTTGACAGTGCATCAAAAATAACAGGTGTCACCGTAAATAAGTGATGCTATATTTAAGACCTACTGGATAAAATAATATTTTCAGTGCTTTTCGAAAATATGTTTTTTTTTCTATAAATTGTTTCGTTCGTTTTATGTTACCCTTTGGTGGAGTCATTTCTGTATTATAAGGGTGGATCAAATTGAAACGGAACAGGAGCCACAGACTGAAATAAGACATAGTTTAATTGAAACGTAATCTTACACAAGCGTAAAGCTACACAAGCACTTGTATCACTGCTTCACCAAACTGTGAATAACCTGCTCATAGCATTTGCATGAAATCGGAAGCAGTTTGGATTATTGTTCGTGACATCGCTGTCCGAGTAGAAACGGAGATTCTTAAGGGCTTTTTTCAGCAGACAAAAAATGTCAAAGTCACATGACGATAGATACGGCCTATACAGTGAGTGTTGCAACATTGTCCACTGAAACGTCACCAACATGCTCTCTGTAAGAGCGGCCATATGTGGTGGCGCGTTGATATGTAGCAAAACCACTCCAGGAACTCTAGGAGAACTAGTCCATCCTGATAGAAATATACACGTGAACATGGCTTTGCCACAACTCTGCACCATCTTGGAAATTTGGAGGCGGGGAGCTTGGATGTTTCGACTGTTGGCTTTGACGTTTGCTTTCGGGTAAGAAATGATGGCACCAATATTCATCACCTGCCACAATTCTGTCCAGGAAATTCTCCTCAGTGTGATATCTCAGAAGATGTACTGCTGCCAAACTATATTGTTCCCCAACCACCTGCACATGCCACGTGCTTCTGCGCTACTACCTCGGGCAAGTCCATTTCTGCAATAGGCCCTCCGTATCTCTCGATCAACCTCTAAACAAATTTGCGTCATATTCGTACAAAAAGAACTAAATTATTAACCACTGTTCTATTTTCATTATATCCACCCTTTCATAATTAATTTTAATACTTTGGTGTTAATGTATTTCCGTCTTCACTGATTTGTTTTACCATTTTATATTCCTCTTCCTAGAGATAGAAGACCCACCAATTAAACGCGTTCAGGTATGTTCAGATCAACGTCAACACAAAAATATATTAATGGTATAAGTTTGTAAGAAAAGGTAATCGAAAATGTATCGGCAAAGTAATCACATAATTTTTTTGCCATAAGAGTGCATAATCTAAGGGAAATATTACATAATATAAGGAAAAAAAGGATAGAACTTCGCAGTTTTACTATGGAATTAAAAACTCATACCGTACACGATGAGAAAAATTAGCCGTCAGTGTTGATTAACTTTTAATTAAAGTTTCTATTCTTAACATACCATTATAATGTACCAGGGATATTCTTCCTTTTTTGAGCGGAAAATACATTGAAGGTAGAAAATTCAAAACTTTAGTGCATTTCAAATTATGATACCAAACAATTTTCATTCAAGTATTTTTTTCAACAATTTTCAGACAATATTTGTCTCATTTAAATATTCAAAAGATTAGACTTTCAATTTCAAATAAAAATTTAGTATACAATGTCAAGTTAGAAAATTCATTCGATTTAATTTTACTAAACTATATTTATAGTACAGGATTTTCCAGTTAAAAATTTCCAAAATATTAAAATTTACAGAATGCGAACTGCAATACGCAGGACTATCTTTTTTTCACTACTTCGAAAAGCATAAATATATAAATATTCTTGATGGAGTACGGAAAAAAAGTGAAATACAGCGAATGGGATAAATCGTCCATTTTTGCGGAAAATATTGTTTTAGAGATATCTCCACATGTCGTTCGTTTGTCTTGAAGCATAAAAATTCTGCTCGAAAATGAATGTTCTCAGACAAACAGGTAAATGTTAATAATTCAAACACGTAATTCATTATTTCCAGTTTAAAAATATGAATGCAAAACATATTTCTTTTGATCGGCCACATAAACTAATACCGGTCGTGCGACACGAAAATATTGTTTTGTATCGGGGGGGGGGGGGTATTTTTAGCCTTGCCTTTTTTTGTGATAAATATGAACTAACAAAACATTGATTTTCATAATGCCCTGATTCAAATAAAAAATTATTTTAATAATAATAAATATTATCACAATTAAATGATACTTTTTACAGAGAAAGCATACACTTCTCATTTTTCTCCAAAGCAAATAATAAAAAATATGCAAAGTGAAACCGAATTTATATATTAAATACGTAATGCTATTGACTACTGATATTAATTTCAAACGCTTCGTATTATTATTTAATCAAGAGAAAAGTCCAAATATTAGGCATATTGTGGATATAGAAATGTAAAACAACAACTGTTAAACTGAAATGAAATGTCATTCAAAATTAAGCTACTATATAATTTGGACAAGAATAGATTACCTTTGGAATGCTATTTAATTATATTGAATAATGTATATATATATATATATATATATATATATATATATATATATATATATATATATATATATATATATATATATTTCCAATGGCACATTAAAAGACAATTGAACATCAAACTGACAACAATAAATCTATAAATGAAAGCGAGCAATCCAGTAGAGTTCCCAGATTCATGTCCGAGGAAGAGCAAGACATCACGACAGGTGAGGCAAGTTCATTTGATGTGAGGCAAGATCACACGAGGTACAAAGAGGGTCAGGAACCACGTTGATGCGTAATAGATGTTTAATTAGTCAGTCGTGGCCAGATATCAGACGAAACATGGCGACAGATTTCATCCTAGGCCACTGAGGGACATTAAGAATCTGATTAAGCCATGGTTTATTAAGGTTGCTATTTTTGAGTTCTTCGCGAAAAGAATCCCTGATCTTATACATTGCGAACCTATACATTGATATCCTATAAATAACCTATTAACCTATACCCTGAGTGCAACGTAGATCTACCTCCTCGTGGTGCACTCCGTCAACATTTTGTACGGCAAAATGATCTACAACTCTGGTGTGAGTAATTCTAAATATATATAAGTATTAGATTAGGGTGGGCCGGAAAAAGCTTTTTTTTGTTTTTCAGAAACGGCAAGTTGAAAAAAGTTGTTACACTTATAGATAAGAGAAACCAAAAAATTTTTTTTTTTCTGGTGGAAAAACAAATATCTTCCGATCGCGCATTCACTTTTAAATATTAAAAAAAATAAGAAAATAATTTTTTTTCAGTAGTTTTTTTCAAAACCTCTGATATAATGCATTTCAAATAGTTCGCAATGTATAGGAATGTATAGCACGTAATAGTTCGTAATGTATCGGAATGTATAGGACGCAATAGTTCGCAATGTATAGGAAAAGGCTGTTAAAAGACACGGAAACATATTTTTATGTATGTTTAAAGCAATTTTTGTACAAACAAAACATTCAAAAGTACCATTTAAAAAAAACGTATTTCCGTAAGATTGCTGCAAATGCTGTTTTTACGGCACTTTTTACTTTCATCGTTACTATTATGCCACAATTTTGATTGTTGAACTCAGACACATTGAAGGCAGCTTTTGAAGAAAATTCCGGCATAACTGACCTTCACAAAATGTTGATTCTTATTTAGCTATCTTCAGTACCGCTCACACTTTGGCTAGCTTCGGTGACAAGTTTGACGCAACGCTCCACAGCTTGTCTGTGACATGGAAATCTACTGAAGTCTGAAATCAATGGTCTGCCAGTTTTTATTATTTCTTCTATTTCTTTATCGGGTACATTCCTTTTCAAAAGTGGCAGAGTGACATTATAAACATTCCACTTATTCATGTCAACATAATCGATCGAGTTAAATAAAAGTGTTGGCACTCTAAAGTCTCTAATTGTTTTCCCCTTCCAATTTACCTGAATTGGGCATAATCCCAGTTCTCTTACATGCTGTCTTTCAACCATAACCACAATTAAATTTTCGGGGTGTGCAAAATATGAGTTTTGTTCTATTACTGGGTCGATTATTTTTCGCAAATGTTCAGGGAGGTATCGTGTTAATCTGATTGCCTCAAACACAATCTTAGAACCTTCAGAAAAATAACCACTTGCTTTGATCCGGAACCACAGTGGCATGTAACAGTGCAAAATGAAGTACACCACCTGCTTCAGTTTATGTTAGGGGTTTTCTTCACTGATATATAATCTGAGTACTCTATTTACTGATGTTACCCATCGTGAATGTGCTAATCGACCTGGTTCTCGAGCTGCCAAATCCGCTGGACATTCACCAAATTCATTTGCTGCAAAAATATCTAGTAGATACAGCTGGTATTTGCTCAGCTCTTTCTTATCGCCATTACGAATAGTGCAGTGAATAGGTAAAAAATCTGGTACAGGAAGTTTTTCACAGGCTTTGACTTTTTGACTTATTTTACCACGAAATGATGATGACCCTGCTGTAGCTCCGCCCAAGTGATGGAAAAGATGTCTGAATAGTAGATCGTTGAAATGTAGGAGGCAAATATACCCTTGCAGTGGTCTACCAACTTTTGCTCGATTTGACGAATGACATCATTTCTCCAGCCAGTGTTAGTGGCCGTTCCGTCACTTCCAATTAAATCGAGCTCCTCCAGAAAAATATTCAGTTTAGCCAAATGTGTAACAATTGCCACAAGAATGTCTTTAGAAAGCTCTGCAGTCGGTGAAACATGGCAAAGATATTTTGAGTTTGGTTTTTGAACCAAGGAATAATGTTTATCTTTTTGGGTCCGACGATGACGTTTAGAACCAACCATTTCAATCACCACGGTCTCATCCTTCCTTCCATCAAACTAAAGACCACGTAAAGGTTCATTAATAGATTTGGACAATAAATGATGTCTGTTACTAATTTTTTCTCTTCTCACTTTGTTCTTGTTGACAACTTGAGACAAGTCTTCTTCGTTTATGATGCCGAAGTCTAGGAGCACACTAGACGTAATCACGGCTGTAACGCGGTCACATACCACATAGCGATCACTTGCCAGAGCAGTTACATTAAGTTTTATCCTTATTTTCCAGAGCTTAGATTTTTCAGTTTTCTCTCACCTTGTTCATCTCTTTCAGCGTCACTCTTATTGTCTTCGTCTTCCTGTTAATTTGCGGGGCTCAGTGGTTTCTTTATATTTATACCCACTTTTATTGAAGTACTTGCACCTTGGTTTATTTTATAGTAATAATTCACCAAATTATTTCTACGTTGCCTTTTCTCCAATTTTTGTGTTTCCAGTACGTCTACAGACCCTGTTTTGTCCAAATTGTACTTTCTTTGACGATATATGAATCTTAGTTCAAGAACTGGTATCTTTTTGGCTTTTTCACATTGACACTTTTTATTTATTGCACACACATATATCCGAGTTTTTCTTACAAGTGCATTCCAAAAAAATAGGGCATTTACATGCGGCTACATCAAAAAGAAACATGGAAATACGCCTTATTCCAATCCTTCAAAATACGGCTTTTACGCTACATTTTAAGGCAAAGCGCGAATAGTTAATATTGAATAATCAAGGGTTTTAATTTTTTTTCACGTACTATTATCTTTACCCTACATAACCTAAACTAGCGCTTTTCAAATTTCAAACGTTTAAGGGTTTAAAAAATTGGGAAAAAAACCTTCATTTTCTAATTTTTTTCAAAACTTTGAAGTGAATTTACGGTTTTTCTTATCTATAAGTGTAACAACTTTTTTCAACTAGCCGCTTCCGAAAAAAATAAAAAAGGTTTTTCGGCCCACCCGAATATGTATATATGTATAGATGTATGTCTGTATATATATATATATATATATATATATATATATATATATATATATATATATATATATATATATATATATATACATATATATATATATATATATTAAAACAAACGTATTTGCACCACAATCATGTATATAACAATTAGAAATTTAGAGTTTTATTAAATCATATTCCTCTATAACATAGAAATGATATTGTTATCAATAAATTTATAGTTTGTTAGCGATATGTAAATGGAATTTAGAATAATTTATTATTTTGCAACATCTACAAGAGATTAACGGTATAAGTGTATGCAAAAATCACATTAAAGATTAAATGATCCCATTAAAGTCCGTTAGGTAAATATATTTTTGTAGACAACGAGTAACAAGGCTTATAATTTATGCAAATAAATGTAGAGAAAATAAATATAAATAAAACATCTAACATAAACACTCATTATTTTCTTTTTTATTTTCTGCACTCACCATTTTCTTTTTTCTTTTGTATGTTCCCTCTATATACATCATAAAGGAAGTAAACCTAATAAATTCTTGAAAAATAAGTAGCGTTTCATATTATGGATGGGGTGTGTGTTGTATGCGTAAAGTGCACATGCAAATTAATTTACTTCGCAAGAACTCCAACAAACATAGAAAGGTGAGAGTTATTAATGTAATACTTCAAAAAGCGAGGAAATATTTTATGAATATTTTCGATAATAGGAGCCACTAATAAAAATGCATAACACAAAGAGTAAGTAGCTTGATTTTTCAAAGAATTATTTTGTTGCCTTAAACTACGAATCATTATTCTCATGAAAAAAGGGAAGCTATACCGTATGCATCATAAATGACTCTCCCTCTAATATTATGGTAATGATGTCTTTTAAAATTTTTTCAAGTGAATATTCCTAATAAATAATTAAAGTGAGAAATGAATGTGTGAAATATATGGAATTTCCTGGTGACTGAAATGTAATTCCCGATCCCTTGACGTCTCTTTGATGAAAATAAAAGCAAAGGGAAGAGGGTACAAAACACATTTTTAAGTCTATTAATAAGTTGGAATAAATTTAAATAGGAAAATATACAAATGTTATGTGGTAGTTAAAATAAAGTGGTGATATGCATTCTATAGTACTTACACATTCGAGTGCAATATTATATCGTAATCTGAATAAAATCAATATTGCAGATAGGATATCAAAAGAAAATTTTAATACAGCCAATATTTTTTACATCCGTTTAAATCTAGACAAAGTATGCTATTACAGTAAAGTTTTAAAAAGATTATATATCTCGAATCGTATTTACTTACTCATAAAGAAAATTCTGTCAGTGGTCTGATACCAAGTTGAGAACAATATTTCCCCCTTTCTTTTTAAGTTATATAGTACTAACCTGGCTTCGTCCGTCTCCTCTCCCTTCAGCAATCATCGTCAGACAATTGAAACACTAAAAAACAAACAATAAAGGTTTTTCCTATCGTTGGCAACATTACAGAAAATGAAATCAAAAGTAAGTTTTAAAATCATAGAAATACAAAAACAAAATTAAATTTCCAACTAAAAAAGTTTGCCAAAAATAAAACTGTGATTAAAATTACAATTAAATAAAATAATAATACAAAATAATAATATAAAATAAATAATACAATTAAAAATCTGTACTAATAGTACAATATAAAATTAAATACAATTAATTAATATAATTTCAACATTAAATTACTAAACAATTTTTATAGAGCTTATGAAAACCAACAGAATGCATGAATTATTCCGATGCTTTGAAGATATGAAAATAATGCAGATGTTGCCAAATTATAACGGTTAAACTTTAGTCTCAAGGGAAAGCTTTGTTTACTAATATTAAATCATGCGGCTTAGCAGGTAGCACTCTCCTAATTATTTTTGTTATTTATATTTGTGTTAAATTACTTTATTTAATATTACGCGCATCAATTTTAATTCATGTGTGCTTGCAGAATGGAAACGATTTTTTTTAGTAAAAATTGAAATAATTATTGTGATATAGGATTATTGTCATTGTCATTATTAACTGTATTTGTTAATAATTCAAGAGGACTAATAGAGGAGCTACAAATGGCGCAATTTGGTGGACCTTAGCGCAAATAGAACCAAATATTGCTTAAAAATTGAATAAAATTTTTCTAATTTTTTTTTAAATTCGGGTTTCAAGGGGCACTTAACTATCGTCTGCACTACCTGTGTGGCAAATTTCATGGCTGTTAGAGAAATAGATTAGTCTGGAGGCCGCACAAAGACAGAGAAACACTTCCTTTCATTAGTATAGACACCTAAGTAAAGGTCTAATATTGTCTAAGTATTCAAAGGAGAAAACAGTAGCCTAAGGTTAATAAAGTTGGACTTCCTTCCGAGATAAATAAAAAAGGGTAAATAATATGATGTATGTAATATTTAAAATTTGATTACTTTATTCCTTAATATTACATGATAAATGTTACAAAATTTAGCATCATAAATGATAAATCTCGGAGATAATTTTTACTTTATATTTCATATCTATTTATTCAGGTCCGCCCTGAGATAGACTGCAGAAAATTTAATTTATAAAATATTTGCTATGAAAGTAAAAAGTTGCAATGGAACTGGATGAATATCTGTCAGCTAAACTCAGAGGAATTTATAAAAATTCCTCCTCATAAATGTATAGGAAAAACGTAACCGTTATCAACCACTCCATAATTTTCGGAATCCTTAGTGAGTTTTTTGACAGATGTATCCCTGAAGACACCCAGATGCAGAATAATTTTCAAAATTATTGTTTATACATAAAGAAAGATTTCTAAAAAGTTTAATATAATAGCATACATACCCATAAAGAAAATATTGAAAAATATATTAGAGGAATTCAAATTTACATAATAAATGCCTAATGCTGTTGACTACTGTTATTACTTTTAGAGCCCTTGTATTACCATAAAACCAAAAGAAAAATTGAAAGAGTAGACATACTGTGAATAATAAATGCAATGACTGAGAAAAAAAAGAAAAAAGACAACACATGATAAAATGATATAAAATTTAATTCAAAATGAATTTAATATATGTTTATTTTCTGCAATAACCGCAAACAGCTGTTGAAAGGACATTTTAAAAGGAAAGTGGATGTAAGAAAAATTAAACGAAATTCATTGTACCATAGGTATGTAGATGACAATTTTCTATTGTATTACGAATTTTAAGGTGCTACTAAATTATGTGAATCTATAAAATTCTAATTTTATTGTTATCATTAGATAAATAGTTTCTTAAAAATATGTAAATGAACTTCAAATTTACTAAGATTTTGCGGCATAACGGTAATTTTAGAGCATAACGATATGAGTGTACGAAAACACCAAAAGAAATAACAAAAGATCGCTTTATAATATTTCCAAATAAATAATGTACTTTTAAAAATAACTCTGAATAAAATGAAAAATATCCTTCAGATGAAAATGTGTGTTTCTTGTATATTTTTGGCTGAAAATAATGAACCTGTAATTACTTTTTTGTTTATCACACACCATTTTCCCCAAAATTCACATTTTAGCAATGCAAATCTATACTGTAGCGGCAAGCGCCGGTACACAAAATAAGTTTATTTAGAAGACGACAAAGCCATTTTGTATACTATTTTTTGGAGAAAGAAGACATCGTATATTGTTGTGATGTGAATGGCTTATTCCAGGCATTGGGAGATGAACATAATCCAGCAGAGTGGTGCCTGTTTATTGATTCATCCAAACGTAGTCTCAAAGTAGTGCTCCTCCATACAGACAATGTTTGTAAGTCTCTTCTTGTAGCATATTGTACAAATACAAAGGAAAGTTACGAAGTTATGAGTGCTATACTGAAGTTAATTGAGTACACTACATTCGAATGGCACATTTGTGGATATTTGAAAGCCATTGGGATATTCACAGGCATGCAACAAGGATATACCAGATACTGCTGCTTTCTCTGCTAATGGGACAGCCGTGACAGAAAAAAAAAACACTATATCCGTAAACAATGGTCTCCAAGAAAAAACTTCATTCTTGGAACCAAAAACATATCACATGATCCACTTGTGAATCTTCAAAGTGTCTTTCTTCCACCATTTCACATTAAACTCGGTTTGATGAAAATTGTTTTTGTAAAAGCTCTGGACCGAGAAGTAGTGGCTTCCTTGCTCTCAGGAACAAATTAAAAAAAATTAAGTGAGGAAAAGGTAAAAGAAGGGCTTTTTATTGGCCCACAAATTAAAACAGGTCTTTCATGATGAAGAGTTTGAAAATAAACTGTCACAAGCTGAAAAATAAGTCTGGCTGGCATTCAAATCAGTGTGCTCACGTTTCCTTGGAAATGAAAAAGCTGAAAACTATGAACATCTTGTTGGTGACATGTTGCAATGATTTCATGTTATATGCTGCAATGTGTCTTTAAAACCGCACTTTTTGGAGTCATATCTGGGCCTTCTTTCCTCAAAACCTTGGCGCACTTACTGATGAGCACGGGAAAAGGTTTCATCAGGACATGTCTAAGTTTGAAAAGCGTTTCAGTGGACGATAAAATGGAAATATGCTAGTTGAATACTGCCGGTCTGTTATCAGGGACACACCAACAGATGTTTACAAGAGAAAACGCCCCAAAAATCATTTTAGTATTTGTGTTTTCTATAATGAAGCCTCTGTTATTTTCCTCTGTTACCAATTTGCATAAATATTAGAAGTGGGTCTTCTACAAAACGGTAAGTGATAAAACTATTTGGTTTTGATATATGAATCAAGCACCTATTGTTTATACAGAATCAAATAGTCTCTCCTAAAGGACAGAAAAAATCCAAATTTCTGGTATAGTGTAACTAGTGTAATCGGTAACAAGTAAATAATGTATATAAATAACTGTATATAAATAAACATTTTAATATATATACTTATTATGCTCTTGTGTATTTTCAGTCCAGATTTTATGTACATTAGAAAGTAAGTCTAGTAAATTCAAGAAAAACAAGTAAGGTTTCATTTTAATGAAAAAGTATGTGTTTTTGCTGTAAAGTGAATATGCAAATTAATTCTCTTCGTAACAAATCCAGCAAACAGAGGAAGGTTGACGTTATTAATGTAATACTTCAAAAAGCGATGACATATTTTATGAAAATTTTCGATAATAAAAGTCACTAATAAAAATACACACAAGAAAGATCAAATAGCTTGATCTTTCAAAGAAATATTGCATTGCTTTAAATTATGAATAGTTATTCTTATGAAAAAAGGGAAGTGTTTCTATGTGCGTTGTAAATGACTCTCTCAAAGATTATGGTAATGAAATCTCTTTTTAAAATTTTTCAAGTTCAAAGCTAATATTCCTAGTAAAGAATTAAAGTGAGAAATGAATTAGCGAAGTATATAAAATTTCCTGGAGATTGAAATGCATCATATGATGCTGATTCAACAAAAACGAAGCAACTGAAAAAAAGTAAACTTAAATATTAAAACCTATTAACGAGATGAAACAAATTTAAATATGGAAATGTACACATATGATATATATATATATATATATATATATATATATATATATATATATATATATATATATATTATTAATAAAAGAGAGTGTTTGCATGCGTGTGTGTGTGTGTGTGTGTGTATGCGGCCCCCAGGCGAATCTGTGAAACTTACAGCCGTGAAATTTGTCACACGGGTATTGAAGACTATGGAAAGGTGCACGTAGGAGCCCGAATATTAAATTTTAATCTAGAAAATTTTTTATTTTATGTTTTGTGGGATATTTTATACTTTTTTAACTTCAGATTACGATATCTCGGCAAAAAATGATCGTAAAATTTTGATCTTTTTACAATCTAAGACTACAGACATTTTTCCTTCAAACAAGACCTCATTTGTTTAAAAATAATTTAAAACAGACTAATATTTTCATCAAAATATTAAACCCACTTTTTCGAGACATTTACGCATTTTGAGGATCTATGGTCGGTGCTCTTCGAGTTTTTATCTTACAAAGAAAATATTTACATCATCTGGAAGATGAAAGCTTTCTCATTCATATAAACCTCATTTCAAGTCTCTATCTTAAAATTTCGATTTTTTTTTCATTGAATTTTAAAGAACGATGCTTCAACACAAATTTTAAACGCGATATCTTCGAACGCGGTACTCTAAGCGTTGGAATCAATCATTCATAAGAAATGCGCATGCGCACAAGGAAACGTTTTATTTACTTTTGCCTGTGTTCACTTCTTCTGTATTCTGTCAATTTTTGTTTAATTTAGTTACTTTTTTGCATATTCTTTCTTTTATGCTCCTGTCTCAAACTGTGGAATATTTTTATTATCATTCTAATGTTTCGAAACTTAACAATGTTTACCAGGTTTTTTTTTAAAACAACTGTTATGTTTGTGTTTAGCTTTGAGAAAAAATAATTTTGTAAAGGTTTTTTTGGTCTTTTATGCTAGAATAGCATTTAAAAATCAAAAAAAGAAACAAAAACTTACCTGTAAATAGCATACCTTTTTTATAAATTGATCAATTTGAAGTAATTTTTAATGAAATTTAGCTAAAACACCTATTATTCTGCACAAAATCCTAAAGCTAATATTTTAAACTAATTTTAGCTTTTGATAGTGGAAATTTTTGATGTTAAAACATGTTAGCAATGTATTACATATGCATTATTTTGTACGTCAAATATAGTTGCACATTAATTTTATAGAAATTTGTGGTATGACTTTCTTAAGTAGCATGATTTATTTTTTCTCGATAATATCTTTTTCTTAACTGTCATATTTTGAGAACATAACTTTTTTAAATTAAAAAAAACACAAATAACAGTTTAGGTTAACAAGATTTATTGTCAAGAATTACATTTCACATGATTGGACAAGCCACAGGTCAAGAAGTGTTGAAATTCATGGAGGTAAGGTTAATTTTTTTTACATGCAGTAATATTTTCATGTCCTGATAAATGATTCATAAATTATAATCGATAGCTGATTTATACCTCATTTCTATTTTTAGAATTTAACTTCTTACTTCTGTTTTAACTTTCCTTTCTATTTTACCATCATGTTTTGTTTTCCTATTATTGAAGTGTGTAAAATGTTTTTCATTGCTTACTACGATTTAAATTTTTTTTTCTATTATTGGCCTGATCATATCTGACCGCAGCCTGTACTTTTTATTCATACTGTGTTATTTATACTGTTATTTTTTCTACGTTATTTATACTGTATTTAGTTTTTAAATTGATTTGGTATTGTTTACTTTTCAGCTTTTCCCGAATGATTTTCCGAATCTTTACCCCGGAAAGAGATTCGAAACTGGAAGAAATCAGACAACAACAGCAATGAATAGTTGAAACAAAAACCACAGGATCGTCATGATTTGTTAGCAAGAATGTTTCATCAAAAACAAAAATCACTTATGAGTCTCATCACAAAGTCAAAGATTTTGTGAAAGATGGCGTGCCATATGTAAACCATAATTGCAGTTTTGGCTGATTTAAACCCTGTATTCTCACATTTTGATGCCCCTGTAGCAGTAGTGGATTACATGGTTAACTGGAGTTACTAATTTTGTTCCATTTTAAAGGATTTAGGCTGTGGTTCATATGGGAATGGCGTTTAGAAACATACGGCATATGAGGCAGATATTACGGATCAAATAATAGCCAAAGATGACACCACTTCAGTCAGTTGTCACAAAACAACTGTCTCTGTCCACATGTTGCAGTAGCCTCCTCTACACGATTTCTTCATTCGGGAATGGCGTTTAGAAACATACGGCATATCAGGCAGATATTAGGTATCAAATAATAGCCAAAGATAGCAAGTGTCTATAGACAATGCGTGGATTGTCCCGTATTGCCATCTACTAACCAGAATTTTCAATGCCCATATAAACGTAAAGTACTGTAATACAGTTTTATAGTGTTGAGTATGAGTGGAACACTGGTGTGTGGTTTTCAAATGATTTTAGCTTTTACTGGAAATTAGCAGAACATTAGCATCCAAAACAGTAATCGTTTGGAAAGTTTTTATTTATATACACAACTCACTACCATAATACTCTTAAAATTTATATTTTCACACATTTCGGTTACTGCTGTTGATTGTAAACACACGATCTTCATTGCCATGCTTCATTTCAGAAATATCTCATTGAGATGATGCTCATTTAATGCGTGTTTTCGAAAGTGAAATATACCTTGTTCTCTAAATGCCCCGAAAATATTTCTATACTGGAGATGTAGACAGATTAAAGAATTAAAGTAAACTTTTCTGTAATTTATACATTTGTGTGTGTTTAATTATTTAAATTAGTAGATTTATATTTTTTATACGTTTTATTCTTGCATTCTTTTAGGGGGTTATAGTGTTGGTGTGAGCGGAACACTGGTGTGTGGTTTTCAAATGATTTTAGCTTTTACTGGAAATTAGCAGAATATTAGCTTCCAAAAAAGTAATCGTTTGGAAAGTTTTGAATTTAATTTATTAAATGCTGATAACGAGATTTCTTTCCTTTTTGTGATAATTTAAATAAATTTTGCGTCAGGTGCATAACAACGAAATTTTAATTGACAAAGAAAATATTAAAATACAGTAATAGATAAAATTTAACTTCTAGACTAATTGAGATAGACATTTTTAAAAATTTAGTTGAAATTAGCATGTTTTATGGATATTAAATCAAATATATATATAAAACTGTAATTTCCTCCCAAAATATGCTTCGCCATGACGAAAATTAGTCCCAAGGCCAAACTTTAAAATATGCTGGCGTACATTTTCGATAAAATTGTTTCTCGCACGGTCAGTTTTACGTAGCTTGCTCACGCGTAAGTTCTCAGACGATCCTGGTAATATTAGTTCCGCCCAATGAAGAAACAAAATATATTGTTTATAAGAAAATCCTCTAAAAAGCAATTTCACTACTTTTTCATTGTAATCATCCTAAAATGTACCCCGTAGCAAAGCACGGGTATTCAGCTAGTATATATATACATATATATATATATATATATATAACCTCTGGCTTGTCCAGTCATGTGAAATATAATTTTTGACAATAAATCTTGTTAACCTAAACTGTTATTTGTTTTTTTTTTGTTATTTTGAATGTGGTATTTATATTATTGTTTCATTTCTACAGTTTTAAATGATGTTATTTAATTTTTTATGTTTACAGTAATTTATGTTTTCGCATCGTTTCACATAACTATTTTTCCTTACAATAATAGAAGTTCAGTTAAAATGGGAAAATTGTAGACAACTTTTTAAAAAGTTAGGTTTCTACGCATTTTCAAACTATGAATTAAAGATAAGACTGAGAAACCCAACACCACTGATTTTAAAAATTACATCAAACAAACACTTGGAAACATTTGAAAAGAATTATATTAAAAAATAATAGTTTTAGATCATATTATTGTTAAAAACTATGGGAAGACTAAAGACATAATCGGAATGTTCAAATTCACAGTTTGAAAAAGCGTAAAAACCCAAACTCTAAAACTCTTTCATTTCTCAAGCAATATAACATGTGAATTTAGCAATGATTATAACACACGTAAGTAAACACACACACAAACAAACACTTGAAAACAATTATATTAAAAAATGAAAACAATTAATGATAACATTCCTTACATAGGTTACTTTCAGTTGAGTTGTTTTGCAAAAGAAAATCTAAAATTAAAAGAAAGAATCTAAAATTAAAAGAACTTTTTTCAAAACTAGTCGCGCAGCGGCTAGTTTTTAAAAAAGTTTTGTTCTCAAAATATGACAATTAAGAAAAAGATACCATCGAGAAAAAATAAATCATGCTACTTAAGAAAGTCATACCACAAATTTTTATAAAATTAATTTGCAACTATACAAAGTAATGCATATGCAATACATTGCTAACATGTTTTAACATAAAAAATTTCCACAATCAAAAGCTAAAATTAGCTTAAAAATAAGTTAAAAAAACAAATATTAAAGCAATACAAATAAAATCATAGTAAGCATTGAAAAACATTATACACACTTAAATTTACTTTACATGTAAGTTAAATTTCCAAAATGTTTAAGAGTAATTTTTGCTTTCATATCGTTTCACATAACTATTTTTCCTTATTTATGCAAAAAAATTATTGAAAAAATAAACACGTTTAAACAATGCACGAATTGAATTCAGTTAGGGCCTTCCTCAGCGCATTGACTGCCGTACGGTCCTTAAAATATGAAATATTAAATAGTTTATAAAAATTTAAACTTACACGTCAACAGCAGCAACCGTTTTGCATTTTTTGAAAATGGTACGCAGTCAACCGAAAGCAAATCGATTCCCATTCGAATTTTCACTTTTAACAGGCAAATTATCCAAAACAATCTTGAAATGATTTAATTATGATTAAAACTTTTGAATTGAAAGTTTTTAAAGCTCTTTCCAAATATGTAACATTTAATGGGAGAAAAATACATCGGAAAAAAAAAAACTTGTTCAAAAGGTCTGTTTACGTTTTTAACGTAAACAAACGAAATTCAAAAAATAATATAATGAAAAACTGTTTTACTGTGAAGAAGATTTAATCAATTCAAGATCTCTAATTAAATTTTTCTTACATTAAGGGTGATGAATAAATCATCAAGTGAATGAATGACTCAATCGTTGTTTACAACCCAATTCTTCCTACCGCATTTGAATAACCGCATAGAAAATTTGTGTTGAAGCATTGTTCTTTAAAAATCAATTAAAAATCGAAATTTTAAGAT
Source organism: Dolomedes plantarius (assembly GCA_907164885.2). Lineage (NCBI taxonomy): Eukaryota > Metazoa > Arthropoda > Arachnida > Araneae > Dolomedidae > Dolomedes > Dolomedes plantarius. The sequence continues at coordinate 120,707,243 of OU015492.1, read as the reverse complement.
AGAGACTTGAAATGAGGATTGCATGAATGAGAAAGCTTTCATCTTCCAGATGATGTAAATATTTTCTGTGTAAGATACAAACTGGAAGAGCATCGACCGTAGATCCTCAATTTGCGTAAATTTCTCGAAAAATTACATTTAATATTTTGATGAAAATATTAGTCTGTTTTAAATTAGTTTTAAACAAATGAGATCTAGTTTGAAGTAGAAATGTCTGTAGTCTTAAATTGCAAAAAGATCAAAATTCTACTATCATTTTTTCCCGAGATATCGTAATCTGAAGTTAAAAAACATAAAATATCCCCCAAAATATAAAATAAAAAAATTTCTACAATAAAATTTCAAATCTGGGCCTCGAGGTGCACTTTCCCATAGTCTGCACTACCAGTGTGCCAAATTTCATGGCTGTAAGTTTCATAGATTGGTCTGGAGGCCGCCCACACGCACACACGCAAACATTCGCTTTTATTAATATATATAAATATACACTGCTGGCCACTGTAAATGCAACACCCTGAAGGAAACATGCAAATAACATGAAATTTACAACATGCATTAGCGGAAGTGAGTTATGCAAATGATTAGAATTTCAGCGCAGACGCACATCACGCGCGCCTGTGGCGCCACTTCAAAGCGCTATTTAAGGCTTGGAGATTTCGACGATTTCAAGTTCGGCAATTGTGTTTTTCTTGTGGTTTTTTCAAAAAAAACGTTCAATTATGCCTCGTCGAAAACAGCGATCATCTTTAGATCAAGTATCCGAGTTCGACAGAGGAAGGATAGTGGCCTACCGAGATTGTGGATTATCTTTCAGGGAAATCGGTAGTCGTGTTGGATGAAACCAAACAACTGTAATGCGGATATGTGATCGTTGGATGCAGGAGGGTACGACGGACCGGCGTGTTCGATCGCATCCACCTCAGCGCACCACTTTACGTGATGACAGGCAAATTGTGCGCATGGCAGTGACGGATCGCTCAGTCACATCACGAACCATAGAACAGCACATGCAGTCTGTAACGCATCATCCAGTGTCTGCGCGTACCATTCGACGCCGTTTAGAGCAGAGTGGCCTGTCCGCAAGACGTCCATTGCTGTGTCTACACTTGACGCAGAACCACAGACGTCTCCGCCGCCAATGGTGCGATGACAGAAGGATGTGGACAGCAGAATGGAATGAAATTGCCTTTACTGACGAGTCACGCTTCTGTCTGCAACTGTTAGGAAAAGGTAATTATAAAATATTTCCCCAACACTTAGAGATAAAACTTTAATATACTAAATGTCTATATCGACCTGATATATGCAGGCAAACAAAGAAACCAAAAAAATGACACACTCTTTACTGCCCAAACAAAGAATCAACCCATACTGGAAAACGAAATCATTTTCAGACTTACCTGGGTAGTTCAGCAGTACTTTAAACGGCAACGACACATTAAACTAACTCAAATAAAAGAATATACATCATCATAATATATCCTTTATAAACATAAAAATTGACGCGCCGTACATAGCGAAACTTACAGAGCGCTTTCTGCGTAGTAACAGATTCTCTGCAAAAAGAGCTGTGACCTCATTTTCGCACAGCAAGCAATATATACAAAATATCAAAAAAAGGGATGTAAACAAGCGGTTCTATTATAGGACACCTAACGCCATCTAGGGCCATTAGTGTCCTGTAAAGTTCTTCTGTTTCACAACACTCCCACCTTTTTGATTTGTAGAGGAATAAATCAAAAATTAAATTATGGAGGCCTTGTTACACGAGCACACTTCCAGTGGGTATAGTTTGCGTACAGGGCGAATCAGTATACTATTTTTGGTCTTGACTTTGACCACTCTGGTTCGGCCATCTCTGCCGGTACAAAGTTCTTGAACTCGAGCGACTGGCCACTGAATCCTTTTAAGGTTCTCCGAACCTATTAACACTATGTCTCCGACATTTATTTCACAGTCCTTCTGTCCATGTTTCTGCACTAGCTGTCCAAGATACTCCTTGCGAAACCTACTGCGGAACTGTTCCCGAAGTTCTTGACAAAAACGCTGTCGAACTAGGAGTTTGCTTTTGTCTATAAAATCTAAGTCAGCTGTACCGGATTCTTTAATGTCCTGTAGAAACATTGATGGTGTCAACGGCAGAAGGTCTTCAGAGTCATTGGAAATATAAGTGAGGGGTCGACAGTTTATTACTGCTTCAACATCACAAATAATAGTGAGCAACTCCTCATAATTTACTGACGCTTGTCCCAAGACTCTCACGATCAGATTCTTGGAGGAACGAATTAATCGCTCCCACCATCCGCCCCACCACGCAGCAGTTGGAGGAATGAATTTCCATTTGATTGGGTTTAACGTTTCTTGAGAAACTACCTTTTCCCAATCAACTTTTCTCAGTACCGTCGAAGTTCCGATAAAGTTCGTGCCATTATCTGAATAAATGACAGACGGTCGGCCTCTTCGCGCTATGAATCTACGCAAAGCTTGGATAAAACATTCCGTACTTATGGACGTCACAAGTTCCAGATGCACGCACCTGTAAACGGCGCATGTAAATAAAACTACCCAGGCTTTTGATTTAGATCGGAGAATCAGAGGGCCGCATAAATCGATACCGGTAATTTCAAATGTAGATGCGTCTCGAATTCTGTCTAATGGCAATTGAATGGGTACTGTTGTCATATGTTTTGCTGAAAATCTCTTACATCGTACACATTTCTTGACAACTGATCTTATTGTGCGTCTGGCGGCAATTATCCAAAATTCCTCTCGGATTATAACAGTAAGAGTTTGTATTCCAGCATGGGAATTTCTTAAATGATATTCTCTTATCAAACATTCAACAATATGATGCTTAGAAGGTAGCAAAATAGGGTATCTAAAAGCATAATTATCGTCCCGTTCGACAATTTTTGTCTTTACTCTCCTTAGGCCACTCTGATCTCTCTGCGTTAAAATGCCATGGATTACGTCTCCAGCCTCAGGAAAACTCTCCATCTGAAGCAGCAAAAGAAGTGTGTTTTTAGCTTCCTGCACCTCGAAAGCTGACAGGGAAGGTTCTTTATTCACCATTTGCCTTTGGCAATTTTTGATGAATCTTTTTACCCAACTTAAAACTCTTACCATTTTTGAAAATTTGGAGAATCTCTCAAACCATTTAGTTTCTTCAGGAATTACTGATACATTTATATTTACATTTAACTTTATTCCTTTCCTACACTCAGAAAAAACTAAAGTCTCATCGGGTTTAACATCTAGTTTTGGCCAATTATCTCTAGGCTCTTTTAGCCAAATAGGTCCTTTCCACCAACCAAGCTCAGAAAACTGAAGAGGGGAACAACCTCGGGAAGGCAAGTCAGCCGGGTTTGATTGACCCGGGACATATGACCACTGATTTACATTTGTGACAGAACAAATTTCCCTAACTCGGTTGCCCACAAACGTCCCCCATATATCATTTCTTTTGATCCAAGATAAGGCTGTGGTGGAATCGGTCCAAAAATGTTTCGGAATGTCATTTAGTGAAAGCGCTTCCGTCACATATTTGGAAAGGCGCACACCCAAGACACACGCCAGAAGTTCTAGGCGAGGAATGGTAATTCTCTTTAGGGGTGCGACTCTAGATTTAGCCGCTACAAAATTAACGAATATTTCTCTGTTGTGTTCACACCTCAGAAAAATTACTGTGGCATAGGCCTGTTGGCTGGCATCACAAAACACATGTAATGACCAAGATCTTTTATCACCGAACCCTATTCGCCGCGGTATTTTCAAGTTAGATAGAATTTTCAAATTACTATGCCACTTTAAAAATTTTGTTTTCATATTCTCTGGTAACGAAGTATCCCAGTCCGCTTTTATCGCCCAAATTTTCTGGAGTAATAGCTTTGCTGGCAATAAAACAGGTGTTAAAAAACCTAGCGGGTCAAAAATGGTCTGTGTTACAGACAGGACTTCTCTTTTAGACAAATTTTTTGAAAGTGATGCAGTTTTAATGTCAATAGAAAGGTTATCTTCTTCTCTGTCCCAAATAACCCCTAACACTGGCACGGGATCCTTTAATGGGGATTCTGTATTCAAATCTATCGGTTTGAAACCAACATCCTTCTCTACTGGACCAAAGATCCACATACGCAAATCCATTTTTGCTTCGGCTAGAATTTCAGTAGAACATTTTATAAAATCCACGAGCTCTTTCTCGTTATCTACCGAAGTTACACAATTATCGACATAAAAAGACCTATCTAATTTCTGGGTGATAAACTTTTGTTCTGTTGGTACTTGTGACAAATGAAACGCAATAACTCCCCCCAATAAGAACGGGCTGGATGTCACTCCAAAAACTACCCTGGTATGGCGAAATACCTTAAAGACATCCTCTTTCTCCCACCATAAAAATCTCAAAAAATCCCTATCTTCTTTTCTCAACTCTATCTGTAAAAATGCACGCCTAATATCAGAGGTCACCCCAATGCATTTTTCTCTAAACCTCAGTAAAATTGAAGGGATTTCTTCAATCAAGTTTGGTCCTTTAAATAAACAATCATTAAGGGAGGGTGATCTGTTAACTTTACACGACGCATCAAAAACAGGTCTTATTTTAGTCGTGCTACTATCTGCTTTGAACACGGGGTGATGTGGAAGGTAGTGACCCTTAGAATTAAGTTCAGCCTCTGGCACTACTTCAATTACACCCTCATCCATCCATTCTTTAAAAACCTTATCGTAATCCTCATATTTGTTCAGAGACTTAAGTCTTCGTGTTACACTGAACAATCTTTTTTCAGCAACATGGCGATTTGATGGCAACTCTACATTATACCCTAACCAAGGTAAACCCACACAATAGCGACCTTCTTCGTTTCTTGTGAGGGAATTCAAAAATTGTTCGCGGGCAATTTCTTCCTCGGCAGTTTTCGTTAAGTTCTGCTGAGCATCTAATATTCCGATCGTCTCTAAATTCCATAGATCGGAAATTTTAAAGTCCCGGACTGCTAAACTACACAACAATGATGCACTTTGTTCTTTAGAAGTAGAAAAATCATCATATGCACCACAAACGACCCAACCTAATTTTGTACAAACCGCAGTTAATCCTCCATTTAATTGCTTTACAAGTCCCGTGAGAATTTTTCCATAAATATCACTGCCAATGAGCATCTCGATTTTAGGACAATCTAATCCTACATCAGACAACCAAATTTTGTTACGCTTTAACTCTTTTAATATTGGACCTCTCGATACACGCGGTATATCCCCACAAATTACATCCTGATCTAAAAAGTCAAACTCTAAATCTGGATATTTCTGCTGACTCGAGGAACACAACTTTACTCGATATTTATTGTGCAGTTTTGGGTCGGTTCTAGCACCCCCAAATAAAGTATGAGCTACTGTTTCCTTAGATACTATTGGTAAACCTAACTCCGCTGCCAATGACCCCAAAATATAAGATTTCTGGGACCCACAATCTAAGAGTACTCTAACGTTTCTTGTCTTATTGACTCCCGCGACTGTTACCTGCAACGTCATTAACGCAACTTCCGCGGTACACATTTGTCTGGCAGTAGCTGTTTGTATGTTTTCTATTACTGGCTTCTCTGTTGAAAATTCACCTCTAGTATGCATTTCCGGACAAAGAGAAATTAAATGCGCTTTACCACAAGCATAGCAACGAACAAATTGTTTACAGACTCTTGCGAGATGGTTGGGTTCTAAACATTTTAAACAACACCTTTTCTCTTTAATTTTAGAAATCTTTCCATCAAGAGTCATAAAACGTGAATCGTAACAATTTTTACTATCATGTGCTTTACTGCAAAATATACAACAACGATCTTTAGTTGTAAGGAAACCTGAAGCAGTAGGAATATTTGCTGGTTTCTTAAATTTAAACTTACCCTTAATTTCACCCCTTGCTCTATCATGATGTTCCTCTTTATGATTAACACTGTCAAACCCACTACGTGCCAGTTTTAATCTTTCCTCACCCTCCACTTCAGCTTTTAAAAATTTCATCAAATTTGTGAGGCGAGAAACGTCGGTTCCTTCAGGCTGGTTAAAGAGCGAACTCCTCTGCCATGCCTTTAAAACTTCTTCCGTAAGGCTCGATTCCACCATCGGATACAGCCACGATGTGTTATCTATTGATTTCAAACCTAAAGATTCTAAAGCCCTCAACTGAGCTTCAATTTTATCATAAAGTTTATCAAGGGGCAATTTATCTTTGCTATCTGCCTTAACATTAGAAATAATTAATTTAATTAATTCCCTTACATAAACTTCAATTAATAACTCACTTTTCCCGAAACGCTCTTTAAGCGCAGTAACAGCCTTATCATAATTTTCTGAAGTCACCGGATAACTTTCAATGAACTCTTTAGCCCGCGATCCCGACTTCATACTCTGAACCAAATAAGAAAATTTGTCACTGTCATGCAAATCAGGATCATTGTGGATCTTTTCAAACTGGGACCAAAAGGGAAGCCAATTAAGCAATTCACCGTCAAACTTCTTAAGTTCAATTTTCGGAAGTTTATATGCTTTAATTTTATGACACGATATGTTAGAACTATCCTGTGACCTAGTCTCGAAACCCGTTTCCTCAGGAATTTCTAATTTCTCATTTACTTGACGGGTCAGGGTGATAAAACCATCTGAATATAATTCGCGGGTTTCAATTTCAGTTGAGACTTCCTTTTCCGCAGCCTTCCCCTCTATCATCAAGTCAAGAATTTGGTCGTCTAGTTCTTTTAATTCTAAATGCAAATTCTGCAATTTAGTAAACTTATCTTTTATTAAACCTAAGTCAATGTCCTCTTTAACAAGTTCTGATTTCAAAACATTGACTGTCTTTGTAAAAGAAGAGCGCAAAGCCTTCCGTTTAAGTATTAAAGTTTCCATTATCAAAAACTAACTCTCTTGATAAGATAATTCAAATATTAATTTGAGCAGTTAAAACCGAAAGAGTCCTGTCGCGGACGCCACTTAAATGTTAGGAAAAGGTAATTATAAAATATTTCCCCAACACTTAGAGATAAAACTTTAATATACTAAATGTCTATATCGACCTGATATATGCAGGCAAACAAAGAAACCAAAAAAATGACACACTCTTTACTGCCCAAACAAAGAATCAACCCATACTGGAAAACGAAATCATTTTCAGACTTACCTGGGTAGTTCAGCAGTACTTTAAACGGCAACGACACATTAAACTAACTCAAATAAAAGAATATACATCATCATAATATATCCTTTATAAACATAAAAATTGACGCGCCGTACATAGCGAAACTTACAGAGCGCTTTCTGCGTAGTAACAGATTCTCTGCAAAAAGAGCTGTGACCTCATTTTCGCACAGCAAGCAATATATACAAAATATCAAAAAAAGGGATGTAAACAAGCGGTTCTATTATAGGACACCTAACGCCATCTAGGGCCATTAGTGTCCTGTAAAGTTCTTCTGTTTCACAACAGCAACACCACGATGTTCGCATTCGAGTCTGGAGACACCGTGAACAGAGGATCCTGAACAGCTGCGTTATGCACCGCCACACTGGTCCTGCACCGGGTATTATGGTATGGGGCGGTATTGGATATCACTCTCGCACACCTCTAGTACGCATTGCCGGTACTTTAAACAGCCGGTACTTTAAACAGCCAGCGCCAGTTGTCCTTCCTTACCTTCAGGGCTTGCCCACAGCCATATTTCAACAGGATAATGCGCGACCACACGTGGCACGCATTGTCCAACGGTTCTTCGTCAATCGCCAGATTGAATTGCTTCCCTGGCCGCTTCGCTCTCCGGATCTTTCGCCGATAGAAAACATGTGGTCCATAGATGCTCTACGATTGACCCAGATTCCATCCGCAGCTGCCACAGCAGATCAACTTTGGCAACGTGTGGAAACTGCTTGATCTGCTGTACCCCAAGAACTCATCCAAAGTATCTTTGAATCAATGCCGAGGCGTGTGGCAGCGGTGATCTCCAACAATGGCGGCTACTCTGGCTACCGATTTTGGCAGGAACCACACTTCACAGAAGTCTATGAATTTAATCATTTGATACTTGGTCAACATGTTATCTACAAAATAAATTTTGTTGTGATATCTCTTGTCTTTCTTGGTGTTGCAATTTGGGTCGCCAGCAGTATATATATATATATATATATATATATATATATATATATACCGGGTGGCCATAATTAAACTGACAGTGCTCACAGTGTTCTGTAGCGCGATCTATTTGCGAGAATGACGCCACATTTTGTAGGAAGATTAAACAAGACGGGGGACGAAGGATTCCGCGAAAAAATAAATTAGTTCCAAAAGTCACCGCTAGGGGAATATTTGGCACTGTGTAATAGAAAATAGAGTGTTAACAAATGCAATTAATATGGAATAAAATTACCTTTTATTATGCACATTTTCTTATTTAGTTCAAGTGCAATATGGCAACACTTTTAAAAAAGCGTAAAATCTACATAAACACCGATAAAGTCTCGTGATCTGCAATATCACGTACGCTGAGCAGAAGAAGAAGTTCTTTATTCAAATTTCACGTTACATCCATTGGCACAGTGCCAGCTGCTTGGGTTTTAAAAGGCAATGTGTTAGGTTTCGAATCAATCGGATTGAAAGTTTATGTGCAATGTCTCCTTCTTTAGTCGAGCGTGCGTTACTGGTCAAATTCTTTTACCTCAACCAGTGCAATGCGTCAGCCGCTCTTCGTGCTTTTAGAACGCACAAAAAAATGCGTAAATGTAACGGTCCTGTGTCAGTTAATGGGCTAAAAGCAATGGTTGCGACGTTTGAGAATACAGGTTCTCTGAAGGTTCAGTCAGGCAGAGGAAGAAAACCTGTACCACAGCATACAATCGAAGCAGTTGCCACGGCGATTGTCGACAGAGGACCAGACAATATTGCTGCCACCTCTAGAGCTCGTGGATTAGCTCGGAATATGGATATGCCTTACAGCACGGTATGGAAAATCTTACGAAAGATTATCAACTTCTATCCGTACAAGATCAGCCGTGTACAGGAGTTACTGTACCCCGACCAGGATAAGCGATTGACTTTTGCTCTCACCTTTCTTGCCAGAATGGAGGTGGATGATGCTTGGCCGTGGAAAATCTTATGGGGAGACGAGGCCCACTTTACCTGCATGGAACTGTGAATACCCAGAACTGCCGAATTTGGGATGACAAATAACCACATGCAGTCACAGAAATTCCCTTACATTCACCAAAGGTAACTGTTTGGTGTGGGTTCACAGCGGAATTTATCGTAGGTCCATTCTTCTATGAGAACATAGGACCGGACAGGACCGACAGGACCGGAAACCTGTTCTGTTACCGGAGAGAAATATCGCCACATGTTGAACAGCTGTGTCATTCCGGCACTTCAGCAAAGACAATGCCTGGGGGAAATCATTTTCATGCAAGATGGAGCCCCTCCACACGTTGCTGCACGGGTGCAATAGCTGCTACGACAGAAATTCACAACAGAAAGAGTCATTAGCCGCTACTTTCCAACTGCATGGCCACCTCGGTCGCCTGATCTTACCCCATGCGACTTCTGGCTATGGGGTTACCTTAAGTCCAAGGTCTATCAAGGAGTGGTCCCGGACCTGGCTACGTTGAAGGATAACATATCACGGACTGTACTGGAGATTCCTGCAGACATGTTACTTTCTTATGTTGTGCATACTGTGCATAGAATGCAATATGTGGTCCACAACAACGGCAGCCACATTGAACCTCATTTGAATGCAAAATAAAAGGTAATTTCCGTATTGATTTGCATTTGTTAACACTCTATTTTCTATTACACAGCGCCAAATATTCCCCTAGCGGTGACTTTTGGAACTAATTTATTTTTTCGCGGAATCCTTCGTCCCCCGTCTTCTTTAATCTTCCTACAAAATGTGGCGTCATTCTCGCAAATAGATCGCGCTACAGAACACTGTGAGCACTGTCAGTTTAATTATGGCCACCCGGTATATATATATATATATATATATATATGTATATATACAAGGTGGTTACAATTAAATTTCCACTTCGAAATGGTCATAAAAAGAAAACTATTGAAAGAAATGTTATCAAACTTTATAATAGTTTATAGGAGGTCATGGTAATTTCTTTTCCGCCAAAAAAAATTCAAAATCTCACCACCAGGGGGGGGAAATGGCGCTGTTTTCAATATTGTTGAACGAAATAAAACATGAAGACATCGGTTTAAAATGTATTTAATCGTTTCTGAAACGTGTTACATATCATGTTCAATGTGGTGTCCACCATTTTCCGACAGACAGTAAAATCGCATTACTGCATTCTCATCAGTAGCTCTTAGCATATCAGGAGGAATTTTATGGACATGTCAGTGTATTGCATCTGTCATTTCCTCCAGATTCTTTAGATTATCAATATAAACGGTGCTTTTGAGATAGCCCCATAGCCAGAAGTCACAGAGGTTGAGTTCTGGTGACCGGGGGGCCATTTTGTATGGAAGTTTCCGACTATAATCCGTTGATTCGTTAAATGTTGCTTAAGTAACAGTGTGACTCATGTACCAATGTGCGGCGGGTCCCCCGTCCTGCATAAAAATCGTGGTGTCTAAAATGCCTCGTTACTGTAGTCCAGGTATCACGAAACGTCTTAACATCGACTCTAAGTGAGCTGCAATCATAGTGCATGTAACAGGTCCAGCTCTCGACTGCTTTTCACAGAAAAATGGTCCAATTGTGAAACTAACTGTCATACCACACCAAACGGTGACTTTAGAATAATGCAATGGAACTGGGTAGATAACATTAGGGGTTTGTCTGGTCCTAATCCGGCAGTTATGGTTGTTGAATTCACCGTTTAGATAAAAATGCCTCATCTATCCACAAAATGTTCCATGGCCAATGGTCGCCCATTTCCATCCGTGCAAGAAATTCCAAAGCGAAAGATTCTCTTGCAGTAGGATCGTTTGTTTAAGTTCTTGAACATTTTTGATTTTGTATGGGTAGAACTGCAGCAGTTTACGGACAATTTTGTACACCATACTCATATATATATATATATATATATATATATATATATATATAATATATATATATATATATATATATATATATATATATTTACATATATATGCACATATACATATATATATATATATACATATATATATATATATATATATATATATATTATATATATATATATATAATATATATATATATATATATATATATATATTTACATATATATACACATATACATATATATATATATATATATATATATATATATATATATGTATATATATATATATATATATATATATATATATATATATATATATATATATATATATATATATATATATATATATATACACATATACATATATATATATATATATATATATATATATATATATATATATCTATATATATATACATATATACACATATACATATATATATATATACATATATATATATATATATATATATATATATATATATATATATATATATATATATATATATATATATATATATATATATATATATATATATATACATATATATATATATCTATATATATATATATATATATATATATATATATATATATATATATATATATATATATATAGGCCGCCGGCGTGTATAAGCCGCACCTGAATTTTGAAACAGCATTTGGGGATTTTTTTTTCTGAATTCCGTTGTAGACTTAACCTTCCGTCGGGCGCAACTAATCTGTGAGATGAAGTCACAAGTTTCTTTTGCACCAATCAGCGAGATCGGAGTGGAGTGGAGTGAGTCCCCTAATAACTTCCTGTCTTCCTCCCACTTACAGAAGATCGTCTTCAGTTTTTTCCAGTTCTTCGGTGAGTGTCGTGAGAGATGTATTAATCTCTCAGATGAATTGCGACCGATCGTGTAAGTATTTTTGACTTTCGAATTTTCACTTTTTTTTGTTTATATTTCTTTTTTTATACCTAAAATAGCATGTGTAACAAGTTCTAGCCACTAATTCAGTGATATTTACCTTTATTTACCTTTATTTTACTTTCAATGCAACAAGTTGCGTTTGGAACAACTCCAAAGGAGGAACATTCAAACAAGGGAAATGCCTATTCAACTACAAAATAAACTACGTGAGTTCCAGCCTACCTCACAACATCAGAAGATGCCCGCATCTGCATGCCACGACGGACAGAGGAAGAGGTGTTCCAAATGTCGTCAAATGAAAAAAGTTCGCTATTCAAAATATAAATATCTCAAATGTAATGCTTAAGTATTTTGGTTGCAGCATGCCAAGAAGATATGTGAAAAATGTTATGATTCATCTTTTGCAGTGCCTCAACCTGGCTCATGAATAACTTTTCATTATTTTTATTTTTTGATTTTTATGATTATGTGGACTAGTTTTATGAAATTAAAGTGAATTTCGAGCTATGTATTTGAGAAAAAAGCATTTTTTTAACAATTTGATGATTTGTTCAAATTTGTAAATAAAAACTGCAAAGAAATATTAAAATATTATCTGAAGGCATAATTATACGCAAATATAAGTGAAAAGTTCAGTTTGATACGTTGTTCTTTACTTACCCTCAAAAATTGCATTAATTGCATACATTAATCTGTCAGATGAATTGCGCCCGATCGTGTTAGGATTTGCATTGCGCCCGACGGAGGGTTAAAGTAGCATCGTTCTACGAAATGTAGCAATTTCGTCCATTTGTTAGAGTTCAATGCTTGCCTAACAATATAAGGTACAGCCTTACATGATTGTGGTAAAACTACATTGTAAAAAATATTATTATATATACACTAGTACACTTATCAGGGGTCAGGAAGTGTCAGAGGATTTTACGGGTATTTCATCAAATAGGATACAATTTATTCCTTTTTCTGATTCTTTCTTTGCTAAATAAGCGGCAGTTGATTTGGATGTGTGACTAGAGGCTTTGTACACATGAAGCTCAACTTTATGAATGTCCTTTCCATATAGGGCTGTAATTTATACTTCAGAAATTGGTTCTAAAATATTCTGCTGATAGTAGATTGAATTAATTTTGGCTTTACTTGAGACTTTTTTATTTTTAATTTCCCGTTGTAACAAAATCCTGCTACTATCATGAATCCCTTTAGGAATTATTTTGTACAGCGATGAAGCCATTTCGTACGGTCATTCCCGTCAGTTGAGTAATAGAAAATTGATCTTTTTTTACTACTGTCACTTAAATACACCCATGCCTCATGGAGTGTTACCACAAATTACCACTTTTCAGCAGCTAGCTGTTTTTCATATAATTTTCTACAATTCGTTTTTCTTTCAGCAATCTGACTTGGCAAATGCAGATGCACTTTTGGTTTAAACATCTTTTTTAAATTCAAATTTTTATGAATATTTTACTTACAGTGCGACAAGACATTCCTAGTTTCGAAGCAATGGATATTTGAGTCGGCGTATTTGTTTTTAGGATCAGGGACTTCACTTTCTTGATATTTGCCTCAGTTCGAACAGTATTAGGATGAGGTTTCGCGGTCATGTTTTCACTTTTACTTTCAGTTAGACTTTCTTTTCCTTTCAAATTTAATATATTATAAATACCTTTTTACGAAATGCCATAACCGTGATTTTTACACCGCTTTATAATTTGTTTAAACGAATATTTCTCCTCGGAAAGCGCAGTTAAGTAGTCTTCGAGGCACCTATGAATTTTAGGAGCCATTTTCAAAATAAATATGTTTTTTACATTCCAATTAAAACAAAACATTAGCAGACTATTATTCTGATGTTGTCACATTTTTATATCAAAATGCAAATGCCAAAAATAAATTTCAAAATCGTTTCCATAAACTATGAACGACCTTCTATACATTAAAATGAACTGCCGTGGGCATGATACGGTGTAATAGGTTGTAAGGTATATAGATACTAATGTTTTATGGTAGTAAAATGTTCTAAACTAAAGGGTGTTTACTGTATTTAATTTTGAAATTCCGACCACGACACGACAGTGGATCTTTTTCACACTTGCACGGCTGTCGTGTAAACGACATCTAGCTGAGCCGACACGCGTTCAGACGCGCGTAATATGAAATAAAAAATTTGGTGTGTTTATTAGTTTTCAGTGTATTTCTTTGTATTTTGAGTGAATCCGATTTTTTTAATTTAAATCATGATTGTTTTATATTTCAGTTTCATGTGATATAAACTATTATATATACCATATATTTATAATTATATACTAAACTACTATATAACTAATGCAGGAAGTAAACATTTTCAAATTCAAACACTGCTGATCATTGTCAATAAAATAATTTATAATAATTTAAAAACAGAAAATGAAATTAAAGAAAAAGAAGCAATAACAAAATGGTTTGAAATTAAAATCAAAAAGGAAATAATTCATTTTATTTCGTCATCTACAATTATCAAAATATTTAAAAATTAGTAAGTTTTATTTCAAGATTCAAACATAAACACTAATTTAGCTGCCTTTTCTACACATGATTGGTATCGCAATTTACTCTGTACGAGTCCAAAAGTGGAAAACATTTCTATGCCAGCAGTTGTTTCTTTTGCTGTACTTAACATATTATATCACTCTCTTTCTGATCCATAGAGTTCTTTAGGATTTGTATTAATTTCCCCCACTGTAAGGTATTTAATGATTTTAAAGCTTTTTTATCAAGCAAAGTTCCTTTAAAAGGAGGAGAGGACACAATGAATTTTAATAAAATGCTTAATAAGGAGGTATCTCCATACTTTTCTTTAATAAAGTTTAAAGCTTGGTCATTTTCATTTGTTGTTAAACATTCCACTTCATAATTAGTCTCTAAGAGTACTTAGGATTGGTTGTCTGCTTATTCCCAGAAAGAAATCTGGCCAATCAAGATAAAATAAGTGTGCTATTACAGTGTCAAGATTGATTGATAAGTAAAGTAGACCAATACACACAATGGAAAATTTTCCAAGAAGCAAATGAGTTACACAGGGAATAAGTTGAATTATATGAATGAGATGTAAGATACACATAATAGTCTCCTTTCCTGTTTATATTTAAGTTTAATACCCTAAGGAAAATATACAACAAAATATGCAAAGCAATGCATGAAATAATATTTTTGATTAAAACAATGATTTAAAAAAATCATTCGATTTAAATCATGATTTTAATCACTGGTTTTAATCATTTGATTCAATTCATTTACACCCTGTCCTTATAGGATTCCTCTGTTTTATCCCATAAAATAGGACGATAAGGATCTAGTGTAATTGTTACTTCAAGATACACTTCTTCTATGATAAAAAAAAATTTGAACTTAATTAACACAACCTCTGTTAAAAATATTTTCTTTTTCGGATGATTAGTAGGTAAGGATAAATGAAAGCAAAATCCATTCCGTTGATTAATTATTTTGTGGAATAGATATTTATCTCTAAACAGCAAACAAGAACAACACAACCAGGAAACAATCCTATCAACTGCAAACGACACGTGCCGGCTACATGTGTACTGCACCATTGATCCTTTCCCCCTATTCATTAGCCTGTTTTTTTCGATGACAACGACAGTCGTCCAGTGCCGAGGAGCCAGACGACAGCAGAACGACAGCTGAGTGTCGTTTGCACGACCACGACATTTCTCGGGCAAGTGTGAAACCGGCCGTACGCTCTTCATCCCGATAAAGTGCACATGACATCGTTTAAACGACAGACGATAAATATCGTGTAAGTGTGAAACAAGCCTTAGAGGTTGTTATAAAGAGCACTTGTTGTTTGACTTGTTAGGACCAGAACAGTGGGAGATGCATGTCACCTAACACGCATCTCAGGCCGAAAATTATCATACCAGGTTTAGGCTTTAACGCGTTAAGTAGGTTTAATGAGGTCATATGTTTATAAGTTTTCCAGAAATAAAATCCAAAATAGTTAACCAAAATTAAAACCTTATTTCTGGGAAATATTTTTTTTATAATTATAAAGAGTTCCTATAAAAAAAACTTTAAAACCTAAAATTGTATCCGAAATGGGAGAATCTGTAGGTCATAAACGACCAGGAAAATAGTATGATAGACATTGTTTTATGAGCCTCTATATATAAAAATTTATGAAAACTCATATGTATACAGGGTGTTTCATATTGAATGGGACAAAAAGGAGGCATACCTGTGAACGCTGTAATTACTATATTTTGATAAATCGAATTTACAGTGAAATTATAGTTATCCAAGTGTCTATAGATGTTCCATGTGTGACCCTCTGGTGATACCGCAAATATCTATGCGGTATTCCAGTTCCTGCCATGTTTGGTCCAGCTTAGAAATTGCTACAGAAGCCTCACTCGTAAGGCAAGCCTTAAAGAAGAAAACACAGATGAGAAAATGAATGAGTGTCGATCATTCGTAGAACTTACCAGTTACATTAGTACATCAGTGAAGTCTGGTATTCTCCTTTTTCAAAATATCTGAGATCCACTTTATGTATATAAATCGTCTTGAGGAACTGGGCATCAAGAAACAAATCAACAAAACAAAACTGAACAATCAATTGCTAGAGCATTTCCCAGAAGCCCAAGAGCGGTTTGATGGGAGACACACTGTAATCATTTTCAATGAAGGTATGAGAAATATATTGAGGGAAGCTCTGAAGATCCGATACTTCTCAGAAGATGCTGTTGTCCTCGCCAAAGCAGCAGCAATAGTCACAAAAGATATGATGAATCACCTAGGTTTCAAATTTAGTGGCTGCTTCCCAGTACAATGCCAAGAAAACTCACTGCCCGCAAGTCTTAAGTCGCTTGTTTCTATAATGTTAAATTGTAAAAACTTGCAAGATCAAGACAAACGTGACTCTCAGGCATGATTAACCCGAGAACACTCGCGCCCAATTTCGAACACAAGAACTCGCGCCGGGTATCTCATACCCTAGTTCATTTCTGCTATTTAAATAGCAATTAATATTGTTTATATGCAAATCTTATGTAACTAAAGAACATAAGATAATAAATTAAAGATTTTTAGTGAATTTTAATAATACACTGCTGGCCACCCAAGATGCAACACCAAGAAAGACAAGAGATATCACAACAAAATTTATTTTGTAGATAACATGTTGACCAAGTATCAAATAATTAAATTTATAGACTTCTGTGAAGTGTGGTTCCTGCCAAAATCAGTAGCCAGAATAGCCGCCATTGTTGGAGATCACCGCTGCCACACGCCTCGGCATTGATATCAAAGAGACTTTGGATGAAGTCTTGGGGTACAGCAGACCAAGCAGCTTCCACACGTTGCCAAAGTTGATCTGCTGTGGCAGCTGGGGATGGAATGTGGGTCAATCGTAGAGCGACCATGGACCACATGTTTTCTATCGGCGAAAGATCCGGAGAGCGAGGCAGCCAGGGAAGCAATTCAATCTGGCGATTGACGAAGAACCGTTGGACAATGCGTTCCACGCGTGGTCGCGCATTATCCTGTTGAAATATGGCTGTGGGCAAGCCCTGAAGGTAAGGAAGAACAACTGGCTCCAACACCTCGGAGATGTAGGGCGGTAATGCGTAGTACCGGCAATGCGTACTAGAGGTGTGCGAGAGTGATATCCAATACCACCCCATACCATAATACCCGGTGCAGGACCAGTGTGGCGGTGCATAACGCAGCTGTTCAGCATCCTCTCTTCAGGGTGACTCCAGACTCGAATGCGACCATCGTGATGTTGCAGACAGAAGCGTGACTCGTCAGTAAAGACAATTTCATTCCATTCTGCCGTCCACATCCTTCTGTCATCGCACCATTGGCGGCGGAGACGTCTGTGGTTCTGCGTCAAGGGTAGACAAAGCAATGGACGTCTTGCGGACAGACCACTCTGCTGTAAACGGCGTCGAATGGTATGTGCAGACACTGGATGATGCGTTACAGACTGCATGTGCTGTGCTACGGTTCGTGATGTGACTGACCGATCCGTCACTGCCATGCGCACAATTTGCCTGTCATGACGTGAAGTGGTGCGCTGAGGTGGATGCGATCGAACACGCCGGTCCGTCGTACTCTCCTGCATCCAACGATCACATATCTGCATTACAGTTGTTTGGTTTCGTCCAACACGACTACCGATTTCCTTGAAAGATAATCCACAATCTCAGTAGTCCACTATCCTTCCTCTGTCGAACTCGAATACTTGATCTAAAGATGATCGCTGTTTTCGACAGGCATAATTGAACGTTTTTTTTTTAAAACCACAAGAAAAACACAATTGCCGAACTTGAAATCGTCGAAATCTCCAAGTCTTAAATAGCGCTTTGAAGTGGCGCCACAGGCGCGCGTGATGTGCGTCTGCGCTGAAATTGTAATCATTTGCATATCTCACTTCTGCTAATAGATGTTGTAAATTTCATGTTATTTGCATGTTTCCTTCAGGGTGTTGCATTTACAGTGACCACCAGTGTACTTACATTTTTATAGACAATTTTTACAAACTACATACTGATGTTCAACACAGACATTTTTCCCATTTTTGGCACATAAACTTTGTTTTTCAGTCCTTATTGCTTGGAAAATTTAACATCGTTTATATTTTGTCTTGAGTTTTTTTGCAGTCGGTTCATTATTAGTGATTTCCAGTTCCTTTGAAGGGCTTGAATAAGTTGTTTTTGTTTGAGGCACCATTATATTTAGCATGTTGCTATTGAAGAGAACATTCCACGCATCTACGGGAGAAGCGACATCTCTTGAATAATTTGTATTACCTGGAAGCTTGATAATTACGTTCCTTGAAGGTTTTCTTACATTTTGCCGGTATTTTTTCTTCAGCCATTTTGCAATTTTATCTTTACCAATATAAAAATCGGATGTTGACAGTGAACCTTTATCTTCGGTTTCTGTCTCAATTTCAGTAGAAGAATCGTGATTCCTACAGTATTCTCCATCCTCAGAGGCATCATTATCTTGGGATAAATCTTCATTATCACTAGAAACAGTCTCTAACAGGTTGCAATTGTTTTATTTCCTCGTCGTAATTCAAATATCGCGCCATGATGCACTAAACTGACAGAAAAAAATTAAAGATCTGACTGACGCGAGGACTTGCACGGGTATGACATACCCGTCGAAATATTTTTCTCATAATCCATTTATTGAGCAGACTTAGTTTTTACCCCGCTGAAAGAATGTGACCTTGAATACAGCTACACAAAATTTCGACCTAATCCGATTAGAAGAAGATAACAAAAACATTGAATGAAAATGGATTGGGTATGTCATACCCGGTGCGAGTTCTCGCGGGTTAACCATTGGTCAGTGAATCGTTTACAACTCAAAGAAAAAAATATCTCATATTACTTTGAAGACATGACACAGTAAGAAACGTGAGCATCCCTTCCCGATCTATGCCGGCATCAATGTTCATGCAGCTACCAGAGGTAGGAAACTCATCCAAAAGTTATGTCACATGGGCATTTGTATTTCATATGACAGGATTCTAGAGCTTGAAGACTGGATAGGCACTTCTTCCTGTGAACGCTTTGAAGAAAATGGAGTGTTGTCTCCTGCTTGTCTCCGTAAAGGGTTGTTTACTGTTGGTGCCCTTGACAATATAGATCACAACCTAAACTCAACTACATCATTATCCTCATTCCATGGGACTGGAATCAGTCTTTTCAATATGCCTAGAAATACAGAACCTGGGGAAAGCCAAACACCTATTGCAATTCCACCTTCTGGAGATTTAAATCACTCTCTTCCTGACAGCTATGCCTGTGTCTCATACGTATCTTTGAAGATCACTGATGTTGTTGTACCACAGTGTACGGTGTTTCCAGTAGAGAAACATTTAGATGCAGCCAAGTCAAAGGAATGTAAATGGCTCCAGCAGGCACTACATCTTCTGCAAAAAGAAAATCTCACTAGAGGCGATAACATCACATGGGCTGCCTATCACGCCGCAAGGCAACTTCCGATAGAAGAAATTTTTTTCGTAGCCATGATTATTTATGGATCTTAGGTTTCAACGTACTAGCAAATATGTTAACTATTTAACCAATAAAATTATCACAGTGATTATACTATATCAAAGGTATTGACCAAACTGACTACTTTAGATATAAAATTATACACAAGTACCAGAACAGTTATTTAAGGCTTTGCACAAATGACATATAAAAAAATTTGTATTATATATATAGATATATGACCTCATAAAAAATGCAAATTACTCATACTAGATGTTAAAAATGGGTAAGAAAGAAAATAAAAAACACATTATGCAATAAAAATGATATGAATTACAAATAAAATCTTTTACCAGGAAGCAGTTGACTCACAACTGGCGCGGCTCCAAATCTGTGAAGGGGAATTGGCACTGTACTAACTCTATACTGGAGAGAGAGAGACTGGGGTGGTATAATGTCTATAATGGAGAATTCGGAAGTAGAGGCACTGTTGTTATACTGAAGACCCTACTTGAAAATAGACGACAAATTTCTGGACGAGGGATTGGAAACAGGATTGGACGACATCGTTCTCAGAAGTTTTAGCCGGAAATAGTGGTGATATTACATTTGCGTTGACAAATAACTCAGTTCGTTGCGACTCCTGGCAACTAACTATCCTGGATGATTGTAACTCAAATGATTTCTACTGGCACATTTTGAGTCGACTCTCTTTTATTTTAAAACTACGTAGTAATAATACACTTAATACATAAATATCATAGATGAATCTTTCATCAATAGTATTAGCAAGTACTCCTCCGCAAAGTATAAAACTGGCAAAAACATGGCCAGGCTGGATAAGTTTTTCGTAAGTCTAAATCAAGTCAGAGAGTATATCTGATAAAATTTCTTTCGAGCCGAGGAAAAGAGGGAGCGAGGGTTGCCAGAGAAAACGTGAACCAAACCTCGCCAAACGCTGAAGCCTACGAAAGGTAGAAAAAAAACAGCGCATTAAGTAAAAGGGCGAGTAACGGCGAAAACTGGTAGGCGTGTACCAATGACGTGAAGACGCGGGAAAATAAGACACGCTCATTGGCTGTGCAGGTGAGACCTGGCGACTTATGACATCTGGCGATTTCGCGCCAACGCGGTTGTTTCTCAAAAGCTGCACGAATACACACGATATTGCCACACTTAGGTGAAACTCAATACGCATAGAAAAAGAACAGACGAACGTCACTATGGGCGTTACCTACAAGAATAACACAGTGCAGGGAAGGAGGTTCCCATATCGTATGCTGAATGTTAGCACAACATAGGAAACCGTAAATTTAAAAGTAGCCCTGGGAAAGATCCGTGATGGTTTATTTCAACAATGTCATGCCGATTCCACCTACGCACAGGGGTGCATGAAAGAGCGAGACATCGTTAAAATGAAGATCACCTTGAATTCAAAAGATCAGGACTAAATAAAACACCTGCTACTGCTAAGATAAAATACCTACCCTGACAGAGTTAGATTTTAACAAGTTATTAATTAATTTTAAGTTTGAATTAAGAAAATTACTACACATTAACTGTAGCGATAAAATCCACGCTACACCGGGCAATAATGCTAGTATATATATATATATATATAGCCTTTGGTTACTACGGAAAGAAAATGTTGCAATAGAGCTAGACAGATATTTCTACTCTCAGGTAAATTTCTAAAACTTCCTACACTTAAATTTTTAGAACAACCTTAACTATTAGTAACCTCTCCCCGATGACGAAAATTTTCGATAAGTTATCCAGCTAAATAACCCTGAAGATACTAAACTTCAGAATAATTCTCAAAAATGCAGATCTGTACATGACGAAATCCTTCTGATAATTTTTCCTGTAATAACGTACCTAGTTCAGATATGGACATTTATAAAAGATATAAAACACATTAGCGTGTGTTTAAATATTCTTTTGACATCCTACCTGAATTATCGATTATATTCAGATCACGACATAGTATCACGACCGAATGTGTGAAATAAACATAATGTTGCAAATGCTGACAAATTTATAGCCTCTCTCTCCACACCATTTTTCTTCATCGATTCGCAAAAATTGAAGAAACTACTTACTGAAGCATAAAATTTTATGCGCATCTAATACTCCCCTGGCCTAAATTTACAATTCAAGTTTCTGGCAGAGAATTCAAATGCTCAGAAACCTCTTCAGACGGATGAAATGAAAACATTTCGTGACAATATTGATCTCAGATGAAAATCAGAAAAAAAAACCTATGATTAAATATGTTTTTCTATTCGATATTTTTCGAACGAGCGCAGGAATGAATGCAAAAAGAGAAAAATACTTATATATATTTCTCTTAAAATAAATTAATCATAGGTTCTTCAGAAAGAATTAAAATAATTTTTTCTAGATTTTTTTTACCATAAGTATATATATATATATATATATATATATATGCATATACAGTAACAACCTCTTATAGTGATCAGTGGTTATAAGAATCACTCCTTTATACGAATCAATATCGCGAAAACAAAAACAAATGTGTTATTTATATGTTAAAATTTTCGCTTTAAAGAATCAATCCACCGGTTTTAATACTCAGTTTACACTCCTCGCTTTCCTTTCATTTTTCCAAAAAAGCCAATTAAACCCTCAAAAGGCACGAAGTTCTTTCTTTATTTTTTAAAGAAGGATTGATAAGATGGGATGGAATATAGTCATAAAATTCATCCCTTTCTTTGTTAGACATAACATAATAGTTTCCCCTTAAACGCTTTAGGACAACACTGTACGATTAGCTTGACCCGGGGGTATCTTTACCCGTCCGGATCCGATTTCACTTTTCTCCACTGACAATCAAATGTAGGGACTCTTTTTACCACCTCCCACATCCTTGTTCCTGGACCCTGAAACACATAAATCTTCGGCGAAGTGTCCACTATCACTTAGGCAAACGTGACATTAGTAGATTCAGCACGTTATCAAACCGTGAAACGTAAGCTAGAAGATGAATCTTCGTCTGAGACTATTACTATTAAAAGAGGTATAAACAGCCGTCTGAAAACTTCATTACGTCAAACTACCATAGAAAACTTTTTCTTGCTCTCTTCCTGTAGTTGAAATGTTAAAACTATTAAGCAGGTATGTTGTAACAAATATTGGATTTTTTTCCTCTCTTAATAAAATTATGTGTATCTACTTATACATCTAGAAATTAAGTTGTATTTTTAAAATTATAAAAAATAATTTTAATAAAACTTAATTAACGTAAATTAAAGAGTGTTTTACGGTAAATTATCTAATATATGTATATATAGGTGTGTGTGTGCCTGTCTTTAAAGCTAAATTTCGGCATTAAGAATCAAAAACAGTAATAACAAACGTGATTCTTATAACCGGAAATCACTGTATATATATATATATATATATATATATATATATATATATATATATATATATATATATATATATATATATATATATATATATATATATATATATATATATATATATACATACGAGCCCGCTTAATGGAATAGCCAATTTGCCACGAAAAATTATTCTAATAAGCGGGATATTCCATTATCCGGGATCACATTGACACACCCACAATGTTTCAAGTTACAGTTAAACCAAGAAAACTTTAAAAATTACATAAACCATAGGCATATTTAAACTATTATAATTAACAAATAATTTATTAATTAAAATTAATAAATACTTTAAACACATTAAAATTTAGAAATTCGATGAAAAATGAGCTAATTCTATTGTAAAATATACATATTTCCCTTAATTTATGGAAAATAATTACAATGTTACTTACTTATTTGTTGCTAAAAAAGCGGAAATTACAAACTGTTTACTGTTCTGTGAATGCAGAAAATCTGTTAATTGATTTTCTAGTTTATAAAGTAAGTGAAAGTCTGCATTTGGCTTTGTTTCCAAGAAACGTCTTGTAATATCACAAGCGTTATTAACTTCAACATGTGACGGAACCTTTTCAACGATACATTCTTCATAAAATTCATCTTCATTGGCTTTGCTTTGATTAAGTTGAGGGTATAAAGTTTCACCACATTCTACCAAGTCATTGTCGGAGTTTACAAAATTGGAAAAATTTGTTGCATTTCCAGTCGTTCAAGACTTTTTCCTTATTTTTTAACAATTATGGAACTTGAGCTTGGGATATCTCAAACTTTTTTGAGAGTTGCAATTGCGTAAACTTATTTATTTTTGCAAACTCAAAAACTTTTACTTTTTCTTTTAAAGTAAGATATTTTCGTCTCGAAGACAATGTGGTAGAGCACAAGAGAGATGACTTATTTCACGAAAGTGAACTGTTGAACTAATCGCCATAGAAAAAGTACAGTTAAATGTCCAAGGCTAGAGACCCCACGTTAAATGTTGCGCTTCTCCGAAGAGAGGCGTTACAGCTGATAATCCCCGCCCTCTTCAAGATAAAGACCTGTTGATGTTTCATACTTCCTTTACACCTCCCCCACAATATCTAGCTCTCATCTGGGGGTGAAGCTTATTGTTCATTCTCTGAATAGTGAAACGTAGGCTGAGCGGCCAAGCAATACGGGGGAGGGGGGGGCTTGTAAAAAAAAACAACAACAGTGAATTGCCCTTCAAATCCAAGAAATCTCCATTTCCTGCGATTGCAAACTTTCTGCGAAGTGACAAAATTGCTTTGAAAGACATTCTGTTACTGCACATTCATTATTGTACTTTTCAGAAAAAAATTCTGAAAAGAACTGTGAGAAATAGAAAAAGATTGATATCGTCATGGCTAAAAATTATTCCTTTAAGGGGGATAGCTTCAAAACATAATATTCCTTTAACCAGGAAATTTAACACAGAAACAAATTGCTACGGTTTGGTACATTGAAAATTTATTACATTAACCGGGATATTCTTTTAACCGATATTCCATTAAGCGGGTTCGACTGTATATATATATATATATATATATATATATATATATATATATATATATATATATATATATATATATATATATATGTATAAATAAATAATTATAGATATATATATATATATAAATAAAGGAATAGTTATTTTCACGATTCTCCTATTTATGATGCGAAATAATGTAATAATTATAATGTAGTAATAAGGTAATAAAAATTATTAATAGTAGCTAGTCATATCCATTTTTGTATTCTATAAACAAGCCTTAGGTAATTCCTTTTCTTTTTTTTTAAATTTAAGAAATAACTAATTTTATTTCAAAGAGAATTCTATCATGATTAATATATAACTAAAGAATGTTTGCAGAAGAAAAGATTATAGTACAACTTTCAAACATGTGGAAATTGATAGCTTTTTTCCAGACATATGTAATGTATTTCTGTCAATAAGAGATATTTTAAAAATAAAGCATGGAATAAAGCATATAACCTTGAAAGAAAACTGCAGATTCTAGACAAAATTTACGAAAGAATTTATAGAATCAATTTAATTTTGGAATGCTATGCCAGATTTATTTACAAAAAAACTTTATTACAGGTGCGTTATAATTCTGTGTGTGCTTAAAATCATTTACAAACAAGCATGTTTATTATCGTAATTAGTAAAATTCCAGCCTACTTTTATAATAAAATTCTTGTAAGGTAATGATGACAGTTTATTAATATTCCCAGTTATAAGTATCTAACAACAATAATACGCAAATATGTTGTTTGAGAGCAAGGTAGTCTAGTGGTAACGTGTCGTCTTTCGGTACAGAAGTTGCTCAGATCGAATCCCGACAAGCGCCAGTTAATACTTCTGTGCCTAGACAGGACATATAGACATTAAATACGAAGATCAAAAAGTACATCTGTGAGGTCATAGAGGTTAGGAGACGGTACAATTCCCCAGATGCCACTTTTTCGGCGAAGCTTGGTGGAAATTGAGGTGGCATCTTACAGAACTGAACCCTGACCCTTGTGTTGCTATTATGAACAAGAACAGAACACCTCAGACCGTTAGCCTATATGGACCTGGACAGGAATAAATTCCGGCCAAGGGCATTAGAAAAAACAACAACGACATATTTTTTTTGCCAATGTGGGGCACAAGTCCATTCAGACTTTCACATTTAATACGAAAGAGTCGTTGACTTCAAAGGGGGAACTGTATAGGTAAACTAACTCTACCAACCTGGTGCCTCATCAGTTTTGACCGAGCATCCATTAGGGGCGACATATGGGGAGCACTGTACCTTCTCCCACCCTCTCTGACATTGTGGAAAGAATTTCCGGTCTACGAAATTAGGATGCGAATATTTGGCCGAAATACAATGGTATTTAACGGTGTTCGTCGGGATTCGAACTGGGACCCCCCTCTAGTGCTAAACTCAATGTGCTACTAGTAGGCTACCCCGCAAGTAATTATAATAAGATAAATCTAATAACTACTTTGCAGAATTTTAACAGGATTTTCAATCTACATTTTTACGTTAACAAACATTTACTTTCCTCTAAAATCCAATATCTTCACAGATAGCTCACTGGAAATTCCAGTCTGAAGATTCGAGGGCAACATTTGGTCTGTATGATTGTATTCTTTCGAGACCGACTTTAAACTGCTGCTCCCACTTTAATTACCCTTCTTGTACATTGTAAAAAGTGAAATGCTGTTTTATGTAAATTACAGAAATGGAAGTATAACAAGAATAGTGGTAAATCCTGCTTAAGATAAAAAAAATGGTGCGATACCCAAAACAGGTCATTTTGCTATCCAGAAACATTACACCCTGAAATGGGTAGCTCTTTTGACCGGAAGATGCATTTAATTTTTATAATGTAGCCAAAGATACTAAAAGCACTCCAAATAAACCAAGAAATATAATCATGATTCCATTACTAGTTAAAAACACTTTCAAACCTAAAGAAGTGATTCGAGACCTAAAGAAGTGATTCAAGAACAATTTTATACTTGAGTATCACCTGAGAACTTTGTAGTGTCGTAGCATACCACTGGCTATTCTATCCCTCTTTGAGGGGGTAAAAAAAACACTATGCACATATGAATAACTTTACAAAATGAATTTAAATATAAATAAAAAATACAGAAAACTAATTCATAAAACTAGAAAACGTCGTGTATTATTATTAACAAATGGCAAAAACAACTTTCCAAAACTAAAATGTATTTATGAGGAGGATTCAGGAGAAACTATGTAGTGTTTACATAAGATTCGATTCACAATAATCGAACTTTTAGGTGAATAAAGTTGAAGAAGCTGCTTAGGATATCCTTCCTACGCTGTTGAAAAAAAAGTTACGTTTTGCCTGTATGGGTCTATTCGACCCAGTTTGGTTTATATTTATTCTAGGTCATAACAAATATTTTTATATAGCTTTATTTTATATATTTTGTGTTTATTAATAGAAACAACACATTTTATAGATTTATAATCCCCCCCCCTTCATTTTTGCCGCCCCCCTCCCCCCGTCCGTTTCAACCTCTTGTTTGTATGAGCGATGTTAAGAGTTTAAAAACTTGGGATATAATAGAAATTTTACAAATATATTATGTTTCACTTACATTTTTCTTGATACATTTTTTAAGACAAACCATATTTACAGTACACAGTATGCTCTTTACAAAGAAAACTTAAGCATGAAGCACATCTCGTTTGCGTTTTTCACTCTCTCTTTGGACCGCTTTCTTTGCATCTTCGTCGTTTCAGTGGACTGCTATTTTCTGGTTTTTCACCTGCTGCAATTGCTAATTTCTGCTTTATTGTAACCGGAATATTTTGTTTTTCATTCTGACATTTCTGTAAGGTTTGGTCAGCTGATTACCAAGTTCCTTAAAAAAAAGGCGCCTTTTGTATAACTTATTTTGATTGTAAGAAGGATTTACATGCATAAAAACAACAAATGCATTTATTGCAGCAACGTCAATTACATATATTGTAGAAGAAACACACAGACCATCTCCTAGATCCCCTTTTGCATGTATACGTGGCAGGTAATTTATCAGTAGTATCTACTCCACCTTTAGTTTCATTATAACATAAAATTTTATCTGGTTTCTTTTCTTTCTCATGTGAAACTTTGGCCTCATTTAGCATAGTTGAAAGGAGGATTACCGATTTATTTCGGCGCATATGAAACAAGAGACAAATCCGGTTGAAAATCAAATAATGAGGAAAATGTTTCTCTGTCACGAAATGATTGAAATTCAGCCGGAATAAATGGCTTGTTTTTTCTGAGGGTTCCAACGATAGTTATTTTTTTCAATAGTTCTTTAGCAAGGATATAATCTGTTAAGAAATTATCAACTGTAATATTTCGAGCGGTACCCTCAATTGAATTTGCTAGGCGCAATACAACATTTCTTCCTTGATTTTTGTCTCTCTCACCATCAGAAAGCTTTCCAGTATAGGTTTCAACAGTGCAAACATACGCTGTTTAAACAGACATCAACCACAATTTAATTCCGTATTTCCCTCTTGGCTTTGATGGTAAATATTGTCGAAATGGACATTTACCACAGAAAGGCACAAGCTGTTCGTCAATTGTTACATTTTCGTAAGGACGAACATCTTTGGCAATTGCACAATAAACATGTCAAATATTGATCTTATTGCAGCTAGCTTATCTACACGACGTCAATTTGCTCAACTTTCTTTCTCATCAAATCTAAGAAACTGTCTAATAATTTCAAAACGTTGCAGAGACATATTTGCACGAAAAATGTCTCGACCATCTTGTTCGCTCCATATCTCTTTCAGAGATTCTCCTGCTGACTTATGGACTCCAGCTAAAATTAGAAAACCTGTCAAAAAATGGATGAAAATAACTCAAAAATGAAAAAAAATTAAATGAATTTCAAATCATGCAATTATTTACATTTCATTTCAATTTATAAATAAATTTTTGTGAAAAAAGTTTCATATTTTTTACCTATATAAGCTTCAAGTTCCTCAGCAGAAATCAATGTGTAGGTTTTATTCTGTTCTGGACACACTCTCTTCATTTCTCGGTTAGTTTCTTCTAGAATTAATTTCATCATGTCATTTGTCAAGAAAAGATTCATTGCTTACACGGGGTGTTCAGTTATCCGCTGAAATGCAAAACGTGTAGGACCAGGGGTTAAATTCATAATGTTATGATGTCTGCAAAGTCAGAACAGAAGTCAGAAATTTTCAAATATAGTAAAATAAAAAAGAATAAATAAAATAAAATAAATATAAAATAATTATAAATTGGAGTTATGTGCTAGTACATACCGTTTTTTGATGTAGATGGAGGGAATTTGCACCATTCGGTTTTGTTACGACTAACGAAGGAAGATCGTGACCGCACAGTTTGTTTTTCTGTATCGGAAATATCCGTTTTTTTCATTATCCTCTTCTAGAGATAAGTGATCAGATTCATCGGTTTCATTCAAATAATTATCACATCCTTCATCAGATTGATCACTGAGCTCTTGCAAAATCTTTCTGATTACTTCTTCAGTAAGACCACGCTGACTAGGCGCCATATTGTAAAATAAAATGGCAAAACACCTCAAACAAGTAGAACGTTATATCAGTGTGTATATCAGTATTGTAACGTCATCTATTAATGATTATTCGAAATACAGACCATCCAAAACTAATAAATTTCTTTTTATGCATTTCTGTGAAAATTACTGAAATGGTTCGAATAGACCCATTCAGGTAAAATGTCACTTTTCTTTTGTTGTTAAAAAAAACAATTCTCCAAGTCTGAAAAAATTATAAACTAAAGAAATTTACCTATTTGAGGAATACTAAAATAATAAGCTGTCATAATTAAAATCCATGGGAGCTATCATGAATTAAATTATGAAAATGGGTCGATTCGACCCATTCAGGGTAGAAAGGATATGCTAATTGCGACATACGTGTTTGGTATAAATACCAAGAAGCTAGATTAAAGAAACGAAGTGTTGACGAAGTTAGAGGAAGTGAAAGGAGGAGTAGAGCTGACGAAACGAAGAATCGAGCTGGAGCTAGGCTTAGAGTATGGTTTAATAATAGTTGAGTTTTGTGAGCACCCGCGCGAGGCATATCTAGGTTACTTCAAACCTACCCGAGTTCTTGTTAGGCTCAAAGTTTACGTGGCAGCACTGCTGGTTGGCTTTCAAAGTATCTGTGGGTATTGCAAAGTGTATTTTTCTTTAATGAATAGTTATACAAGTGAATATATTGAATTGCATTTTCCTTGCATGAATGCTATATATATCTTGTACTAGTAGTACGTATGCTTTATGTTGAAAAGTAAAATCTATATGTGTAAAAATATTTAAATAAACATTGTTGTTATGTAAGAACTGTGTTTGAATGAAATTATTAGAGTACCACTTCAAGATATACATACCCAAATGTAGGGTAGAAGTGCATCAATCCCCACAACTTGTTGTTGCTTATGCTTATTTCTTACTAAATCGTCTATGTCAGGTTCAACCAGCTCATTGTACTTATTATTATTGAATCCTTTTGCGTACCACCTCAAATGCTCTCGCGTACTACCAGTTGGGAAACAACGGCCTAAAGCAATATATAAAACAAAGGTATCATAAAGATTTGTCGATATATGCTTATTCGAATTTTCTTGCGTCACTTTTATTACATACAGAAACCATATATATTGATACATCTCTCTCTTTCTCTCACTCTGTATAGTATATATATATATGTGTGTGTGTGTATATGTGTGTGTGTGTGTATGTGTGTGTGTGTGTGTGTGTGTGTGTGTGTGTGTGTGTTAGTTAGTTAGTTAGTTAATATTAATATGAATGTATGTATATTCGTATTTATTAAGTATGAAGTATGATATAACGTTAGAATTATCGGAAAAATACAAGGAATTTTAACTAAAAAATTAGATAATCCTATAATTAAAAGGTTTTGAGTACTTCATTTAAAATAAATGTTCTCTTCTTCAAATATTCATCTTAATATTTTTCTCAGAGGAATTAGTTTAAGCCTTCTTTCTTCAAACCTGGAAAATACAATCAAAGTATAATATATGCATTAAATTGTAGTTATATTTATTTTGAAAACATACTGACTTGTATGAAAAATTGCTGAATAACGCCCACGTTATGTTTGAATTTCGTAATCAAATCCCTTTCATATGTTATTGTGCATTTTCTCGTTTTTTTCCCTATTTATTAATTCCTTCCAGGTATGAAATATTTCTACTTAAATTTACCGTGATTATTAGAAGTTATTATTCGAAAGACGTCATTCGAAAAAGAAAAAAAATTGCTCTCATAGTTGCTTATTAATTCTTAACTCCACTTTTTAGAAAAATGAAAAAAAATTAAAGTTATTTAACAGAAATCGTGTTTAGACTGAATTTCCAAGATTGCTCGTTATTGTATGTTTTATTTGAACTAATTTTTAAATGTGGAAGCGCATTTGTGTATTTAAACGTCTTGGGGATTACATTGAAATTTTAAATAAGCTACATTTTAAAAAAATACCTTTACAAAGATAGCATAACCGAAAATTTATGCTTTATTTTAAAGTTTTGTTCATAATTATTTCCATAAATGTGTTGTGAAGACAGTATTATAATAATTATGTGCAAAAATTTTTTGGTATATCAGCTTAATAGAGACAAAAGTTCGATAGTAAGTTATTTTCGTTTCGAGCCTAGTAATATTCCAGTCCGAAGATTTAATAGATATTTTACATTTTCTAGCATTATTTATGTCGTTTATTGTATTTTGTTTTGAATTATTTATATAATAGAATCTAAAATAATTCTGTCTTAGGGTTAGCATATCATTGGTTACACCACATAACACCAAAATATACGATTTTGGGATTTTCAAACTATTACATTGGTTTATGGTCCCTGTACAGTTCTGTCAAACCTCATATCTCCAAAAAAATTTAATTCAGCCGAATGAAGTAAAAAACATCACAGACTACGTAAATCCATAACTTAACTGTTTCTAACTTTGGGATTCCACTTTAAATATGAAAATGTTTAATTACTTAGTAATGTGGCATATACAGGTGGTTATCAAAATGATGGAAATACTAACAAACATCATGAAAACCTTTATTAATACGACTCAGATTTACCTTTGTTATGTAATGCCACCTGATTCCCCTTGGAATTGGATTATACAAGTCATGCATAGTGGTTAAGAATATATTATAACTTTTTTAAGGTAAAAATCATGAAAGTTCCAGTAGAAATACTGTGGTGGATATCGATACCTGGATCTATCCGCTTATACAGATCACATTAACTGGTCGAGAGGGTTGTACAGGGCAAGATAATATATTTGACTTCTTTTCCATGCTCTGCAAAACAGTACTTGATAGATTTAGCTGTATATATAGGGGGATTATAGTCCTAGAAAAAATCTTCTGCAAGAAACAGTGTTTGCAACATAAGATGGACTAGTGAGATAAAATTTTTAGATAGTCCTCCCCATACTAGCTCCCTTTTTGGGTTACAATAAGGCCGGAAGAAAACCATGAAATGCCATCCCAAACCCTCATAGATCTACCTTCATAATTGACAGTTGAGATGACACAGCCAGAATCTTAGGCTTGTATACGTGTTATCCTGACATACGCACGTCCAGTTGCAAGGAACAATGCAAACAATAATTTGTCGGACCAAATGCCGTATTTCGACATGTTACTCGACCAGGATTTGCGCTCGTGGCACCATTGGGGGCGATACTTTGTATTGGCATCTATTAAAAGTGGCTTGGGAATAGCTACTCTAACTTATATATATATATATATATATATATATATATATCCCGTCCATGGTAGTAAAATATATTTAACTAGATTTGACTAGATTTAATTGGGTCAAAATTCAGTAAAATACCACAACATAGTACTTAAATAGTTGATATTGAGATAATAGGGAAAGGAAGTGTCAAGAGATCCATTTCTTGACTTAAAGAGTACCGCCTGCGGTTGGGATTGCCGAGGGGATTCCATCGGACGATGTGTGTCCAGCGGTTTTTTTCCTAGAAGGATCGCTCTTTGAGATCGATCTAGAAGATCGATCTAGAAGACGAGCTCTTTGGATAACGCGGGAAGAGACTAGACAGACCTTGGAGTAACCGACTATTGTCTAGACGTGAGTTCGTCAGCTCCTTAAAAGAAATGGTTTACAGACAGATATAGCAGCTTGGAGCATTGGCTGAAGATAAGTTTCAATAAAATACGAATTAAACTTCAATAAGACTTATGCGTTATTATCATCGGCCTGACCTGCATCAACCATGACTAAGATAGCAGAGTTCCATATAATTAATGATGATATCACAGCACGATGCCCT
Organism: Dolomedes plantarius; assembly: GCA_907164885.2. Taxonomy (NCBI): domain Eukaryota; kingdom Metazoa; phylum Arthropoda; class Arachnida; order Araneae; family Dolomedidae; genus Dolomedes; species Dolomedes plantarius. The sequence goes on along the minus strand of OU015492.1, from coordinate 120,673,969 downwards.
CAGCTTCATTACTGCTATCTGACAGTAGAATAATGCATACAATATAATATATAAAAATACCGTTGGCCAGACTTTACTTTAAGGAATACGAAGCACATTCATAAACTCCACTAATATGTATAGGCCTTTCCATTATTTTGATAACCACCTGTATATATATATATATATATATATATATATATATATATATATATATATATATATATATATATATATATATACACGAGAGAGTTTCCGAAAATAAGTTTCCCTTGGCGACTGTAGACAGAGGTGTGTATGGAAGATAAAAAATATCATGAGAAATATCATCACATTAAAGATAAGACTTAACTTTATTTTTCCACATAAGTACCGTTGCGACATTTGTCATTCCGCTTTATAAGCCTTAAAAAGCCCTCCAGGAAAAAATCACAGTTCGTCATACTGAATAAGCGTTTAACGGCCTGTATGACTTGAGAATTTCTTCCAAAGCGCCTTCCGCCGAGATTCTTCTTTAAAGAAATTTTGTTGCTGGACTTTTGGAGGTTGGTACCATCAATGCTATGTCCTACTACCACATACTGTCGAAATTGAAGGAGGCTATTCCAAAAATGCGGCCTGGTCTTCTCATATCTGTCGTTCTGTTGTGGGATGACAATGCGAGATCCCTCTCGGCGACAGCAACGCAAAACCATATTGCAACACTTGGATGGGAGCACCTTGACCACCGCCATACAGTCCTGATTTCGCAACCAGTGACTTCAATTTGTTTCCCGCTTTGAAAGCAATGCTGAAGTCACACAAGCCGTTAAACCCTTCTTCCGTATGCAGAGCCCTGATTCTTTCCTGGAGGACTTTTTGAATCTGTAATGACCACATGGGGTCGTTAGACTGCTATCAAATATAAGTACCTTTTCTTCACGTTGTGAGTAATTCTGTTTCTGCAACTTAACTAAGAGGAGGGGTACAACTCTAAAAAAATACACTCTTGTTATACATATTTTCAATTTATTTACACATATATTTACACACACATTATTTAGCATTATTCTGAAGTCTTCGTATTATTCAAATATGGTTTTATTCAATATAAATCATTTACAATTAAAACTCATATTATTCGTCATAACTTTGACATACGCGTCTCTTGCCACTTATGGGCAAGAGGCGCGTATGTGATAAGCAGGAATGTGAAAGAAATTATATTAGCAAATATGCTCACCCATGGGGCTGGTGTCGCTTTCGGTTGCACTCGTCTCCACCACTTGGATACCACAGTTCGTGTAATATTTGTCGTTCACTATAGTTCGTAGAGAGAGATCAAAGAGTCTATCTCGGCTGATATTCTGCGTTGATCACCTCTATGATAATCTGCGGGTCGGCCAGCACTGGTCGGCGGTCCTCTGCGCTCTCAAACCGCTGTAAGAATATGCGTACACTTTCATTCACGTAGCAGCCTAGTAGCATTAGTTGATTCGGTTTTTTTTTATTACTGCACTTTGTCGCAGTTTGCGGACCTTTGATGGACAATTAATTTCACGTCGTCACTGGATTGTCTTCTCGGCCTTGTAGTAGCTTATTCCATTGTTTTTTGTTTCTTTTCCGTAAGGAGCTCGCAGTGGGCATTCAATTTAATATTCTTTAGATTATCATCAGCCCTGTAGTAGCTTAGGGTATGTGTCGTTCTTTTTCTAATAAGGGGTTTTCTTGTCGGCCCTGTGGCAGCTTAGTTTCTTGTTATTTTTTTAATAAGGTCTCTCTTCGAAACGCTCCAACACTCTTATATATATTTCAATTTTTTTATTTATTGGCTGTGGCCATCTTCACTTTTTATTCACTCGCACCACCCCTTTCATGGAATGAGGGACGGGCCACCTTGAGTGTACGTCATCTTCCCGATCCCCCTCAATGTATTGGCCGCATCTTAAATGTTCCTGTGAAATTTATTAAACTCCCCGTCTCCGACGTATGTCCATGTCTGGGATATTTTTTCATCGGACAGTTCCCCGCTCCTCGACCTTTGACACCAGATTTATAGCTGACTCTTTAATTTTCGATGTTTTATGACATCGTATTGTTGCTATATACTGTACAAAGACTCTCTCTGGCGCCCCGGAGCGTCGGAATCGTAAATTTGTGCCTGACAATTTCGGCTGGGTGATCCTACCAATTTGCATAGCCGTCTATAGATAACGCATATCCATATCCCGCTTATTACAGAAGGTTATAAAGCGTATGACATATGTCTCAACATACTTGGTACTTATGTGCAAAAATAAAGTTACGTCTTATCTTTAGTGTCTCATTATGTTTTTTGTCTTTCATACATACCTATGTCCACAGTCGCCAGGGGAAACTTATTTTCGAAACTTATTACTCCCTCGTATATATATATATATATATATATATATATATATATATATATATATATATATATATATATGCAATATTTTAACATTATGTTTTAGGAAAAACGATAATAATTTATCTTTTCACCGTCGAATAAATTAGTTTTTCTTCATTCTGTAAAAGTGAGAGAAGGGGTTTATTAATTAGAACAACTATATTTAAAGACGTTCTATGGATGTCTTTTAAAGGCTTTAGCCATCACTACCTGATAGAAATTATACACTTCTAAACTGTAAATTTATACGTTTAAGTTCTATTTTTGAATGTTATATTATATTATGTAAAGAAATAAATTTAAGCAAACTAACTTGTAGATTAACGAAGTCAACAAAGCTATGGCCATTTTTTCGTTTTATTGCAATTTGCATATCCCGGTTAATTGGTGCTCATGTTTGAACTTAGATTTTCAAGATAAATTCTTTGCGTCTGATATCAAAAGCAGTCGACTAGTTTAAATAACACTGATGAATGTAATGTCTCTATGAATATAACAGAACTCTGTCCAGTATCTTTGAGTATCTATATATATTTTTCATAAAATGTATCCAAGTAAGTGTCATTAATGTAAATCCGCAGTTGGTGCAATAGAAAAATTTAAATTGCTTGATGGTCGTAAATTTCGTTACGCTGTAAATTAATATCGTTTAGCTGTACTGCGTGACTGAATATGTTAGTGGGCTAAATATGCACTAAATAAGTGTAATTAAAACGTTTATTTATTAACGTAATTACCACTTCTTCAATTCCACAATAAACAACAACGATGGCTATATGTTTTTAACTAGTGCATAGTTCATCATCAGGCCATGGAACATTCTGACTCTCAAAATGAAAAATCCCCTATTGGCCAATTCACTGATGATAAAATATTAAGTAGCTATAAATACTTAGTTATAAATTTTTTTTTTATGTATTGTGAAATTGAAGAAATGTTTATTACGTATTTACTATCCCCAAGATCTCTGAAAATCATTTATTTCTTAAATTATTGAGAATTTACATGTTAATTTTATTGATACTGTCAATTTATTATGCTATGTATTTATTACTACTGAATCTTCTGTATTATTTTCCGTATACCCGTTCCCTCGGTATTTTAACCTTCCAGCAGTCGCACTCTGTGATCATAATGTTTAATAACACTAATATGCAAGGTTTTGTTGCTTTGAAATGAATAGGTGTATCTGAATGGATTTTTTGATAGACTGAATGGATTTTTTGATAATGGATTTTTTGACAGATTCCGAGAATGACCTTCAAAATTCCGTATCACGTCACGTTTTTTCACAAATGACGGAAATGTGAAAATAAAAAATACGGTATTTTGTGATGACATCGTTATAGGGCAACGTTCGTAACACGTGAAAATGTTCACTGGAGGGGCAGAATGATTGTTTAAGGAATAGATAAACATCAATATCTAGCTGATAATGGAAATGCAACTGTTTTATCTCTATGACGTCAGGATTTGTTCCACCCACAAAATATCGTGGACCATACCAGAACCAGTAAGCATAACATTGTGTATCCCGATATCCATCTGCCATAAGACCAGTACCCCATAGTCAATCCAATTCTGTGCCATCCCCGTCCAATATCAAGCCGCCTACAGACACCGATTCAGACGATGTTACAAATGAGGAGAAGTACAAACCAGACAGTATGGAGAATGGAACCCCAATGCCATTTTCACAGCATGAACTGAATGATTTGATTCGCGATCTGAATTTACCTAAAGACGCAGCAGAACTTTTAGGATCACGACTTCATGAAAATAATTTACTGTGCCCTGATACTAGATTCTCCTGGTACAGACACCAAGAAGCAGAATTGGTTCCGTTTTTTGCTGGGAAAGGCGGTTTGGTATATTGTCGAGACATTCCGGCAGTCATGAAATTCTTCAACATCAATTACAATTCAGGACAGTGGAGGTTGTTCATATATGCCAGCGAACCCAGTTTAAAAGATGTTTTCTTATACAATACTAACATCTATACATCCATTTCAGTAGCACATTCTGTGACTTTGAAAGAGACATACGAGAACCTTAAATTAATACTGGAAAGTGTGCAGTACAAATTTCATAAATGGTCTTTGTACGGGGAATTTGGGGTGATTGGAATATTGCTCGGCCATCAAGAGGTCAAAACAAAATTTCCTTGCTTTTTGTGTGAATGGGACTCCAGAGCAAGGACGGAACATTGGGTTCGGCAGTAGTGGCGTGTCAGAAGTACATTCACGCCTGACGAAATAAAACATTGCTTCAATTCCACTGGTTGATCCCTCGAAAATACTGTTCACACCTCCATACACCAATCTTGGCTTAACCCCTTAAACGAGTTTTTTTTTTTTTAACAGCCAGGGTTTGCTACAAATGGAAATCTCAGATTCACTTCCATCACTCAAGAGATCATCACTTTCCTCGCTGAAACTTTCTGAATAATTGGCATATTCAAAATCATCAGAGTCGCTCATTATCAGATAACTTTTACTAAAAAGTTACAAAAGCACTTATAAAAAATTAATTTATGGTTAACTATTTAATTTTATGATATTTAACGTAATAAAAATGGATTACTACCTTTTCCACACCAAACAACTGTTTTATAACAAACTAGCGGCCCGTCCCGACTTTGTCCGGGTTGAACAAAATATTATACCAATAAATTTCCAGTTGATAGCCAATAAATTGTAAATCTTTTTTTACCTTAATAATAACCTAAATAATACCTTAAATTAATTTTACGTTAGTTCATAATTAAAATAAATTTTTTAAAAGAAAAAGGCGTGCGGGAGACCAGCTAGGTTCGAACCGCTAACGTCAGAACAGAAGCCCACCGCGATAGCACCATGATAAGGGTCGTTGAAAACTTCGGCACAAAAAGCGGTAGAGGACATTAGCGGTAACAATGGAGATTGTTAGGATTAAGCCCCTAACTTTATTTCTACTGATCAGATATACATAGTATATAGCCTATGTCCATCTGGAATAATGTACCTTTCAAACAGTGAAAGAATTTTTCAAATAGGTGCAGTGATTCTGGAGATTACCCTCCACGTACAAAATCGCTCTCTCTTTATATATAAGTATAGATAATTCCTAACAAACTTATAGCTAATCAACAAAATGCACCACGTGGTTTACACAAGAAAAATGCTGCATAGTGGTGCCATCGGTCAGTTGTCATTTATCTTAGTTCGATAACAAATATCTATTTTTTAAGATTTCATTTATATTTCGCTTTAGTTGAACTTGCCAAGATATTAACTTTACTCTAAATTCTAACGCAATTATTATTAATATTAATATATATTCATAAATTCTATAATCAAATTCTCCCGCACAATTTATTTTTAGCTAAAAAAAGACAATTTTCTATTCAAAGATATAAATTTATCCGAGAAATATTTTAGTAGATACATTATGCGATTTGAAAAATCTTACAAACGTACCTGAAATATTATTTGCATGCATTTCCCTAAAAGGAATAGCATGAAATCATATTGAATAAAGACATTTTTATAAATTCGCAAACAAAATTTAATATAAAAACCGCATTAATGTTACCTTTCCAGAAATTTAAAGCTTTTTAAAACGTGTTTTTTATGCCGAATAAAAACAGTATGCTTTGATAGAAAAATAAAATTACCAAAACAAAACTGTTTTGAGTTTCCCCCAAACTTATGAAATAGTTAGGGAAAAAGAATAAATCACATCATATCTAGCAACCATCTCAAAATAAATTGCTTTTCGGGGAAGAAATGTTAACAAAAAGTATCGGCTCATCAATTTCCTAATCCATAGAGAGTTATACATCAACAACGAAACTTTGGACTGTGGGGACAGGTCTGATTTTAATTAATTTTATGGTGTGTAGAAGGCCCAGTAGAATTTGTATCTCTAACATAGGCATTACTTTTCAATATTTACTTTAAAATTGTGACATTGAATCAAGATACTGTACAGGATCTGAATTACCAAGGTATTGTATATATTCTCAGAAAGCTGTAATCTATCTATATATTTATCTATGTACCTATGTATCTCTCGCTATGCATCCAATCTATATCCAAACCGTTAAGAAAAATGCAGTTCACGAAATGTATAACTCATTAGTTGCAATGTGTATTCAATAATTATGTATTTAGAAATGATAAAAGCTATTTCAAATGATCATTAATGAATTAAATTGACTAAAATCGATTACATTAAAATAACGCAATACTAATAAAATTATATATATATATATATATATATATATATATATATATATATATATATATATATATATATATATATATATATATATGGTACTTTTCCATTTCGCGGGCGCAAGCGATAAAGTCGCCAAAAATGTTTAACCGCCACATTTCGCGGCTATTTCTTATGAGTAACGTTTTTTTTCCTAATACGTCGAAAATGGATGAAAAACCTATGAAAATTCGGAATTCGCCCAAAAAAGAGGAAGAATCTGTTAGATTCTTTGAAGTGAAAGGCGTTTTGCCTAAAATTGCTACTTGCGATAATAATCATGAAATGAAATTGTATTTTGAAAACAGAGTTCAATGGCGCTGCATCCTTTCAACTTGTCTCAGTAAAAGAAGTGTCCGGAAAGTCACATGGTTTGAGTCATCGAAATTGAGATTTTTGACGTGTTTAAGGTTTATTTATGCTTGGAACGAAGAATTAACTTCAATTAAATGGTGTGAAAAGCAGTTAGAACTGAGTGACGGAACCGTTGTGGACTGGAATAACTACATGCGAGAGGTTTGTGTAGATTCTTTGCTGAAACGTCGAAACGGAAACGGTTTGCAAAGGAAAATAGGAGGACCGGGTATGATCATCCAAGTGGACGAAAGTATGTTCACGAAGCGCAAAAACAATGTGGGACGGATTTTACCACCACAATGGATATTTGGAGGAATTTGTCGTGATATAAACGAATGTTTCCTTGTGAATGTGCCAGACCGATCCCTGAGCATAATATTAGATGTAAACCTAATAAATACATAAAAATGACTTCTTAATATGATCCGATCTGCCCTTTAATATACCAGCAAACGAATATGCATCTTTGTCAATGTAACTCGATTTTAACGATGTTTAGTATGTTCAGATCAATATTCGTCTCATAAAAATCAAAATTATTCTTGAAGAAACGTATAAAACTGTTTTATTTTTCCTTTTAAAATGCACACATAACTTTTGAAAAGAAAGGATATGAATTATTCCATAGTTAGAATGATCAACAAGAGCGATATAAATTAAATTGGGAAAGGAATGCTGAGCGATATAGACTGAATAAGTAAGAGAAAAAACACAAAGGTTAAACAGAACACGATTCGGGAGGAATGTATATTATTGTTTCAGTTGACACATTATAATATTATTTATGAAACCCAATATTTCTCTGACAATGTACAATACAAGAGGAGGTATATATGATAAATATATTAAACATGCATCATTAAATAGTATGTTTTCGAGTTTCAGCACAGAAATTCTCAATTTATTTACAATTTTCTTTTAAATAAAATTCAGTTGAAACAATCACTTAAATATATTTTTTCCTCCTTATGCTTAGAAAATATATATACAGTTACGATATGGTAAGGATATTTAAACCGAGTAAATGAAATAGAAATGTTTCGATTAACATATTACAGTCAGTGAAATTCCTCTTATCTCTTCTTTTCCGAATCCATACAGAATATTATTCAATATGAATAAAATAAAATTTAAAAAAAAATCAATTCAATTAAAATACATATCTGAAAGATGGTAATTTTAAAAATTAACATATATATATATATATATATATATATATATATATATAATATTCTTAAAGGTACAAACTTTCCTATTTTTTAACTTAATGCTTTTATTTGAAAACAATGTCTTAAAACTTCTTGTATACACTGCAATCATTTATCTCAAAATATATCCCACAAGTTTTATCTTCATGTAACGGAAAATGCTTTTTTTCAATTTCAGAATTATTTTATTCATAATGTAATAATATCAGTGTGATGTTTGGTTCTTTTGTATTTTAGACTTCAGGTATTGAGCAACAGAAACATTTATTGAGAATGAGAAAACAAACTATTTATCACAAGAGACTGAGATATCCTACTCGACGATCTCAGGAGTTGCCCTACTCGACGATCTCAGGAGATGACCTACTCGGTGATCCCAGCGAAGTTAAATTGTACATAACTGGTTCCTTGTCCTAAATACAACCTAAAACCGTATTCCATCATATTGACTAAAAAATATAGATGTTCCCATCTTCAATTATTGAAAACTACGAATAATACAAAATATAATATCACGCGAATAAAATAAAATATAATATCACGCGAATAAAATAAAATATAATATCACGCGTGCAAACAATCTCAGGTGCAGGAATCTAGCAAATATTATATTACGTCATACTGGTAGGCTGAATTTCAAACATCACAACTCCCCCACAAGATCTGTGTTGAAATTTTCTTTAAATGTAACACAGAGCTGAATTTAATTTGTTGGAAATTCAGACCGCCTAAAATTTAATATATTTAGCACAAAATACAAAATTAATAGGAATAAACACATAAAAATAACAATAAAAACACAAAAGTAAATAAAAACCAAACAAAATACTTAGATAATATATTGAAATTTAAAGTTCTACGTATTTAATGTCCATATAATAGTCTCTACTTATCTTTAAATAGACTGGATAATGCGTCTGCATGGGGCATTTTAGATCCAGGACAATGTTTTATACTTACATTATACTTTTGGAGCGCAAAAACCCATCGTTGTAATCGTGAAGATTGAGGGGCACATTTTGTTAGGTAAGATAAAGGGTTGTGGTCTATATATAGTTCTATTTCAGAACCGAAAACTAGAGTTTCATACTTCTTCAAACTCCAAACGATAGCATATGCTTCCCTCTCTATCGTAGACCAAGCTTGTTGGGTTTTATTCAGTTTTTGACTTGCGTAAGCAATAGGTCGAAGTAACCCATTGTTTCTTTGAGATAAACAAGGAGCAATACAATACTGGGATGCATCCGTATGTATTATAAATGGTTCACTCATCACAGGAGTGTGAAGTGCTGTGGCGTTCATTAAAGCAGCTTTTAGTTTTTTAAAGGCTATGTTGTGTACATCTGACCAGAGGAAATTTTCTGGAACTTTCTTCTTAGTGAGCGCCGTGAGAGGTAAGGCGATCTCAGCTTAACAAGGTATGTATTCTCGATAATAGTTGCAAAATTCGAGCATGATCCTCATTTGATTTTTGGTTGAGGGTATTGGTAGTTGAGATATTGCCTTGATTTTATCAGGGTCTACTTGATGTTTCCCAGAACCGATGATATGTCCTAGGTATTTAACTTCTGATCTTGCAAACTCGCATTTTTTAAAATTTACAGGAAACTCCAGTTTTTCTAACTTAGAGAGGATAATATCCAGATGTTTTAGATGGTCCTTCATATTATTAGAAAATATTGCAATGTCGTCTATATAAGCACGACTAAATTTTCTGTATGACTCTAGAGCTTTGTTCATCACTCGCTGAAATTTTAGCCGCTGCATTTCTTAGGCCAAAAGGCATCACCTTGAACCTGTACTGAGCTCTGTGGGTCGTGAAAGAAGTGAAATCTCGACTTTCTTTTTCCATCGGAATAGCCCATTATCCCTTCCATAAGTCGAGTGTAGTTATAATATTGGCCTTTCCTATGCAGTGGAGTAGTTGAAGGGCATCTTCCATGGGAAAATCATCAGCTTTGGTAACGGCATTGAGGGATCTGTAATCAATGAACAAACGCAAGGCTCCATCCTTCTTGTTTATACACACATACAATGGGATGAGCGAACTCTGCTGAACTCTCTTCCATTAAGTCTGATTCGAGTAATTCGTCGATTTGGGCGTCTACTTGAGATTTCAGAGCTTCTGGGATTCTGTAGATGTATGATTTTGTCCTTTCTTTGCCATTTTCAAGCCTTATCTTATGTTCGCCAATCTTTGCGATCTTCACCTTTCCTTTAAAAAGCTCTTGATGGTTCTTAAACAACTCAATCATCTGGTTTCTGTATTTTTCTGATAAATGTTGTAGATTTAAATCGTGGATTTTCTCAGACGGTTTTTGTTGACGCACAGCTCTAGAAGATGCATGAATTTCACCAAATTCTTCATCGTCATCAAAAACGATTCCGACTGCATTAACTCTTGGATAATATCTTCTGATTTTGTTTACATGACAGTGTCGCACGTTTCCATCAGGAAGTTATATTTTGTATGAATGTATTGATGGATGGCCAACTATTTCTCGTGGTCCGGTCCATCGCGCGTACAACTTGTTGGAAGAGTCTAGAATCAACAGATAGACTTGTTCTCCTATGTTGAATTCTTTCGATTTTGTGCGACGATTAAAATAGTCAGTATAAGCCTTTTGTATTCCTGCTGCAATAATTGAAGCTTGTTCAGCTGCTCTTTCTAGATTTATTTTAAGTTTTTGGAGATAATCAACTACTGACTTATCCATATTTAATGGTAAAGAAATTTCTTCACACCAACTAGACTTAAGCACACTAATAGGACCTCATGCTTCTCGGCCATATATCAACTTGAACGGAGATACTCCGGTAGTAAAATTTGGAAATTCTCTATAAGCAAACAACATGAATGGAATGTACTTATCTCAATTACTAGGGTCAGATCGAATTACATGATGAAGAGCATTCTTAAGAACTTGATTGTATCTTTCCACAAGTCCATTGCAGGCTGCATATTCAGGCACAGAAAATCTAAGAGAAGAACCTAAGTGATTCACAAACTCTTGAGTCAGTTTCGAAACAAAGTTAGTTCCTTGATCTGATGCTATAACTTTGGGAATTCCAGTTCGCATGAAAATTTCTAACAGAGCATCATAAGTTGCTTTTGCAGTCAGAGAACGCAGAGGAATTGCTTCCGGCCAGTGTGTATGCTGATCAATTAAGCATAACACATATTAATGTCGACGAGATGATGGAGGTTTAATTGGTCCAATAATATCCACATTAACACATTCAAATGGCCGGGTCCAAGCACAGGAGTAATAGGGATTTTATCAATCATTTTCTCAGGACTTCGTAGTTGACTTTCTTAGCAGAATTTACAGTATTCAGTAATTTCAATAGTCATGTTAGGCCAATAAAAAGTATAGCGAATTATTTCCTTAGTTTTCTTTAAACCCATGTGGCTGCCGAAAACAGATTCATGATCTAATTTTAAAACTTGAGCTCTCCTTTTTTTGGCAACACTAGCTGATTCACAGTCTCGCCTAATAGTTTTTCTTTATGGAATATTAATCCATCCATCAAAAAGAAATGCCCTTTTCCAAGCGCTAAATGTCTTCGAACTCCTTCTAATGTTCTACATTCATTTTGCTCTTCTCGAAGCAGATTGCTTTGACTTCGAGAACAACCTGACTCATCACTTCCTGTTTCAGCGCAGAAAATTTCTTCTTGCTCTGCGAATCGTAAAACATTATTGGAACATTGATTGTTTATATTCAAACCAGGGTTGTGCATTTCCTCTTCGGAATTCGTCAACAGCAGGTCATAAATTTTACTTGGAATAATAAACTGTCTTTGCAATTTGTTAGTTACCGTAGCCAGGATCTCTATGGGGCGGGAAAATTCACTACTCTCTCCTTTTTGTAATAAAACTTGGAACTTCGCCAATCCGGCTTCAATACTTTCGCCAAGGCACTCGTTAAAATAATTTTCCCTCTCGATTTCTGTGGAAACATAAAATCGGAACTTATTACTGCTATTTGTGTTCCTGTATGAATTAAAGTCTTTAACTGTTGATTGTCCACCAAAACGTTTACATACTGAAGCGGATTAATATGTAGGTCCATTTTCTCAGGTTTAAGATGATCAAATCTTATTTCAGCAGCTAAAATTTCACCTTGTTTCTCCCTTTTATTGGTTGCTTGTTCATTGCATTTTTTTGGACAGTATCTTCCAAAATGAGGCAAACCGCAAATATAACACTCTTTGGTTGTTTGGTTTCTCGTACTTGGGAAATCTTCTCTTTTTATAGTTTTATACCGGTGTTCTCTCTGCTGAGGGGGTATATATTTCCAGTCCATGCGATTATGTTCTCCTCTGTCACCATGATTAAAATTTTGACGTTTAAAATTGCTCGTTGAATTCTCCTTCTAAAATGAATTTATTGTATTTTTGTTCATACCAATCCGAACATTTTCGTAACTATCCAGCTTATTCGCAATATCTTCTGGAAATTTAAACTGGGACCATTCGTCAAAGAAATGGTCTCGAATCTATGCAGGCACTTTACGTTTGATCTGATCTGTTATGATCAAATTATATAATTCTTCAAAACTCTTTACACCTAAGCCTCGTATCCATTCGTTAAAGTAATTTTTCAGTTCATAAGCAAAATCGCACCACGTAAATTTTGGTTTCTTGTGATGTTTTGTAAACAATTGCCGAAATCTTTCTGGAGTAAGTTTATACCATTTTAATAACAGTTCTTTCACTTTCTCATAATCATCAGTAACTTCTTCACTTTCTCATAATCATCAGTAACTTCTTCACTTTCTCTTGCAATTATTTGGGCCATATCGTACTGTAAGAGTCCTATTAAATGCGAAACCCAATTTTCTTTCTTGATTTCTCCTCTCTTCACTTGTCGTTCGAAAAGAACAAGATAAAGGCTTACATCATTCGTTTGTGGATCAAACTTCTGTAAATTGCTGTGTAAATCAAACCTTGGTTTAATGTTTAATTCAGTTCTTTGTCCGGTTTCAGCTCCATTACTCATTAGTTCTTTTTCAAGACGCATCTTCTGCAATTCAAATTCCATTTCTTCGTTTTTTTCTTTTTCGTTCTTCTATTTCATGTTTTCTTTTTCGTTCCTTTATTTCATCTTTTCTGTTTCGTTCTTCTATTTCTTCTTTTCTTTTTCGTTCTTCTATTTCTTCTTTTCTTTTCCGTTCTTCTTTCAACGTTGCTAAAAGTCCCTTCATAAACTCTTCATCGCAGTTTTCATTTTCTGTAATTAGTTTCAATAATTGAACCATAATAAGGTTTCCGGTATCTGGTATTCCTATTTCAACCGCAGTAATTAAATCGTCTTTACGGGCTTTTGCAAAAAAAGCCATGTTAGATTGAGACGAAACTGTCCGACAATTAACAAAACTGGAAAACTGAAGTTTCTATCGTTTTTCCTTCATTGAAAGATGCAATACATAGTTTTCAATACCAAATATAATACAAATCCTGTTCAGATGCGCCAATGTGACGTTTGGTTCTTTTGTATGATAGACTTCAGGTATTGAACAACAGAAACATTTATTGAGAATGAGAAAGCGAACTATTTATCACAAGAGACTGACATGTCCTACTCGACGATCTCAGGAGATGCCCTATTCGGCGATCCCAGCGAAGTTAAATTGTACATAACTGGTTCCTTGTCCTAAATGCAACCTAAAACCGCATTCCATCAAATTGACTAAAAAAATGTAGAAGTTGCCATCGTCAATTATTGTAAAATACGAATAATACAAAATATAATATCACGCGAAAAAAATAAAATATAATATCACGCGTGGAAACAATCTCAGGTGCAGGAATCTAGCAAATATTATATTACGTCATATTAGTAGGCTGAATTTCAAACATCACAATCAGCTAAATCAGTAATTTCATGACAAATTTAATTTACTTTCCTTTCATTCAAATTACTTTTCAAAAGTTTTCTTATTGAATCAACTTTTTAGCTAAGCTATTCAGAATAACAATTTATTCTGACAGTGAGAGACATTTCAATACATCGAAATATAAGTTTAAAGGATTCTAAAGAAATTTTGCAAATTATTTTTTAATCCCCATTTATTACTCATTAAAAAGCTTTAGATAATAATCTCATTGTAAAATTCTAATTAATAAACGAGATATATATTTTGATTATATGAAACTTTTATTGGGATTTTATTTCTCCTTCAGTTATATTTTGAATGTTCTTTCGAAATGCCCAGGATGATCATATTTCCAACCTAAAGTAAATTTAACTCTGAAATTCTTTGAAAATAATTTTTTTCCTGAATTAACACTTTTTTAACGTCATTTCAAAGGAAATTCAAAATTTCCTCTGAAACATGAAAAGCAGGCACTTTATCGAAATGAATTTTATATTAAGTATTATCTTTAATAGAAATCTATTACATGCATTTTTAATTAATTTATATTCACTAATTTACATGAAAATAACAGTATTAAACTTTCATTTCTCTTATTTTATTTCAAAGAGTATTTATGCAATTAGTTATCATTGTCTTAATTTTTTTTTTGCTTTTTAAAACTTCAAAGAAAGAATACATTCGAGCTTATTGTAAATTCTAGAGGACTCGGGGTAGCCTAGTGATATCACGTCGGCATTTGGTTTCAAGGGTACTTGGATTGAATCGCGACAAGCGCCATTAAATATCTCCGTGTATAAGCCGGTTATAGGCACATTAAATCCGTATACCGGAAAGTCCTTTTATGAAGTCTGATAGGGTGGGAGAGGGTACGATCCCCCGAGATACCTCCCAAGGGGACGGGCGTGCTTAAGAGGCCGTGTCTAAGGGGTTCCTCGGTCAAAAATGAGGTGGCAGGAAATCGGATTCCGATCCTTGTGGTGTTATTATAAACAGGACCCATACCCCTCAGCCCGCTAGCGAATATGGACCTGGTCTGTAATATTTCCGACCAGAGGGCATTAGACACAAAAATAATAAATACTAGAAAAAATATTTTGAATTGGTTGATAGAAGTATATAATTCAACAGCAAAAACTTCCGGTATAGGATAAAGCAGTTCGGCAAAGTTTTTCCTTTCTTTCTGGAAGATGAGAATTCCTTAATTTCTGAGAGCTGAAAATAACGCATGTGACAAAAACTTCTAAAATAAATGTGCAAAATAAATCACATCCTTCCAGATGAACAGTAGAAACAGTATATTGTACGTAAAAGGACTTGCATTTACACATGGGTAATGATTCGACTTAAAACAAAGAAAACAGATTGTCGAATTCAAAAGGATCTACATAAAAATATCTGCATAAAAGTGATGTGCATCAAGTTACAGGGGATGCTAATGGTACTAAATTACTGTGAGTTGTGCTGGCGAAGACAGTTGGACTTTTGTGTTGTATTTTCATTGTGGTCTTTTTGAATATCGCTGAGGAACGGTCGCACAAATTGTGGAGCTAAAATTGATCTACGTAAAATTAACCTCATTACCGTTAGTTATAAAAAGGATCACTGATTCTGTCACATGTTTGTGTGGAACTGTGGAACAATTTGTGGAAATAAAAGGGGAAAGACAAGGGGGATCTATATAAAATTAACAGCTTAACACTAGAAAGACGGCTTCCGTCATTTTTACCATGTTTTTTAACTCGTTTTCTTGTTTGTGTGTGTGTTTGTCCAGAACAAATCTTGCAATCGATTTTTAACTAACTTCCCGACTAGCTAGACATTTGAAACTTATAGAATCGCTCAGAACACGATGACAATGCATTATTTTAATATTTTTAGCCCTCTTTAAACAGAATTGAATGCATTTTCAGTTAATTTTGTTTCGTAGACTGGTGCAGCCATCTATCTGCCGAGACGGGAGCGAAAACTTAAACGCAAGTTAACTTCCAATTAACTTCATTTCCTTTCAAGTTGATGGGATAATTCATCAAAAATTTTTTTAAATTATTTATTAATAGATAGAAATGTCGAGTTTATATGATTCAACAGAAAATTTAAAAACATGGTATATAAAAGGTAATTTTTATCTGGTAATTATGATGGTTTTGGACATACTATCGAGCGCTATATCTGAATTCATGTCCTCAGGCTTCTGAAATTTTATGACTTTTTCTAATTGTATGCGAAATATGCACACACATTTACAAAATTATACTCGATTGTAAAGAGGGGAAGAAAATGTGTTGTATACCTATACTAAGACTGAAAGCCGTCAATTTGACGGCAATATAGAAAACAGGCAGAAATCTTTCAAATAACACCGGAAAAATATTAGTTACTTTTCGTATCTTCCCCCTTTTGCAAATAACAGAAATACTGCCTCTTCGAAAATACTGGTATTGAATAAATTGGACTGCACAAACAATGCATAATTTTTTTCGGATAAAGCTTAGCAGGTTGTCAACTCGGCGTACTTTCATAACAATATATCTAAATATATACTAATTTATTATATATTGATATGAAATAGTTCAAAATTTAAAGTATTTAACCAGTTAAAAAGCATTAAATATTTTAAATTAATTCTTGATTTTATTTTTAACCGTCAAAATGACGGCGTTCAGTATATTTCGTTAGAAAAAAAATTCCACTCTTCCTACTGTTAAGGAGTTACAACAAGCACACGGAATTGTTGATTGTACTTAATTACTGAGACTTCCGCTCACGAAGAGAGTAATATTTTGTGTTGTCTTTTTGAATGATTCTAAGGAAATTGACTGAAATCTGATGGAAGACCTAAAATAAAAAACAACTTGAAATTCAAACAGGTAAGTAATAATTAATGGATTTTATTTATTTTTGTTTTAAATTTTTGGATGAAAACTATAGATATGTTAGCAGGAAGTAGAGAGAAGGCAAAACTTAAAAATTGCAGATTCAAAGTGCTTAATCTTAGACAAAACTGAATTCATGACTAAAAATGTTGTTCTGCCATATTCAACAGTTAATAAGTAAATCAAAAAAGATTAATCCATGACTTTCTGAAATGTTTCGACAGTGTGAGTAATTTAAATGGCTACACTAATTTTGAATTTGATTTTGGAATTCTAAAAGTTTCATCTGTTAACTACGAAAAACCAGACGTTCCTGAGGAAAAGTTCATATACTTTAAGAAAAGTATAAAGTTTTATTTTTCTCTTTTAATAATAAAAAAAATCAACTATTACTATTGAGAAATCGACTTTAGGAATGATTTTAGAAATGATATAGTGGGATGTTTAAGACGTTTTATAATAAAATGTTAGTGAAACGTTTACAATACAGAGGCTGTTCGCACATTTTTTAGACGGTTTTGGAAAGCGGTAATAAAAAATCGTTTGCTGCAAAAAAAAAAAAAAAAAATTGTACTATGTTTCTAAAAGTCAAAATTATCGTCTGTGGCTTGAAAGTTTTGTTTTTATTCAAAATGGCCTTTTTAACAAAGCAGTGGTTCGAAGGCTACATTTATGCTCTTTCCGAAGAGAAATATGCATACTCCTTTATCCAAAAACGATGTGAGAGTCATGGTTTTGTGATATCTAAAGCGTCGATAGGTAATATCGTCAACAATAAAGGAAAAAAAAAACGTCAAATTGGAGCCTCAAGTGGGGCAAAAATTCCAAATAAGTATCCAAGGAAAAAACAGACATCTTCAACTATTGTAAAGGTACGTTGTTTAATGTTAAAAGAAAATCCCCCTAGTCAAAGGACAGTTGAAAAATCATTAAAATGCTCGGTGTCCACTGTAAACAAAATGATAAACGTTGATTTAAATCTTAAGAAAGCGAAAAAACGCAATGTGCATCGTCTTCTTCCAAATCATATAGCTGAACGCAGGACACGCTGCAGAATATATGAGAAACACTTATCCAAAGAAAAATGGAAAACAATTGTCACAATAGATGAATCATGGGAGTATTTAAATGATTGCAACAAAAAAAGAGCCATTTATTATCATAAAAGCGGAGAAAAAAATTTAAGTACATGGTTCAAAGAATCGAAAGAAAGTTTTTCTAAGGGATTCATGATTGTTGCTGGTTTTTCTTATAATGGCAAGTTAAAAATAAAGAGAGTAGAAAAATGTCATGATTAACTCCAAATACTATCAGGAACATATTTTATCGCCCATTTTTCTGAATGAAATACCATCGCTTTACCCACAGTGCCATCAATCTGTGAGATTCAATCAGGACAAAGCTAGCAGTCACACATCAAAATCCACTGTAAATTTCCTAAAATAAATGGAACAAAAATCTGGTATCAAGGCCATACCCTTCACTGATATCGCTACTAAATCTCCCGATGTATCACCTATGGATTTTTGTGCTTTCGGATATTTAAAATCTGTATTATCCAAACGTCGTCCCAAAACCCTTACAGGACTCTGGAAAGCTGTTCAGAAGGAATGGGATAGAATACCTCTTCTGACACTTCAAAAGGCATTAATATCTTGGAAATTGCGGTGTCGAAAGATAGTTCAGGATAAGGGATGTCAAATAGAACATTTAAAACACAAGAATTTTATGTAATTTAGTTTTGTGTATGCAATATACATCGTCTAAAAAATGTGTGAACAGTCTCTGTAGATTAAAAAGTGATGGTTAAGAGAGAGTAGCTTTAATTATTAAGTATGAATTCTATTAATGTTTTCGGTGTAAAGCCAATTTATGAATGTTTAGATAATGATGTAGATAAATATATAATAAATGTATAGATCATTATTTGGTTCAGATCTCTGAAAGAAGTTTTAATGTAATCAAATTTATTGCTGATTCGATCATTAGAATCATGACTAAAACTCAGAATGTGATGATTTGTACGAACAATTGATTCTTCTAGAAAGGTAAGTGAATATAATGGGGTACAAATTAAGCCATCCTATATAACATGCTTTAGGAAATTAATGAATATGCAGGAATACACATTCTATAAATGTTGCCAATATCAGAAGTCAAGTATTAAATTTGAAATCTTTAATAACAAAATTTTGTCTAAAGATATAGTCAAATTTATTTTAAATTAAACTTTAAAGGGTGTTTTATTGTTTCTGTTGTAAGAAATAATTTAAAAGCTGAGAAGGCGTAAAATAATGAAAGCTGTAAAATTATTTCCTATTCATGTAAATATTTATTCGATATTCCTTTAGTATTATTTGCTGTGTGATACAAAATTGATTGCGTGAAAAACTTTTGATGCACAGTAAACATTACTAAATATAAATATTTCAAATTCCCTTCCAAGTTAACTTAAAAGTGCCATCCTTTGTCGTTCAATAAATGGGAAGTGACTTTTGCAAACTCATTTCATTTATCTCATCATTTTGTCTTGAGGTGAACGCCTTCATTTAAAACAGGCATTCATTAATTAAAGCTACTGAAAAGGAAAATTTTCTTTAAACTAAGTTAAAAACAAAAAAAATCTGATTAAGTTTAATTTGTCTTTGCCCGTAAAACAATGGAAGAACATTCTCCATCGCGTGTAATTTAAAGTCTGAAAATTGTGGAGAATTTTAATTGCATTTTTTCTTTTGTACTTACAGTCCAAATCATTTTATGACAAATGTCGAAAATGGGGAAACAGAAACATATAAATAAAAATAAAGTTTTTCTTTGTCACGCCTGGAACCGAAAAGAAAAGCAATTGATAGATAGCTTTCCTTCATAGATGAATGCAATAATTCTGCATTTATACTATAAAGAAATAAATACGGGAAGCCAAACTTTTCTATGTATGATGCATTGAATGTTTTAAATAGAAAATATTGTATGTCATTACTTAAAAATTTTAAATGTTTATGTCTTATTGATAGCTTCATAGAAATAAGAAAAATTCTGGTCAAATGATATCGCTTCCATCCAGAGAAAGAATGCGTGACCTTGAACTCTGAAATTTGCAGGGCTGTAGCCGATCGGAATCTTCACACGTCTTCCCTGTAGCAAAAAAGAGGAGTTCATCGAGTGCAATGCATCTCATCTATATATATAAAACAGTTTCGTAAATGAATGACTGACGGACATACAACTCACACTCCAAACCGCTGGACGTAAAGGGATGAAATTTTGCATGGCGATTCTTCTTATAGTGTAGGGGTGTAATATGAAAGATTTTTGAAAAACTCTTCTTAGATTTTTAAAATTAAATTTTTTAGCTGTTTTAGTAACTTTTTTTAAGTTTGCATTTAAAACAATAATTTGAGGGTTATAAAATTTATATCACGAAAAAGATCAGAAAAATTCCTTTACGATGAATTCTTTTTCGAATCTTTCCCTCCATTTTCTGATTTTTGGTGAATTTTTAAAGATTAATTTTTACTATTTAATTTATTAAATGCTGATCACGTGATTTCTTTTTCTGATACTTTAAATTAATTTATCGTCACGTGCGTAACATCTAAATACACAATTTTTTTTCTTGCTAATGCCGCAAAAGATTGGACATTATCCAAAAAATTATTAAAACACAATAAAAGATATTATGTTCCTCAAACTGTACTATGTTAACTGTACTATATTCTTTAATATAGCCTATTACATTTAAGGGAACGGTGGACCTTTATTTGAACAAATCTCGTCATTGTATTACTGATTGTGTTATTTTAAAAATATATATATTTCTGTAGATTATTATTACCAAAATAATTTTTTTCACTTAGAAAATCATTTATGTAGCTTCTACAAAGTAATTTACAATGGGTAAGTGTAGTAATAAATTTTAAATCTGTTTTTCTCAAAACATATTTTTCAATGTTTTCAGATTTTTTAAATGCTCCATGCTACTTAATATTTCTTTAAAATTCATGAAATTGATAAGGAAGAATTCTGATGCTGTTAAAAAAAACTGGGTATACATTTTACATTTCGACTTCATTAAGGTAATTAAATTTGATTTATAACATTTCAAAAGGCAAAATTTTGATGAAAATCGGGATGGAATTCAGAAAATAATCTCTCAAAAATTAACTATTCAAGGTATTAAATAACTGATACCCAGATTTGTTTGTTATACAGTTTAAAGAGATTAAAATGCAAAATCGAGGAAATATCTCAAAAATTAAGTAGCAATGAGCATTTTAAAATTTTGTTCATAAATTTCAAATTTAAAAAAAATCTTAAAATTATAATGAGATTGGAAATTTCTTTTAAGGTATTCTATTTATTTATAGTGAAATGTGCATATGTACAAAATTTCATATCTCTATGATGTAAAGTAAAAAAAAAGTAAATTTTAATGTGCACCGTTCCCTTAATTTGAATATTTTCTTCTAAATTATTTTGTCTATAAAAATATCCCTTACGATTTTTTGTAAATATATATATATATATATATATATATATATATATATATTTTTTTACATGAATTGTATACATTGACGGTTGTATTTAATTTGAATGTACTCCGTAACGACGTGTGGGTTTTCAGCTAGTTTTTCATAAACAGAATCAGCAACAGACTCTGTCCTAAAAACATAAAACAGTTTTATATAAACTCACCGGATCCCTGCCGATCCCTGGTGAGTAGGTTACTACCAAAATTTAGACCGAACACCAGGTGTGGCATCTGGTGGCCTAGTAGCTTCTTCCATCCACTATGACTTCATAAAAGGAAAACATACTCTGACATCTCCGAAAGACAAAGTTTAACATAAGATATGTTGATCGTGGTTTGCCAGTGGGGGGCCAATGTCAATGAAGACATTCGCTTCATAATCCGCGAGAATTGTTGGTTGTTTTCAATGTGGGCATCGTATAGGGGAACCAACACCATATCATGGTGCCATTTGAAATATGACTAATCTCTCAAACGGGTGTCATCTACGGGGGATTGTATCATTTCCCCCTTCCCTCTGACCTCGCAGAAAGACTTTTCGGTCTACGGGTTTAACGTGCTCATATCCGGCCTAGACACGACGGTATTGAATGGCGTTAATCGGGATCCAATCAGAACAGTCTCAATTCCAAACCCAACGAGCTTCCACTAGGCTACCTCGGGATATCAGACGTTTAAAGGTAATGTTATTTAATACTATAACTTAAAATCCTATTTTGTCTGTTTTATTGTAGTTCTGTTCTTATCAAACGTTGCCAGAGAAACTTTTGACAAAATGTTTCCCAATGTGTGGAAAAAATATTAAGATTTGAGAAGATTTATGAGAATATTCTCTTTCCTCTTTCTATATCTCTACATCCTAAAATAGCTCATGCATTCTTGTTCCGAACATTTCTTTTTTGTTTCTTGAATTTATGAACACAGATGAATCGAATCTAGATCTATTTCTCATTGTGAATTATTTTGCCACTATTATATCAATATTTACAAATGTGCTTAAGGGGATGGTGGACCTTTCAAAACGATTTTTGAAATTTTTACCACAGAGATATGACATTTTGTATATATATTCATTAAAGTATAATAATATTAAACACCTTATACAATTTTATAAATATTTTTTAAAAAAATATTTTATAATTAAAAAATTTAAATTAAATTACCCTTCTTTAAAATGCTCCTTGCGACTCAATTTTAAACTTTTCCCCTTAATTTTGCATTTATATTGCTTATAAATACTTTCTGAACAAAGTTATGTATTTTTTTGTACTTTCGTTGAATAGTTAATTTTTAGAAAATATTTTTATGCTTGTACTCTGAATTTTCGCGAAATTTTTGTACTTTTCTACACTAAAGTTAAACTTTTATAACTTAAATGACCTCGAATCCTAAAATGGATACATAACTTTATTTTGATGTATTACAGGAATCTTTATTATAAATTTCATAAAATTTCGTCAAAAATTATGACGCGAGGAGCATTTTAAAGACTTGAAAAATCTGGAAATTTCTCATTTTGAGAAAAAGTCATTTAAAAGATAATTTTTTATCTACCTTTAATACTTACTACTCTAAAGCCACCAATTTTTCATTTTTCTTTTCACTACACATTTTAAATGCATTTCATTCCAATATTTACATTTTTTTAAGATATTAATACACCCCCAAAAAAAATCCAATTTTTGCTCGATTTTTGGTAATTTGAAAGTCCACCATCCCCTTAAAAGACGTCGATATCTTCGCCAACTAAGAAAGCCGAAATGTCCAGATTACTTATAGAAATCTGTATAGTTTATCTCCTGTGCTGTTTCTTCAAACCTTCTTGTGACAAAGATGTTATCTATTACAATCTATCTGATTTTTTTCAATAAAAATAGCTTTGGGTAAATAGGAATCACATTAGCAAAAAGTGTGCTGAACATACACTCTTCAATCCACTCAGATCCCGAGATAGCAATTAAGTTCCTACCGAGATCGGATCCCTGCCGGTGAGTAGGTTGCCACCAAATTTTAGACCGAACATCCCCCAGGTGTGGTATCCGGTGACTTCGTAACTTCACCCACCGTCTATGACTTCATAGAAGGACTATATACTCTGACATCTCAGACAAAAAGATGATCTGTAATTCTCAATATAAATTACCTTATTTTTTTCTGAAAATGTGCAACTGATCACTCTGCCAACGAATTTTATCTTATAACATCCTCTTTATGTGATTAAAAACCACGTGGAATGTTTAACAATTATAATTTCTACAGACAGAACAGGTATGCGGATCATAATACAAGGCAATCATGCAATTAGTTTCCTCAAAGAATCTTACAAATTGTTTAGCTTTTGACACAAAATTGATAAATTATTTGAAGATTTAATAAAATATTGTTCTTTTTTTACTTACCCTAGAAACCCTAATCAATCGAAATAATTTCTCTTTGCATCAAACATTTTTTTATTATATTTTGAAAATTATTAATTTTATTTATTTTTAAGCTCTCAAGGAACCTCAAAACTCCTTCATTTTTCATTCCAAAAGTACATGCATTTCTATATAATCATATAAAATAAATGGCGAAAAAAGCACGGAAAAGATTTAGAACAAGTAAAGTAAAATCAAAATATTGAAAGCACTTTTCTTTCCGCGTGGATGTATGCCAGAAAACGGAGTGAAAAATAACTTTTCCTGTCCATAAATTGGTTTTGATAAGAAATCACTCTAGACCTTAACTTCAGATAATGAATGAATGATTGTGTATTATCTCCATATACGCAATCAGTACCATCACGAATTTAAAATGCAGTAGAAGTTAAACATAAAAAAGGCATAAAATATGTATGCCCTCTAAGGGTTTGAATTATATTTAAAAAAAGGGAAAATATCAAGTGCAAAACTTTTAAACAATTTATATTACAAACATGTTATTCAAAAATTTCAGAAATAAAATAAAAAAACTATAAATAAAGGACAGTGGAGCCCTCATTAAAAAAATATATTTATATTACTTCATGGGGAAATCTGTCATCTTACATGGTACATAATTAACATGAATATGTGTTATGAAAAATACGAAACCTAATCATTCGCGCATTCTATAAGAAATATGTTCGGACTCCAACAATAACATGGGATTCATCATGGGCTTTTATATTATAATGTTTAAAAGGGTGGAGTACTTAAATACTCAAACAGTCGACTCTAGTATTTTGGTTTGATTTGGTTTAGAGCACTACGGTGATTTTTGTGCTATACGATGACTAATTAGACCGTATTCCAGTATTTTATTCAACGGAAATAAAATTATATTTCTAGAAATATTTTAGAATAACTAGAATGTGTAAAATAAAAAAAAAATCAAATACGTTTACCAGACAAACAATTTATACATTAAAAAATTAAAATAAAAATGAACAAAATTAAAATTTCAAAGAAGATATTAAAAAGTATTTTTTTAATTTTCGGGGCTTTTTTAAGATAGAGAGAACATAAAATTAATAGTGAGATGATATAAGACTTAGAAATGTAATGAGCTGTTAGAACTCTGATGATCAAATGCTAAATATGCGTTATAGAGTGATATAATAGAATTAAGGAAATTCCGTATAGTGTTCTTGAACAAAGATTTATTGTTCTCAACAAAGAATCCGTATTTCTACAGTAAGTATAACGCAAGGATTGAGATTTCGACGGTATATTCAAAATTATTTTCAGACTGATCCCATATATATTAATCTAAAGCTAATATATACGCAGAGACTAGAAGAGGTTGAAGCATATGATGAATAAAAATTGCTTACGAATCGTAACGGTATATTTGTTAGAGTATAAATGTTTAGACATGAATGAATGTATGCTATTGAGTAAATCTTTAAATCAAAAGGGCCTAAGACGACTGCTGATAAACATAATTTTTAGCGATGAAAATATATCATATGGTTATCGAAGAATATTTGTTAGCGTTAGCTTTAAAAATTTTTTAAGAAATTATGCATAAAATTTTTAACGATATAACGACATGTGCCATGGTATATCTTATTTGTCCTCACAGTGTACAAGCAAGATATTCATTGCATTTCGTAAGAGTTTATTCCGAGATATTCTTAGAAACACTGAAGCACTTTGAGTTCCTACAATCGGAGAACTAATGCAATGGAAATGCCCTATTTTAGTATGCTTCAGTATGGTCTAACATTAAAGTCCACTACTGGGTTTCAAAGTTCTTTATAGTTTTCTAAAACAATAACAAATCAGTACTGTTTCTTGGCTTACAAACACACCAGACTTAAATTCAATCGGGTATTTGGGAAGAATTGCGAAAATGTGTCTTTAAGAACAGCCATGTGGGATCATAATGATCTTGTGTGTAATAAGTTGGTCAGTAAATTGTTTTATCAAAAGATACTGTTATTAAATATATCACTGGTAAAAAATATGTCTAAACTTATATGAGACGTCGCGAAACCAAAAGAGGACACGAAAAGTAAATCTAGACTATCCTGTTTTTTAACCCTTTAGAGTGTTTTATATTTATGGCATTATTCTGACGTTTCTTTTGATGAATTTGAACGAGACTATACTAGTTTTTCGTTTAATTTGATTTAATGAATAACGTATATTCGGGGTTTTTACACGGTTATATTGTCTACAAATTACCTAGAGTTAGATGGTGTTCATTCATATACTATAAAAATTATTCATTGTAGAATAATTAAGGATTTTAATTCATTCTAACTATTTTTTCTGACTTATTTTATTTTTCTTTAATTGTAGAAGTATATCTAGATTGGGAAAAATATGTTATTTATTTATTTTAAATTGTGCAAAATTAATTAATACTTTTAAAAAATCAGTTGTGAATCCATTATAGTAAATTTCTTTATCTGAAAACTTTCCTCAACTTCTAAGGTATGAAGTCTCAAGTCCAGACTGTTGGCAAGTCACTATACAAATATAGTCGACATGCAGCTCTCGCCTGTTTACAAAGCTCTTTTATATCGGATTTGTTTTTCGCTCATAGTATCGCAGTACTTTGCTTTTGTAAGTTCCACGTGTATGAGTGTGGAGTAAAATATTTTTCTGTTAGGTTTAATATTGTTCCCAAAATGAAAGACAGGATTTGACTATAATATTCCTTTCTCGTAAAATGTCTAATAAAAGGCAAGGAAATTTTATATCTACTGAAGTAAAATATTTGACAACCAGAAAACATTCCGAAATTATGATCTTATGAGGGAATTATTATTTTTAGTATCATGGACCCCATTGATTGTCTGGTGAAGCTACAACCTTCTGATAATAAGAGGCATATAACGAATCATTTCACAGGAAAAAAATTAAAATGTATTGAAGCAATAAATAGTTTTAAAAACTCGAATTATATTCGCATTATAGAAATGGTAGGATATGCACAATATCAAATTTGTAATTTAATAAAGTATTTATACTTTAATGACGTATTATTTATCGAATGACAAATGAACAGTTGCACGGCTGATTGATTGAAATTCAAAGACTATTAAGCGGCCTTTTATTTAAATTCCCAAAATTAACTCCTTCAGTAATTTTAACTAATATTAAAAAGCATTGACATTTGTGATTTGCTGCACGAGTGAGTTCTTCGACTAGTATTACCTTTGGGTCGGAGGACGCCCTGAAATTTATTCACGGGCCAACAAGGGGTCCATGGGCTACTGGTTAAGACTATTCTCTGAGGTAATATTTTGCTAATATATTGACTTATGGTTTTCAGCATTTCAGCTCTTATTTTTTACGTATAAAAGGTTAACAGATTTGAAGTGTTTTTAATGTAGTCAATAACTTAATTAAATATAATAATAAAGGTCTAGTTAAAATCAAAATTTACCACATTATGGATAACATGAATCATTCCGATTTAACTAGTCGGAACTTTCGGGACAGCTTAAATAACCCACTATAATTACACCCGATGTAATTGTAAATTATTAAAGTTTCAATAATTAGATTTTTCAATAAAAAAGAACTCAAAACTAAAGGATTTAATAAATACAAAGACATAAAGTTCATGATATTTATGAAAAAGTTGATATATACGAGGCCCAAGATTAAAGTGAAAGTTAAGTTTGGCAAAATAGCAATACAGATACAGATATCTCGAAAGATACATATATTAGTACAACGCAGTATATACAAACAAAAATGTTTTAAAACTCGTAGTGTTAATATATTTTTATTTTGAAATATGGTTATTCAAGTATACCAGAGGTTATTTGCCGGTTATTTACAAAGAAGTGGAAATCAACCGTGTTGAAAAAGCGTGAAGGGTGCAGTGTTTAAATCGAAAAATCGATTGAATAAACTCTTTTGCAATTTTTCAAATAGGAGAGAGAATGAAAATTACTGACTTCTGTAGTTTTAGAGAGATGGTATACTTTTTCTGGCATATCAGTAAAACTATCTCAGACCCAAGTCAGACCTCAAGAGTGCAATTTCAGACCTCAAACCCTTGAAAACCATGATAATTAGTTACAACATTTAGGACATTCAATTAAAAAATTCGTGTAACAACTAAAAAACAAGCACAAGGGAAAGAATGGCAATTGTTAACCATCGCCTGTCTTTAATGTTGCATCAGAAACCAACAATATTGGTGTAAATAAGTTAATCCATTGATTACTGTGAACTGTAACCAAGGCGTTTGAACAGAGAAATTGGAAAGCTTTAATATTTGCATATGGAGAACCATCCAACAAAACCCCAACTCTCTGACTACTGCATTCCAACTATGAAGTATGGTGAAGAATGTGTCATGGGGTGGACTGAAATTTGAGGGTACTTAATATGACTTTTGATTAATATATAAAAGACTTTCATACAAGATATATCGGGATATTCTGTTGCCCCACGGGATAATTATGCCACAGACTTTTTTTTTTCGAAATCAATATGGAGGGGTGTTTGAATACTCAAGGTAAAGTAAAATAGACACCATAGATATCTGTGAGGAGATCAAAACATTTTCAAGCCAAAATCAGAAATCCTAAAGAAATTGGCCACACCTTATTTAAAACGTATATCCTATTTCTTGCAAATAGAAATCAATTTGGATGATGAAGAGCTTTCACCATAATAATGTCTAGTGACAGGTAGTCCCCATGTTAAAATTTAATGGATTTTCAAAAGTGGGACAGTGAAATCAAAATTTTACCTAAAATTAGCGAAATATTTAAATTCACTGCATTTCTAATGTTTAGCCGAGTATTATAAACGCTAAATAGTAGAATCATTTATTTATGAAAATTTAAAATAGACAAAAACTTAATAATATATACTTATGAGGTAAGACCAGATAAATCCTTATCTTATTTTTAAAATATCTCCCTCACCTTTGATATTTTGCGGGTATTAAAATTCTATTATTCTTCAAAACATTTGGGCGTGAGTTCATGGATATTTGCCCATCGGATATCAAAATTAAAGAGCTCATATTCAATTAAAAAAAGCTATATCTGACGCTGCAGATAAACATGCTGAAGACGAACTTTTCATTGGAATTTAATTAGAATTCGTAACTTGTTGTCGCTGCATAATTAATACGAAATGCGTAGGGTGCTTACATATTGCATTAAAACTTGCAATTACTTTTATGTAAACTTAACAAAGACGGTTTAGGGTTTCCTTAACCTCTAAACGTTTATTTCTGAACTGTTTCCGATAGCGCTTTGGCGTCACATTTAATACTGGATTACATAAATTTGAAGAAGTATAAAAAAAGAATTAAAAAACTTACTTTGATTAAGATTAAACTTTTTTTTAATCGCAATTCAATTAACGAAGGAAAAACATTAAACAGTAATAAATTATGAATGTGCCAAGGGACCGTTAAGAAATTGTATATAACACACATAATATAAACTTCCTTTCAGAGATATGTACAATAAAATTTTATTTGTTAGCTTTTGGAGAACATTATCTTTTTTTCATTCTATATACCGTGTCATTTCTACCTTTTTTTATCTTTCACTTTGGCTACAAAATGTTACATAGTAAAACTTCTCTAAAGCCACTAGTAATGGTTCCAAAAAAAGGGGCTCTTCTGTGGGTTGGCCATCGATAAGAGGTTTCTTCCACAGTATTGTCTCTATGGTGTCTTTAGTTGGTTGGTTGACTGGGAATTATTGGGGAAAGGTCCACATACGACAAGCTGCGCCAAATTGGAGTCTTTAATCTGTTCTGAACAAAATATGGCCGTATAGATAGTTGGCCAGCTAGAGAGGGTGTCACTGTGCTTTATCCCATTTTAAAAAGATTCTTTAGAGTTAAAATCCTTTTCAATGAAATTTAGTTTTCCAGAAATTCATTAACATTGCAACTGGAATTCTTTTAACTTTCACGAACTAGAGTAGCAGTACAAATTACCTCTCTTTTAAATGCAACACTGCATAATGCCAAACTTGGTCGCCTTATATTAGACATGTAATACAATGTATTGATGTCATTTGTATCTACAATAAGATTTGACAATTATAGATCACTTGAAGTTTATTTATCCGGAAGAAATTGAAGGATGTGTTTTATCAATAATTAGTACATAGAAATTCTAATAAGTCATGGGTTCTTAATAGTGCATTCATTCTAGATTTTCGAAGGAAGGATTCGGTAGCCATGATTTGGCCATTTTAATTGGTCATGACTGAATAGATAAACATCTGAACCGCTTGAAAATTCTACTTAGTCTATTCCACACTATTTGTGACTAAACCACTAGTTATGGACTTTTGCCACCTCCATACCTGTGAGGCATTGATCTGTTGTTGTTGTTGTTGTTGCTTATGCCACTTGACCGACAGCAACATCAGACCAAGTACCGAAGGCTGTGGGCGATGAAGGTGCGGCTCCTGTTTTGACTCGCACCACAAGGGTCGGAGTCCGACTTGAACATAGAACCAGTCCCGTAATTTTAAACCGAGTCAAGTGACGAGACCAGAACACTTGACCCAGCACCTCCAGAGGTAATTTTGAGAACTTGGAGGAAGTGTTGCCAACCTCTACGAAGCCCCCCCCCCCCTAGCGCCTTCTCGAAATCCCCCTGTTTCCCCCGAACACTACCTTGAAATCACCCTAGACCTTCCTAAAAGAAATTCTGGTTCTAAATAGGCATCCTGTTTGAGAGATAAATTGAAATAAATAGAAAATACACACTTACATAGTGAAATGGAGGTTTATTTACATTTGACATATGTATGGAACTTATAAACTAATAAAAAAACGCGTCTCGATTATACAAAATATTAAAAAAATGTTCGCCCACAAAATGCCCCTAAAAAAATGTGGCCTCTAAAAACACCCCTTTTCATCTAACTTACCCCAAAATTTAGGGGGTAAAACCCCAATTTGGCAACACTGGTTGGAGGACATTGCAGCCACGACAGATTTTACAGGAACCATCCGCCATTAGAGTACATGGCAGTGGATTTTTCAGCAACGACTATCGAACCAGTGACTTTCAGATTACTAGCCCGCTGCTCTTGCCAACTGGGCCACTGCACCCCTGGAATTGATCTCTGTAGCCGATATTGGGAGGTAAGAGCATTGAGCGATAAATACGTCCTGTTTCCTTTCTTCTTTTTACTTTTTATATGTTGTTGTGGTTTTTGTTGTATTTTTTATAATATTATTGTTTTGTTTATTGCTTGCTATTGTAAACTTAAGACAAAAAGAGATTTTTTGAAGATTTATTTTACATCACTGTATGGTTCTGCCTTACACTTTATGAAATGTCAGTTCATCAATGTTAGATTGATTGAACTCCAGTACAGTGTGCACGAGAAATAAATGAAACCAAGATTTACAATTTATGGTTGATTACGAATGGTCACAGACATTTATATCAAACAGACCGGCGGCGAACTCCAATGCATCAACACAAGACGCAATACATATCGAAGCAAGTATGATTGTCCCATCCAAAACAGATTCCTTATTTAGTAAGTTCCGTTCCTTAGTCTAATTAATTTACTTCCTTTTTCATATATGAATGCGTTATTTTAAATTTTATAGACTTCCATTACAGTGTATATACGAGAAATAAACCAAACCAAGATCTATAATTTATGACCGATTCCAAATGGTTACATACACTGATATCCAAAAAACAGGACGAACATTTCAATTTAGATTTTGAACAGCGACAAACTTCAATGCACAAACACAATACACAATATAGTTTACCGGAGCAAATATGATTTTCCACTCTGAAACAGCTACCCTCTATTTACTATGTTCTGTGCCAGCGTCTACGAAATTTACTTCCCTTTTTCGTATTTCTATGAACCTTTAGTGTTTTTGGTTTAAACATACTGACATGTCTCATTATTCAACAGTATTTCCATTGTTAGAGATATCTGTGTTCAGTGGTAACAGGTCATAAGACATATTTGTCAGATGAGAGGTCTATAAGTTCTTTGTATTTCTTGCAAATATCGACTGTATGGCTCGTTATTCATCGATTTTCCGAGAATTGATCTTCGATAAGTTTCAAACACATACATTTATGATAAAAAAAGCTTAGAGACATTTTCTAATAAAGTAGTTTGTTTTCTTTTCTGAATCCAGAAATCTTCTGTGCCTTTTGTCTCCGTAAGCATGAAAATACCTATTTTTGTAAAGCGTATGGGACAAGGAATTCGATATACAGATTCCCCCCCCCCCCCAAAAAAAAAAAAAAAAAAAAGAGAAAATACACTGGTAACTGTAGTACGAGTGTAAAAAAAGAAGAATTTTGTAATGTCTAAGAAAAATGTAAATATAGAAGCATTTCACAGTTACGTGACGCCTTTAAATTAATTGTTCTGAAAGATTTAAATTTTCAGATCACCCAATTTAGGGCAGGCTTGTATTTTTAACAGAAATAAAATTTTAACAATAGTTTAACTTTCTAAGAGTCATATGTTCATTTTTGTAGCGTAAGGGCTATTTATATTCGAGTTATATAAAATCTAGGAAAATTGAAATTGAATCTGCAAGAACTACTCGCTAAAAACCTAAATTATCGTCATGAGAATGTGGTGAAACGGAGAATAACTTGTGGATTTTTGTTTATTTTTGATTATTTAAAAAAAAGGCTAAGGAAAGGTTTCTTTAGAGACTCACTAGAGACCTAGTGGCGTTATCTTATCCACGAACTAATAAAAAAATAGGAATCTAAGGTACAGATGGTGGACAAAATAATACGAACACCTGTGAAATAATGGAAAATCTTTATAAATAGGGGGTTGGAACACCCTTTGACGGAAGTACAGATTTAATGCGACGTGGGATAGATGCATAAAGGTAATCGACAATATTTAAAGGAATATTAAGCCATTCCTCCTGCAGAGCGGTCTCTAATTACGAAAGACCGGATGGAGGTGGAAATCGGGAACGAAGTTTGGACTCCAAATATTGCCATAAATGTTCAATAATATTCAAGTCCGGAGACTGAGGGGGCCAGGAGAGATGTTCCACACCATCGTCATGCTCTTTGAACCATTCTTGAACACACCTAGCTGTGTGGATAGGGACATTGTCGTCTTGAAAAAGCGGTCGCTCTCCAGGGAATACAGTCTGGACAAAAGGATGGACAGGGTCCCTTAGAACGCTTAGATAGTGATTGGATTTGATCCTCCTATGCATAATAACAAGTGGCCCAAGTCCGCGCCAAGATATCGCACCACATACCATAATGGAGCCACCCCCATGCTTCACAGTCGACAAGAGGCATTCAGGATGAAACGCTTCTTTGGGCGTTCTCCAGACAAAAACGCGTCCGGTCATCTGAAATAGGGTGAATGACGATTCATATGACCATATTACCTGTTGCCACTGCTGTAGGGACCAGCCTTTGTGATCTCTGCACCATTGGCGTCGCTTGAAAGCATTAGTTGCTGTCGCCAAGGGTTTACGAATTGCCACTCTGCCATAAATGTTCGCAGCATGAAGTTACCTTTTGACAGTTTTTGTTCAAACGGGGTCCTGGAGATGACTGTTCATTTCGGATGTCATCTCGGATAACGATTGCTTGTGTTTTCGGGCTACTATGCGCTTCAAGACCCGTCTATCCCTATCAGCAACCTTGGACTTTCGGCCACTGTTGTGCTTTGAAGACGTAGTCCTGCCCTCTTTCGTGTACGCTACCATAACGGCTGATACCGTACTCCTTGCAAACCCGAAAAGGTTTGCTGTTTCCGTAACGATGCTCCACTTAAACGTGCTCCAACTATCATTCTTCTTTGGAACTCTGACAGGTCTGACATTTCAACTTATCACAGACAGTTCGATAGAAGCGTGCAATATAGGTGACTGCTGTTGAGAGACTGTTACATTCCTCTTCACGCTCATTAGGTGGCAGACTTCTGTTGCAGGTGGCGCGGCTGTACTGCAGGTGTGAAATGCATCATACTTTTTCACAGGTGTTCGTATTATTTTGTACTCCATCTGTAGTCAACGTGGGCGTTCACAGAGTTTAACTAAATTATAAACCTTTGTTTTAATAATTCATGGTTTTCCTGTGTACTGAAAGTAAATTATGGAAATAGATAAAAGATAGAATAAAGATTTCAATATTATTCTTAGCAGCAAGGGCAGGGTGTCCATAATTAAACGTCCCTACTTTAAAGTTGTCTACATTCGAAACTATTGTTCAGAAAGTTATGAAATTTTGTGTAGGACATATTGAAAGGATGCGAATTTGTTTCAGCGAATAAAAAATTTAGTTCAAAATTTCACCACGACGGTGGTTTTGATGAATTACACATTTACGACTGGTCCTTTACTTACGATTTCACCATCTTTTTATACATAGGTCACCCTAACACAATAACTCATACTCATTAAATTTTACAAGCTTTAAAGTGATTGTAAAGTCGATCGGAAACTTGTTCGATAACTACTTTTCGGACAAAAGATTTGAAGGAACGAAGAAGAAATAAATATGCAAATTAATTTTTGTCGCCGTAGAGCAGAAGCTGTTATAAAACATAGAAACTTCCAGGGAGATTTTGTTTTCCGCGGGATTGCTATTGCTAATCAGAATGTCATCGTTACGATTACCAGATCGAGCTTTGTTAGTAAAATTGTTTTACCAAAACGATAATTGAGCACTAGTTGCTCTACGAAAATTTCGGAATTTGAAGGGAATACTAAAAGGTCCATTGGCTGTTAAAGGTTTTCGATTAATGGTGTCCAAATCGAAGAAACTGGTTCTTTTAACATTCGTCCTGGAAGAGGAAGGAAACCTGTTTCCGCAGAAGCTGTAGAGGAGGTGGCGCGTCAGGCGGAAGAGCACAAAGCTTCCAAAGAACAGGCTAGTACCAGTGTCCGTCAGGTGGCAGAAGCATTGGATCTGCCCCGTTCAATTGTTGAAGGTCATGCGGAATATCCTCCCGCATTATCCGTACAATATTCAATTTGTGCAGAGGTTGCTTGCGCACGTCATTTCGAGACTTGACAGCAGCTCTTACTTCAGTTTCTTGCTCGCTTTGAGGTTGATGCAGAATGGCCTTGGAATATCCTTTGGACAGACGAAGCACACTTTTATTTGGATGGTTCGGTGAATACTCACAACTCCCAAATTTAGGAACCAGAAAATCAGCGTTTAATCTTAGATGTTCCGATACATTCACCGAAAGTAACCGTCGAATTAATATATCTGTTTGTTTGCTGTATAGAGCACTGAAAACAGCGAAACCGACTTCAACAGATTCGGTGAGAGCCTTTTCAGTTTCTCAAAATTTATGTACAAAAATTCGATCTAGGCTTTCCTGCGCATTAGTGAATGCATTCGTATT
Organism: Dolomedes plantarius; assembly: GCA_907164885.2. Classification (NCBI taxonomy): domain Eukaryota; kingdom Metazoa; phylum Arthropoda; class Arachnida; order Araneae; family Dolomedidae; genus Dolomedes; species Dolomedes plantarius. The sequence goes on along the minus strand of OU015492.1, from coordinate 120,638,674 downwards.
TTTCAAATATTAATATTAAAATTTATAAAAAATGAATATTTTTTTTTATTTAAAAACAATAGAAGTAATATTTATAAAGTTCAGTAATATTTATTTTTATTTGGTTATCCAGTATCCATCGCATAATTTCAAAATTACTATCTGATAACAAAGTTTACAGAAAATCCGGACATTTGGAAACCCTAATTAGAGAGTTAGATTTTTATATAAAGTAGTATGCTTTCCTTTTAATATTGCAAATCTCCATACTACCACTTCGAGATATAATGTTGTAAGCATTACTAAAATCTAATAAGTAATATGTGATTTACTTCACCTCCTGAGCTAAAACTCCTTCTAAAATATGGCCATGAAAGTTAAAATTAAGATAAAAAAAAAATGTAGCACATTTTAATGGCTAAAGATACACACACACCCACACATGGCACCTTTCCTCTTCGAACAAACCATATATCTCATTTTCGTTAAGAAAAAAAACTCCCCCTCTCGGCACGAAACTATCCTACTTTTAAAAAATAAGTCCAGAATTGTTGAATGATCTTAGAAGTATCTTAAAATGATTCTAAAAGACTGAAAAGAGTTATCATTAGCTAGAATTTCTTTCTCGTCACTTAAAAGAAATATGATAGCGACGAAATGATTTTTTCATCTTTTATTGTCGCACTTAATGATATCGGATTTTATTTTCTTGGAGGTAGAAACGAAAAAAATATTTTAAAGTCTCGAATTATAAACTATTTTACATGAAGCGTGTTAAAGTTCAGTGTTTAACAAATCATACAATTAATTTCTTTTTCTCATTTCTATCAAGAGGTGATTGCTATAATTTTATATTGAAAATGGTAAAGTAAAAGAAGCAAAATACAAAATAATGAATTCATATTTTATGATGCCAAAGTGATTTGTACAAAGTCAATAGCTCTTTAAGTTCTAATATTGCAGTATTAAGTATTGTATTATAAGATATAGTTTTCCTAGTACATTTATTTCTCGTTTTTAATGATAAAATTGTTATTTAAATACTAATCAGTAATGCAATTCAAGATAGATAACTCCAAATGTAATTTAAGATTTTAACAAACTGCTGTATTAACTATTTTACGTGAAGTGTGTTAGAGAAAAGTGCTAAACAAACAGATTATCAATTGCTTTTTTCAAGATGACATTACTATAACATAATTTTGAGAATAATAATACAAAACAAGTAAACTAAAAAAAATACTTTTTTGGGATGATAAATTGTTTTGCATAAAAAAGCTCTTTAAATAAATATATTGCAATATTAAGTACTGCATTTTAAGATATACCTTAGGTAATTCCATCGTGTCTCGTTTTTAAACATAAAATTGTTATTTAGATTTAATAAGGCAATTAAAGATCACTAATGTGAACTCCAATTTAAGATTTTGACAATATGTTGCATAAACTCTTTTAAATGAAGAGCGTTCAAAAAAAGTGTTTAACAAATCGTATTATTAATTTTTCCCAGTTTTACTATATAGAGGCGATGGCTATAATTTAATATTCAGACTGATAATACAAAACAAGCAAAATAAATAAATAAATAAATACTTATTTTATGATGTCAAAGTGTTTTCTATAAACGAAATATAAAAGAAACAATATCGAGAAAGGATACATAATGCAAAAATTTCTCGTTTTTAAAAATAAAATTGTTATTTAAATTTAATAATTTAATTTAAGATCCTTAATGTCAACTGCAATTTATAATTTTAACAAACTTTTGCGCAAGATATGTAAACTATTATTTGTACTATTTGCTGAACAGCTCTTTCCCTTTTAAAAAAATTATGTTGTTTCTCTGATACTGAATATCACACCTAGTAATTACCGATGAGTTATATTATTGATATAACGTCGTTGAAATGAAGACCTGTAGAAGAGTGTCTCATAGAACTTTAGCCATCGTCATCTGATCTGGCACTTTTTAAAGGGTAAGTTTCAGCCCCGTGGCATCATATGACTGTCTTTGCGAGTGCAGTGAAATTCCTTAAGGTAGCATAGAGATCTAGGTTTTCTGTCCACTCTGAGGAGCTCTTACTTTTAAGAGCCTATGCCTTTGAATTTTAATATTTACAAAAAGAATTTGGATAATACCACGCATCACCCATATTAATGATAGGCTGGTCACCTAAATCCTGTAATTTTTTCTTATTTCTTCTCTCTAAAATAAATTTAAAAAAACTGTAGGGTGGATCAAACAGCATAACTTGTCCCATCCTTAATTATCTGAAATAAAAACATTTCACAAGAAAGTAGACTTGAGGAGGCTAACTAAAATGCCTTTATTTTTCTTATTCTACATAAAAACATAGTAAAAAATAGGGATCGATTTGATCCAATAGTTTGGAAGATAAATATTTACAAAATTTAACCATTAAACAAACAAGAATACAGATAAGCGTGTCATGAACGGGCCAAAATTAACCTACTTTAATTTTGAAAAAAACATACTTAAACTGAACGGTAAAGCTTGGGATAGGTACAGGAAGAAAGAAGGGATACAAGCCTAATGGCTCGACAATACGTCGCAAACACATCTAAATAAAAGACTAGCTGCGAAAAGAGCTACTAACACAGTGGCTGAAAGCCCCAACACACTCGGAGAATAGTTACTGCTTAAACAAAACACACACGCTGGAAAAACACGTACATCTTAAATACTTGTTGTATATTTACTTTTACAAACCCCATTGGCTGTGACGTAACTCCAGCTCTGCCATCAAAGATGAAAAATCTGCATTTTTTTTATAAACCATCCGTTCATGACACGTTTTTAAATATCTCGTTTTCCGATGAAGAGAGAACAAATACTACAAAAACTTATCATGAGTGTCTACAAAGGTCTTACCTATATATATTCTTGGCAAATTTTTTAAGGTTGATGACTCGAAATCAGACATCTGCGGAAATGCGGGCGCCGATTCGTCTGGCAAGACCATCTCTTCGTGTAAAATGCTGAGATCATGTGATCAGCAAACTGAACTTAGAATTTTTATTCTTTTTGGAGTCGCGTTGTGGTTTTCGTAGAGGGAAAACGGACAATAGATTTGAAAAACATGTTCTGTTGGCAAAAATGTCTGTAATCAAATCTATTCTTTTGTTAATTATTTGTATATTCAGTGGGTATAAGTCCATCATGAAAGATGCGTATATGTGAATCAAATTATTCATTAAATCAGAATTCAACGTTTTTGGGATATTTATTTGTGTCCGAGTGCCTAATTAGTCTGTAGTGGAAAAAAATGGAGAGGTGAGTACAAAAACCAATTATTCTTTTGGTTAGTCCAGTAAAATCAAATTCTTAGTCAAATTACATTCTTTAATTCAACAAATGTCATAATTTACTAACATAAAGCCAAAAACTAATAGGTCTAGAAGCAACAAAAGTATACACTCTTTCCTATTAAAAATACCACTATATATCTTGTTATATGGCCATTTACTCTTAATTAAATGGACTCTATACGAGCCCTGTAATGTTCATATTATAAAGTACATTCACAGGCGAAATTAATCTCCCTAAATTATGACCCATTATGGTACCCTTACGGCACACTACTGGTTGTCACGTGGAACATTATTCGAACTACATTCTGACGACGATGACATTCTGGTTAGGAAACAAGCTTTTTTTCCCCTGCCGGTAGAATGCGAATCTAGAAACTAAAGAATAAATATCAATCTGATTAATGATCAAAGCGATCTAATGAATCGTTTCATACACAATCAATCTATTTCTAGAAAAGAATGTTTCGAATACATTCCATTAGCAAACGGGCTGTGGCTGATCACTTATCATATTTTGTGCCAGTGTGTTAACTTGTCGAATTGTCATTAATCCACAACAGACAGACTGATTAAAGAAGATAGGATGTTATATAAGGGTAGTTTTGCTCAATTATAATTTATTTAATTTGAAAAACCGTAATTCTACAGCCGTAAGGATATCTTTTGAACTATAATGATTTTTACTTTTTTCTATATGATAGATGAATTCTTTAGATATTTTTATTTACGATGGGGTACTTCAAAAAGACTAATCAATTTTCGGATTATATGTTGTTGTTCGGCGTGGACGTCACATTTTTTATATTCACAGACGTACAAAAACCTCTAAACTTATACGACTTCCTGATATGAAATAGACATGTCTTGAATACCTGCAATCATCAAAAACTTACATAGTCTTGCTTTTTATTCCGTGTCGGTCTTTTAATATTCCTAATTTTTAAGTAGCTTCCACGCATACAACCCTTCAGAATATCAAGTATGGACCTATTAAAGAATCGTTAAATTATTTACAGAATCGAAATAGGGAATTCTGTAAAGCATAGTTTCTTAACCTGTGGCCCTTGGATCTCTTTGGGGGTCCCTGATTAAATTTCAGCATATCTTTTTTTATGCATATCTATACCATTCCAAAATAAGAATATAATAAAATTTAATTAGATTTTTTAAATCCATTTGTTTTTTTTTTTTACGTTTCCAGGTTTGTGAGAAACAAATCGTTATGATTCTTTATTATCCCAAGCAGAGGTTAACAGATTTCACCAGATTATCAAAGGCGACCATGACACTAAAAGGTTAAGAATAAATGCTCTAAAACGACCGATTAGCGAATTGGAAGTTTTCTAATACTCAGTTAAATTAAATACTGATTCTTTCGTACATAGACTCGCTCACCGTGAGTAAGAAAGCTCGTCGAAATTTCAATCTGCTTTCACTTCTGTGTATTGATTTTCGAATTTCTTCGTTTAAACAAGCCCTGCTCTGGTTATCTCTGTAGGATTCGAGTACATTTTTCCTAAAAGGTAATTCAAGAATATAGGGTATTGAGTTACCTTTAAGTGAGGAAAAGGATCTCTTGAAGTGGATGATTCGAGCTTTAAATATTAGACGCACAGACTCGGTTTGATAAAAATTCTCCAATAGGGTGGTATTAAGGTACGCGGATTTTGCCTTTGTAGAAACAACTTTAGAGCCAAAATTTTCAGAAAATTAAGAGGAAGGTTAGGTTGAGAAATCATGCTTTAAAATTAAAATCCCGCTGAATTACTAAGAAGGATTTCCGCACATGTTTTTCACTAGACTCTCGGAATCCCGTGTAAATAATGAACTAATAATCATAGTAAGTAAGAAAAATCAATAATACATAACATTCCCTGTTGGCGATAGTATGGGAAATACTTACTTGTTCCTAAATAAACTACTAACGGATATTTCAATAACGTTTTATTAAAATATTAAAACCTACCTAAATTCTCAGTTCCCTTTGTGGTAAAACTTTCCACATTTCTTAGTCCATTGGTATTCTTTTGAGTAAATCGGATAATTTATGAACGCATAATCGGAATTTTAAGGCAGACGCATCAATCAAAGTATGAAATTTTCTATAGAGAGAAAAAAAGAGGAGGATTTGAATTCCTCAGAATATAATTAACCTTTAGCTGACGGGTACATTATACAAGTACATTTATACAAGTACATTTATACAAGTCTCTCTTTAGAACGGCCATTAAGAGGGATATATATATATATATATATACTCTGTCACAAAAAATATATGCACTCAGAAGAAATCGAGCTACTATCACGAAACTTAACATGTATATAGTGTATGAGGAGATAAGCAAATGATCACAAATTCAGAACATATCGTTTTATTAAGAAGATATGGCATGGAAAAGGTTAGAAATCAGTAAGTAGTAAATCCACCTCTGGCAGCTATACAAGACAAAACACGGCATAGCATCGAATCAGTGAGGTAACTTCTATGGCATGACCACCCAAAGAAGTTCATGCCATAATCTTTGCAAGTCGGCAGTTAATTCACCAGTATTCTGGGACAACTGCAGTTGCCTACCAAGCACGTCCCAGACGTGCTCTGTTGGCGAGAGATCTGGTGAACTGGCAGGCCATGGGAGTACGTCATATCCTTGAAGACATTGTTGGGAGAGTCGTAAAGTATGTGGACGAGCGTTGTCTTGCTGATAAATGGCACCTGGGCGACTTGATAGCATAGGCAGTACAACTGGCGTTAAAATCTCGTCCACGTAACTGCGTGACGTCAATGTGCATTGAAACAATTTCAACTTTTTTTAGCTAATGGCAAAAATATAATCTCCATGTTTAATTTATAGAGAAATTGCAAATAATAATTATTTACAATATTATAATAATTATTATGAATTAAATTTGTTTAATTTATAGTGGATTTTTTTAGTTTTTGCAGTAAAAAGTTTTATTTCTCAAAATGACGCTAACTTGACTTACACCACTTTGCCTTTCACCACGTGATATATGTGTGTAAAAAAGCAAAAACAGAACTTCAGAACCTGAGAAAGAGGCATAAAATCCTCAGAAACGGGTATAAAAATTCAAAATTTTTACTAGATGACAAATCTATGTTTTAAAAAATATATGTTTTTATTAATATGAGGATGATCAACACATGATGACATTCAGTATCAGGTTTTTACATAGAAATTTGTTAAAAAGAAACAAAAATCACTAAACAGAAGTTCACTATACAGAGAGTTGTGTAATTCGTTTCTACAAATTTTATTTTTCGTAATCATCACTACTTCAAGGGAAGCATCATTTACTTTGCTTCCGGTGACATATAGTCCGGTAGCTTTGAGCTGTATTTTAAGATTTCCGTTTCCTGGCGAATAAAATCACCAAATTTGGTATGAAGGTACCTTAGAGTATACTAATAAAAGTTAGCCTAGGAGCCCTCTGGACTTTCTAAAAATTTTAATGTACATCACTAAAATCCAAAATGGCCGACTACGACCAAATATCACATGTGAATCTTTCTTTTCGAGACACCATTACTGCAAAAACCATAAAAAATGAGATTTGTGATGTTGTGTTGCAGAAGTTGACCATCGAAACACATTGATTAAACAGGGCATGGGTGTCATTAGACAAACTATTCAATTCCTTAGTCCAGGACCAGTACCAGTCATTAATTTGATCAACCTCTGTTTGCCCTAAGTTTGTACAGTAGAAATGGCCGAACACTCATGGTGAGCGACATCAAGTGGTTATTCTAGGTGGACTGCATATTAAAATGGTCCCCTGGAATACATTGGGAGATGTCTTGAAAGGGTCTGGCTGGAACACGGCCCTTGCAGATGTAGAAGTGTCATCCTTTGGCAAGGCTAAATCTTACTTAAAAACATCACACTTAACTCGAACTAGGCATGCTAATCAAATCACTCTAACGGCCCTGCACAATCTCCAGAACGAAGCTTTCCTACTCTCAGAGTGCCCCAAAGATGAAGAGTCTGAAATAGACTGGAGAAATGACATGCAGAAAAGAAGTCCAACTTTCATGTATTGAGACTTGATCATGGAGTATGAAACCCTTATACTAATTTTCATTAGAGCTGCCAAGGAAAATAACTTTAGTCTTTATGCTGCTGTCTTAGAGGAACTTACACCACTATTCTTTGCCTTGGATCATGTAAACTACTCAAGATGTCTGCCTGTCCACATCAGGGATATGAAATCATTGCCTGACGCTATCAAGAATCAGTTTGAGCGCTGTTCTAACTGAGACATTTAAAAAACATTCAACACATTTTCTACAATACCATTCGATTTGGCTCACGAACAAGAGAACACGATTGAGAAAGGTTCGGGTGGTGGTGTTGGCATCACAGTAAACCCTGTTGCTTTCCGATGATGAATTCTTTCAGGGCCTGAGATTGCCAGAATTATCAAACAGTTTGAAGAAGAATGCAATCCGGATAATGATGACACAGATAATCCCAAGAATTTCCAACATCATGAGCAGGGACTTTCATCACAGAAGAACTTTCAGCAACAGGTTGTTAGTCTATGTAAAACCATCAATGAAATGGACAATCCCGTTTTGGATGATTTCCCTAATCTATTAAGTCTTCACAGTCGCAACTGCGCGAGTCGATGGTTGGAACCTTATGCACCTTGGCGGGCATAGGCAAACGGTAGTATCAGGACGTCAAGAATGTGCTTGATAAGCGCATTCTGGCTACACATGACCCAATCAAGAAGACGCTATCAAGAATCAGTTTGAGCTCTGTTCTAACTGAGACATTTAAAAAACATTCAACACATTTATTCTCTTGCACTCTTGAAGAGAATAAAGCATAAAGTAACATCTCATCAAGGAAAAAGCTGAAAGTGCTTCATAACAATGTGGAACTATTTAGCGATATATATATATATATATATATATATATATATATATATATATATATATATATATATATATATATATATATATATATATATATATATATATATATATATATATGTATGTA
>OU015492.1:120577838-120627838 GCA_907164885.2 Dolomedes plantarius | reverse complement strand
TTAACAGTAAAATAGATTGTGTCAAAAGTGATATTTTGTCGTATTTGTCAGCCATTTTGAATTTGAGTGTCATACATGAATATTTTTAGAAATTCCAGAGGGCTTCTAGGTTAATATTTATTAGTATACCCTAAGGTACCTTCATACCAAATTTGGTGCTTTTATCCGCCAGGTCACGGTAATTTCATTAAGCGATCGGACTAATAAGCCTTTAAAAGTAAGCACATTAAACTTAAACTACCGAATGTGGCGATTGCACCAACTCAGGTTTTTTACTTGTTCATTCGTCAATTTTCAATGGTACGTTTTATGCCAATCTGCCCAAATAGGAAACTATTTACTTTCTACTTCTTGAAAATTTCAAAAAAAAAAACAACAATTAAGTAGGAAGTTACGACGTTTTGCGTGATTTAAGATGATCTTAAATCACGCAATGATTGTTAAATTGATGAAGCAACGAGGTTTGTTTTCTTTATTTGAGTAAACATAGATTTTATTAAATACATTTTCTGTTCTTAGAAGAGGGCGAACAGTTACACTAATATTATAGAAAATAAATAAGACAAAGGTAGAAATGTATAAAATGAAACAACTTATTTTTTATTTTATAAATCGTATTGCTTAGGTTAAGAACTCAGATGACTCCTGTAATTTAGGTAACACCAGGGGCATACATTGAAAGTAGAAATTGTATTTTAAGTCTTAAACCAGGAATTTTAACACACTATTTATCTATTAATAAAGAGGTCATATTAATTCTTAAGAAAACTTTGATTATAAGGTTCTTTTTTTAGGAAAAAATTTACTTTTCAAACCCTTGGAGTCATTAAAGAATTTATTCAAGTAAAGCCTTTACTTCTCATCAGTAACTATCAGATGTTTAGAAATATATTTAAGGAAATTTTATGGGAATTCTTATAACATATTCATCTCACATTCAACGATGTTTGTGTTCTTATGCCAGTGTATAATTCGTTATTTGCACTTTATTCTTTAATTGAGTTAAAAATGCACTAACGGGTTTAGTTTAGAAAGTTTCAAGAATTGAACATTAGGAAAACTATTTTTATGTTCAAAAATTCAACAGTAACTATTTTCATAACGCTATTAAAAGATTGAGTTTTTGAGCTGCATATTGAATGTGTAATAATGCCAAACTTTTAATCTCATGGGAATAAACTTAACATCTTTAAAAAATTTTATATAAAGGAAATTTAGATGTAGCCATTTTTTTAAAGAAGACTGACATAAAAGGAAATGTTTCAAAAACTCCTATCAAAATATTGATGAAAATTCTACATATTTAAATTAAATGTTGTTAAAAGTTTGTAAATAACACAAATGTTGCACATTAAATATCGTGATTTCTCAACTTTTAGCGGATAATTTACAAATTGATTTGCTACTCTAGATTTTAGCAATGACATTTATCGTGTTTCAAATTTCAGATATATGTAAAGGAGAATGTTTCAAAAACATTTATTAGTATTTGGCTAAAAGTTCTTTATATTAAAATCAAATGTTATTAAGAGTTTGTAAGCAACGCAAATATTAGAGATTAAATGTTGGAAATTCTCAACTTTTAGCGGAGAAATTTCGAAATGATTAGTTACTCTAGATTTTAGCAATGACATTTACCGTGTTGCAAATTTCGGATGTTTCAATGAGTCAGAATTAGAAATTTTTTAAACAGTCCGGATATTTATCGGTAGTCTAAATTACTTGATATTCAATTTCCGGTGACTAGAACGTCAGGAATATCCCATCAAATCAGTTTTGCTTTAAGGGACAGGAAAGCTTATATATCAGCGAAATTTACAGACGTACATCCTAATGGTATAAGAAAAAGCCTTCACGTCTAGAGTTTTACAGTCTGCCTGATTTTTAGGTGAATGTTAAGCCCTTTAAATAAGGTCGTAACGTAGCTTGGTTGCATAATGATTCAATACACTTGACAGGAAAGCAGGGGGTATAAATCTCATTCTGGTGACTTCAGTCAGTTGCATTTTTAATGAAGGAATATTTGATATGTGAAAAAAATAATGGGAATTATTTTGTAATTATTAACTACATTTTTAATCTATTTTATTTAATTTGTAGTGCATTATAAGTTAGACAAAAAAATCAGGTAGTCTGTTCTAACGAAACTACCCTGGGATATTAACGTAGATTGCTTCCCGTTGCTTACCTATTTTGTATGTATACAGAGGCTGTTCGCACATTTTTTAGACGATTTTGGTCCTTACAGGACTCTGGAAAGCTGTTCAGGAGGAATGGGATAGAATACCTCTTCTGACACTTCAAAAGGCATTATTATCCTGGAAATTGCGGTGTCGAAAGATAGTTCAGAATAAGGGATGTCAAATAGAACATTTAAAACACAAGAATTTTATGTAATTTAGTTTTGTGAATACAATATACATCGTCCAAAAAAATGTGTGAACAGCCTCTGTATATGTATGTGTGCGTTATGTATATATACCGGGTGCGTCATAAATTCGGGCAAAGTTCAAAAATTCGTAATAAAAAAGTAATACTTGGAAAATTTCTCTGTTTGCGCCAATAGGATCAGAGGGAGATTGGATTTTTTTCCATGTAAAAAAAATAAATTCCAAAAGTAACCGAAAGAACTTTTGAACTTTGCACGAATGTATGACGCACCCGGTATCTCTCTCTCTCTCTCTATATATATATATATATATATATATATATATATATGTGTGTGTGTGTGTGTGTGTATTTATGAAAGCATGTAAAAATTTTGACGCATTTTAGTGCTTTCTGTTTAACTGTTTACTGCTTGCACAAGCGGTACAGACAGGATTTGGCACGTTGCCAAAATTATAACTCGTGATTTAGGACATCTGGAATTTTGCTTTCCGGAGAACCGTTATGGAGGAGCGTAATCATATGTTAAAAGATGTAATGTGGTATAAATCTAAATAATTTAATGGGTCACAATTTCTAACTTGGTCGAAAGATGGCCATGGGTAATAAGGAACATCTAACAAATCCCACTTTGGATAAGTAAGGATTTGTAAACAAAATTAAGTTATCTATTAGACCATGGTTTGTTAACCTGTGGTCCATGGATTCTGTGGGTGTCCGTGAATTCATTTCAGGAGGTTCGTCGACTTGGAGGAGAATTCTAGTCCAGGAACTCGCTCATGCGGCAAAACACATATTTCGAGACTTCTTATTTAAAACTAAAACTGATGCATGCAATCAATTTGAAATTAAAAGCAATAATATGCACTAAACCCATCAATTTGAATTTTATTCCTAGGTACAACAGCGCAGTAATCATTCAAAAATAATACTTCACTAATAAGTGTAAATAAATTATGTAATCAAACATTTGTGGTCGATATGGACTGTACGAAAAAAGTTCAAATAAATTGGCAATTTTCAGTTATTAAAGATTTATTAACATTAGCCAACGATGTGGCTCATTTCTTTAGGGATGCTTCCGAATGAAGCTTCCTACTTGATCAAAAGGCGAAATTCAACTGATCAATACAAACTTGTTGGCTCCAAATCATAGGCGCCTAGGAACGACGGTTACAGTTAACATTAACCTTTAACCAGGCGTAAACAATTTGTTTTCGTAGTATATTGATATTTTCCGCAAACTTTTGTATTTTATTTTATGCATATCTTCACAATTCTACAGGTTGCAGTAGAATGGATTCCCACCAAACGAAACGAAACCAAACAGGCTGAGTAGAAGTTCTTGGGCACTAAAATGCCCTCTACTTCTAAAATATAACATTGATTTTTTGGAGCTTGCCTAACACCATTTTATAGCAAAAATGTTAGTAAAGGGATAGGAGAGAGATAGTAGTTTCCTCGTTTTTTTGCGACTATGGGAGTTTAGAGAATTTACTTTATTAAGAACAAGTTAGGTTAGTCTAGTCGGTAAATTTTTACCTGGGTTACGTTTCCGTAACCCAAGTATCAGATTTATGACACATTTTTTATATGCTTTTACCGTAGTCCGAGGTCTTCGTATTAATTTTTATTTCTGTTTTATTTTATTTTATCTACTATATATATAAAACAGTTCCGTAACTGACTGACTCAGTAACTGATTGACTCACTGACATACAACGCACAGACCATACACCTGGACTTAAAGGGCTGACATTTTGCATGGCGATTCTTCTTATGGTGTAGGGGTGCACTAAGAAAGATTTGAGAAAAATTCTACTCAGATTTTTTTAATTAAATTTTTAAGCTGTTTTTGTAACTTTTTTTAAGTTTGCATTTAAAATTATAATTTGAGGGTTATAAAATTTATATCACGAGATAGATCATAAAATTCCTTTAAAATGAAATCTTTTTCGAATCTTTACCTTGATTTTCTGATTTTTGGTGAATTTTTAAAGATTAATTTTCAGAATATAATTTATTAAATGCTGATCACGTGATTTCTTTTTCTGGTACTTTAAATAAATATATCGTCACGTGCATAAAAACTAAATAGACAAAAAAAACATTTTTCTTTCTTTCTAATGCAGCAGACGATTGGATATTATCCAAAAAGAATAAATATCCCTTCCGATTTTTTATAAGTATTGTACTAAATTCTTGGTACGGAAAGTTATTTTTACAAGTGAATTCTAGAAATAAAATAAATATGCCAGTTACCAAAATTGAAAAACAGAGATTTTTATAGACAGCAAGACTAACATACAATCTTCTTTTAACAAGATACAGCAGTAGACCGCTAATCTTCGCTGAAAGTCCACAATTTCCAGCTCCTAGGTATTTTTCTTGACAATTTGGGATTTAAACTTTTCTTTTATAGATTAAATATAACACTTATTATACAATAGCGAACAACCCTAAAACAGCAAGGTCCAACGGAAACTTCACTAAGATCCACCGTCTATTTTGGGACGATAAAATACCTATAAAAACACAATCACCTTTCTCTTCAAGGATAAAGCTTGAACTGAATTTCTATTCTAAAAACCTATTTAACTCGCAAAACAAAACCCGTGATGCCACACCGCACAACTAAACCATTTTTCAACAATTAACCCAAATCTGCATTTATTACTACCTCCATAGTAGACGCGTGAGCGTGTTTAATCCATGGTATTTAATTCCCGAGAACTCCTGAACAACGCGAGCTGTCGATAACACGCCAAATTGGCCCCTAACACGTAACAATATATATTTATATATATATATATATATATATATATATATATATATATATATATATATATATATATATATATATTATTTTATTTTTTTTTTGCATAAATTGTATACGTTGACAGTTTGACAGTTGTATTTAATTTGAATGTACTCCGTAGCGAAGTGCGGGTTTTCAGCTACCTTTTTTATAAATTTTTTAAAACAAAAGGAAGAGAAAAGCTTGCCGGACCCTACCCTGGAGTGGCGAATTAAGCTAAGAGGGGGGAAGGGGGAAAAGGTGCATCGTCCGGCATTTCCGGAGGTCGGTGATTAGGGAATGGGGGAGGAGATAGACGGCGCGGGAGGTGGCAACGGTCCCGGCAGAATTTCTAGTTGTGAATACACACTATGAATGGTTCCTGTGAACATCGCGGTTTCGTTATCGAGGCTTACTTTTAAACAATGGTTCTTTAACCTCGACCCAGGGGGCGTTTAGGACGCGTTTCGGGCTCTTTGCAAATGGTGCCATTCCTGATCGGTGTGTTTCAAACATGACAGCAAGTGGCTCTGCACTTCGAAGGAAATCAAGCGGTCGTTCACGGAACATTAAAACACCCCAAAATGTGCAATGAAACTGTCAGCCCGCACCCCGTGAGGAAATTGACGCCATTCCCTCAGAAATGACCAACAGAGTGATGGAAAAGGTTAGACAACGGGTTTCGCAGTGCATCTCAAATTACGGGGGCCTTCTGAGTGATGTTATTTATAAAATCTAGTGGGGAAAAACTAGACTGTTAGTACTTTACGAAAATATATATATATATTTTTCTGTAAATTGTTTCGTTCGATTTTTATTACTCTTTGAAATGTAGCAGTCCCTTCTGCGAACCCAATACAATACGAAGATAATGGAATATAATTTTAGAACTATTTATTGCATTAATACATTTTAATTTTTTTTATTGAAATGATTTTTCATGTGAGCATTTATTATTAGATGGTGAGTTGCATAGCTTTTACTGGATTACCAAAGAGCTCCAAGATACTATATCTAAGGTCGAATTTAATCAAAAGGATGACAACTTGATAAGACAAGTGAGAAAATGCTGAATGCATAAAAAAAAAAAAATAAATAAATAAAAAAAGTTGAACCACGCTGACGCGTCTAATGTGAAAAGCAAAATTCAAATCATTATTATACGCAGTTACTTGAGAAGTAATGACATACATCTCCAACGTACTGAGCAACCTTGGATCTTGGTCAGGAGTGACGACCTTGGGCACGTGCGAAAAAATTTTTAAAGCAATATTCGTTCAGATTCGTCTTTCCAGATTGTTTATTAATACAAAATAAACAAACTTTCAGTAACAGATTATTATTAATTATGACAAATTTCTTGTAATATTAAAATAACGTAATTTACACAGGAATGATATATTATCGTTAATTAAATGATAATTTAATTAATATTAGTTATTGTATAATGATTATGATCTTGGCTGACAAATATTGATATTTATTCACCGAGAGCGAAACATCTTTTGAACAAATTTCATCAGTCCGTTTATTTCAAAAATTATATCCATTCATGTATATGTGGAATAGACGTTCAAAATAGCATATGACTGATCCTCAAAAGTGTGAAATCCAAGGATTTGACTCCAAGTTATTTCCAATGTCTTTTCCAGCATATGTGTTGCATCTATCAAACATTCTCTCTTATATATATATATATATATATATATATATATATATTGTAAGGTATATATAAGATTCGATTCACAAGAATCGAACTTTTGAGTGAATGAATTAAAGAAGCTGCTTGAGATAAGCTAATTTCGGCATACGCGCTTGATATAAATACCAAGCAGCTTGATTAAGTTAAAAGGTTGTTAAGGTTGATAGATAAGCGAAGTAAGGGAGCTACTAGGTAAGCAGCTCCAGGTGTTAACCGTCGCTTGTGCTTAGGGGGACCAAACTTTACGTGGCAGAACTGCTGGTTTGACTCTCTGCTGGTTTAAGAGTATGGCAAAGTGTATTTTTATTGAATTCTAATATATATTCCGTACAAATAGTACGTATGCTTATTGCTGTAAAAGCAAATTCTATACGTGCAACGAATTCAATAAACATTGTTTCATGTATAAACTTTGTTCGTATCAAATTCAAATAGAGTGCCCCCTAAGAAAATTCTATAATATATATATATATATATATATATATATATATATATATATATATATATATATATATATATATATATATATATATATATATATATATATATTCATTCCAACATAATTCTGAAACCTACCAGATATTATTTCTATTTCATGGTATCCCCTAATTCAATTAATATCGAAAATCAACCATCCAAATGTGAACAAAATTATTTCACGTGCCTCTTCTGGTACGCGTACCATAAGATCGTGATCTATGATCTAGGGTTATGGGCATGGTCTTATTTTGGGCTCCTCATCATCGCTAGTAACCTAGTGCACAAGCATGAAGTAAACGAATTCTAAAGGCGAAATATATGTAAATTTTTATTGGCAACTGACAAAGTAAGAATAGTAAGTAACAATATTTGTTACATTCAACTACCACTCGATGTTTCCAGTTTATATCTAAAATCGATCAGCTTTTATTTCGTTAAACAATTGAATTCAAAGTGCATTTATTGCGTTATAAGGTGTCCCAAATTAAACTTTATTGAAAATCGGCCATCTGAATGCCAACAAAATTATTTTCCGTTCCTCTTCTGTCACGCGTGTCATACGTCCGCCCTCTAAGATCTACGTAATAGCCTTATTTTGGGCTTCTCAGCATGGCTCATCCCAGTCTACGAAAAAGCAAGTTCTAAAGGATTTCTAAATGCGAGATAACTGTAATTTTTTATTGGTTAATGACAAGCTGAAGTCATCCTTGTACTACGGAACCCACTACGGAAAAAAGTGTCGTCTATCACGAATTGCTTGACAAATTTAAGAGCACATGAATATCGAAATAAGTATTTATATATATATAAAAAAATTATTTCTTCTATCTTCAAGCTATTTGAATTTTATTTCGCATTTTTTTTCTCCAATCGGGTCATTTTTGTCACACCTAAAATAATTTTTTAGTACTTTTCCGTTAGCCAGGTGAAGTCATATGTCGCCAGATATTGTCCACAAACTTGCATTTTCAGCTGTTTTGTTTGATTACCTATATCTCCCGCTTTACGTGTGTGTGAATGATCAAAATATATAACTAATTATGAATTTTATTCTTTAAGTAAATATTTAGTTAGACGCCCGGTGGCGCAGTGGTTAAAAGATTCAAGCTGACACACCACAGTTCCAGGGTTCGATCCTGCAACTGGCAAAGACAACTCAACAATTCATCCCTTGAGTGGGTCGACAAAATGAGGACCAAGCATGCTTGGGAATTAAATTCTGTTGGTCCCACGTCAGGTCGACCACCTGATTGAGACATATGCTGTATGGCACCCCATGCCCAAGGTGAAGGAATCGCAGATGGGCGCCACCGGCCTTGGTCCACAGCGGACTATTGCGCCATGAGTTTAGTTTTTAAATATTTAGTTAGGAGGCCAAATATCTTGAAGGTCATTAGTCTTTTAAGATGTTTACGAAATGGCGTTATTTAGCCATTAGTCTAAAAGACTCTTAAAAGACTAATGGCCTTAATGGCCATTAGTCTTTTAAGATGTTTAAGATGTTTACCTCTTTTTGTCGTTGTGAAATAATTTCAGGTAAGTACGATTGCAAATGGTGACATGCCGTTCCTCATCGAATTTTTTTTCTATTTGGTGCTTCATCACAATTGCATTTTTGTGCGATTTTGAAGAAAGGAAGTTTAGTTTCTGGTTAATTAGTTTGTAAATTGTATTTATCTGAATTTCCTGGTTATTTTGCTGGTTCTCTGATCTTAATCATGTTCTCTCAAATAATTCTTACCCGCTGATCCGCCATCTTCTTCCACCGTTTCGAGTATCACAATACTTCTTCAAAACTTAGCTTACCTATTTCCTATTAAACCGCATTCTTAGGTCGAAGACTATTTATTCTTACTAATGGCAATACTTACTAGGACAAACGCCAAATGCGCTCAGATAACGGAAGAGTACATTAAAAAACATACAATCGTAATCGAAATGCATCTTTCATGTAAAGGAAGAAATTAATAGAGTGTTGATGTTATAATATATGCGTGATTGCTACAATAGTTCACAAAAGCCACATAATACTTACTCGTGTGCGTGTGCGAGCATTTGCGTGTGGGAGTGCGTAAGTGGACGAGAGGGACAAAGAACGAGTGTGTATGATTATTTACAGGGAGACACACACTGTATAAAATAAAGTAATGTGCGTGATTATGGTTGGTAAGTATTTATTTTACAGCAATTACGCATTTAAATATTTCCTGCGTGTAATTCGGACAGTAATAAATCTGATATTGTCCGAAAAGTTTTTTTTGTTTGTTTGTACTATTTTATGTTCTTCAAGAACTTTGATGGAACAGCTTTAAAAAGTACATTAACATTCTTAGTGAATTACTTCAAAAATCCATAGCCTGACCTAATTTTTCTGTAATAACACTTTAAATAGAATTTTATTCTTGTTATATTCTGAATCAGTTTTTATTTGTTTTCTTAAATGGGATATACGGATGTATGAATCAACTATATCAGTTTAGAAATACCCTTACTTTTGCATTATATAGTTAAAAATCGATATATTTTAAAAATTAGACTTGGACTAAAATATTTATCAGAAATATCGAAAGTTATATCATTATTTTCAAACTTTAATTTTTATAATTTTCGGGAAACTATCTTTACCTTTCACCGTATATGAGAATATTGTAATAAAATGGATTAACTTCCTCGAAATATGATATGTCTATCTAAAGGGGATTTCCTAAAAATGTTATATCTACAGAATTACATGGATATGTATAAAAATGTCTTGAAAACTAATTGAGTATTGAAAAAAATCAGTATTATGTACTTTCATCTCTTATGTAAAACTTTTCATGAAAATTAGATTTATGTGAAATTATTTTTTATTAATATGGAAAATAATAAATTACTTGAATTCATAAGTGAAAAAAAATATACCACACGAAAGTAAAGATATATTACGGACATATTTTTCTGACTATTTTATATTGGAAAATTATTCAACGATGTTGAAATTATATTTTTTTTCTCTTCTCCAATTTCGAGATGATTCGTTGTTTTAAGTTTTAACAAAAAAAATTGACAGTTTGACCTAGTTAACGGACTTTTTTCCATTACTGGAATAAATTATCCTAAAGATAAGGTATTTCGTATGAAATTTTCATTATGAATTGACTTGATTTTGGAGGATATATCTTTCTTAATTTAAATCTATAAAATACTTTGATTTTTCTTGAATGAATATGTATTCCTATTTATATATTTAAAATATTTCCCAAAATTTTTAAATGCAAGACCTTAGGAATTGTGTTTTTCATTTTACTTTTAAAAGATCAATAATAACTATTTTTGTCGCCTCATTGAAAGACTTCGTTTTTATATGCATGTATAATTAATGATTGTTAGGGAAAACTATGTTTTTGTTTCAAAGTCATAAACTATGTTATTCTGGAAAGTTCATTATTTCTTCAAATTTAAAAGGAAATAAAACTAACAGATTTCAAATATAAAGCACTATTTCTCCTAAATGTAGGAAAATCAGTAGATTTCTGCGATCTTAATTTTTAATTCAGAATTTTCATTTTTTTTCTTGTTTTAGATGTATATACATCATAATAAAATGTTATGTGTAGTATCACTTCATGATTGATATTTACGTTACCAGTTTTCTAATTATTTTAGGCATATTTTTACCCCTTAATTTTCAAGAAAACAGCAAAAAGTGCCTATTGTTTTCGGAGGATTCCATTTATATCTTGGTATGTCACATCTAGTTAAAAGAACCACCCGCAATTACATTATAAATAGACTGGTGCTATCATCTTGTATGTAAAATAGGAAATAAAAAATTTCCAGGGTAAATGAAATGGATTGTTTTTAATCTTTTTGGTGTGTTACTTTTGAATACTCCAGCCCGGGAAGATACGGGCACGAGAAATAGAAGGCAAAATCTCACCTCGCAATTTTGACGGGAACGAGTAGGAAGGGGTTAATGTCTAGCATCAAGCTATAAAAACTTGTTGTGTTTGTTGTCGTGTCTAGGAATAGCGCAGAAGAAAACATAAAAAAAAAATTTGCACTATTCATATTTCTCTTACCGGACCGGATATAATCCTACCGGAACCAATATAACATATACCTCTTTTGTGTTACCGGAAACAAATAATTTTAAGCGTAAATCATTCAGTTATGCTTATCTTAATAAACACGATTTGTATACCATTCACTTTCTAAAAGACCTTGAAAGAGTAATCCCCTTGGAAAGAAGGAAATCTCATATCAGTAATCAGGTTTTATTTTAAATATTTCCAGGACATATTTGGAAACCAGAAATTACGGACCAGCGTCATACCTGTAAATAGCAAACAGACACTTGTGTATATGCATAATTTAAATTTTCCCGGTAGCGTTTCAATAAAATATAGTCCCTATTTCAAATTATGACCTAAAAATAAACGACCTAACCAACCAAGTTATCTCTTAAACACATGCTCGCAAAATAATAAAAGATATTTTTAAAACATGATTCAATGTCATAAGTTTATCTCACGCCTTCCTAAAGATTATACGATTTCTGACGCACGAGATCAGATGGTCACCGATAGCCAATTAGAAGTTTTAGTCCCATGGTGTCAATGTCATGAACCCTTCGTACGTAAGCCAGAGCAAGAGTTTCCCGCGGGCGTTTTCGTGACTGTCCTCGTGCTTTGGTGATGTCCCGTCAATGTTTTGTGTCATCTCAGACCTTTTCTTGTCCTGGGTTACTCTATCGTCGCGCGCCGCTGGCCACGTACTTTCTCCGATATTAAGATGTAACGTAGCTAATAATACGGCATATCCGGAATTTATATGTAATTTTATGTGTGCTGTTAAGTACTTCAAAACACCGCCATTGTGTGTCAAGAATAAAGACAATTCTAAAAATCTATGAAGATTCATTTCGACCCGATTACAGTTTTCTGCCTACAGCTGCAGCTATTACTTACCCACACACACACACATACATATATATATATATATATATATATGTAATATATCCATTACATTCTTCCTTAAAATGCCACCTGAAAAGGAAGACTAGCTCATTGTACATGGCTGGAGCTAGACTCAGCCTGAAAGGAATGAAATCAAATTTGGAAGCAGTCGGGTCGAATCGTTTTATTAGAGAGATAAAAAATACGTCCATCCATATCACATGCTCGGAGCGAAGTGTATATCAGTTTTCAACCTTACGCGAGAGATGCAAGGTACATGTGGCTGTTACTTTGAAGTGTCAACAAGTTCTGGGGCTCGCGATGTGAACCCACGCCTTTCTCCAGACGTATACACGTGTAGAAATGCAACGTAGGAGATTTTATGGGAAGGTCTATTGCTATAGGTTTGTAGCTATAAAGTAAGATTACTGGGGATTGGATTTAGGAAAGGGAACTAAAATGATAGAATGGATGGCCTAATATTTAATTTATTATATATATATATATATATATATATATATATGTGTGTGTGTGTGTGTGTGTGTGTGTGTGTGTGTGTGTGACATGTCAGTATGCAGAAAATTAATTACCTTTTCAGTTATTAAATATTAAATATAATTATCAATATCAGCTTTTATTAACTACAATATTTAACTTCATGAATTTATATCATCTCTTAAATTAATTATTCGCTAGCTGTATTAATATTAACTTTGCTCGGTTAACTTAATGACTAAAATATAACTTATAATTTTCCAGGTACAGTTTGAATTCTTAAAGCAATTACATTGCTATTATCTAAAATAATCAAATATATCCACAATAACAGAATCGACTCACATATTCGAAATCACATGGCGATTCGAATCCTTCACTTAATTGTCATTTAACTGATAAACACGTGCAGGATAGTGAATGTATTAATACGCAGAGTTTTCCTTAATAATAATAACAATGTAATCGCAGTTTTTAGTATTTAGTTTTTAATATAGTCTTTTGCTACAGCTATCATTTGTAAATTATTTAATTATCCCTTCCTACAAGATTGATTTGATTAATATTTGCAAAAGGAGATGCCATCTATTTATCAGAGCGGAAGCATACTAGCGCTTACGAGGTCTAGTCTGTGAGCAGGCTATGCTTTCTATATAAGAGAACGCGCTATGGTGACGCGGGCTGGCATTGTAATGATGCACCTTCGAATATGTAAAAAATGTCATAAAATATTTTCCGTGGGGGCGTACGATAGTTGAGCAGGGGCGGCAATTTAAAAGATGGTGGAGTAAAACAAGCGAATGAGATGTTGGCAGGATCGGGAATGGAGGAAATGGTAATTCGAAGTGGGAGCCAAGGAAGAAGAATGGGCTTCAAAATAATATAAATTGAGGAGTTTGAAAAAACTCAAGAGCTCTCTCTCTCGCTCTCTCCCCCTTTCTCGAAGATAGCTACTCTACGATCTCTCAGGGAGAGACCATTTTCTCGGTTTTTGGCGTATCGGGTGGACGAGAGTTCCCTGTTGCCTTATTAGATTGGTGTGCCACGACGGTGAAGATATTTTAAATTCCCCAAATATAGTTTGCGAAGTGAAATATTGGTGTGTGTGCGTGAGTTGATTAAAAGGCAGCAGAAAACTCCCCGGCCATAGAATCAAGAGTTCCCCGGCCCACAATGAGAAGTGGATCTACAAGTGCACCGAAATACAACGCATCGAGTGAGTTCAAATGTTTCATTTTGAGGAGATCAGTCTTATTCTTTTGGTTGATGTTGTGATTTTGTTTTAGATTTTGGTTTACGAATAGGTGTGGGAATAATTGATAGGATAATTAATTGATATTTGATGTTCTTGGTTAGCTATTCTGTGCTCCCTTGCCTTGTTTTGAAAAGTAATCTTTTAGAATTGTACTTTAAAGGATGAGAATTTGGTTTATGTATAGATAAGTGTTTTTAGGAAAGTGTTTAAGATGTATAAGTGTATTAGTGTTAAGATGTATTAGTGTTTAAGTGTATAAATGTATAAAATTGTAAATAAATTAAGTTTAATTTAATTTTAAATTGACTCTCAGTTTTAATTGTTTTCAGTATTTTTTTAGTTTACTTGTTCGTCATTGCTAATTACGTCATGAACTACGGGTTATTAACAAATAATTTATAACGCAACGCACAGAACTACCCCTTTATAAATAATTAATGTACTACCCAACTAATTCACGCCCGATAAAATAATTTGGACGAGCAATACGACAGGCATTTTTTATGAGAGCATTTTCGAGAAACGTGTTTCGCTATGAGAGGTGTTGGTTGTAAACAGGGCGAGTTCTCTCTATTTCGTTTGTCTACGGACATAATTTATTGTGACACTGGCTAGTTTTAAGATGCAAAATTTCTATAATCCTCAGTTTAGATGTCTTAGATGAATAAACACCATTAATTTTATACTTATGCCAGTTTTATTTCTTCGTGTTGAGTCAACATGTTCAAAATGCATAGTCCAGCAAGATCTACAAAAGTTCCTGACATGACCAGACATTTGGGTCCATCATCTTCATCGCCGAGCTACATCTAGATGTGTGTAACTTTCAGAAGTCCAATTGTCCGGTTCCTCGTCAAAATTCTATACTTCGACTCGTGGACCAGAATTCTACGTAGTAGGACTAGCTCCATCTTTCCCTCGTAGCCGGATCCCCGTGTCAATTTTAGCTGATGTGTATCGTCCTATCGACGTGCTACCAAGATCACGGAAAAGAAACTGTGTTTCTCAAACGTTAAAATTTTCGTGTGCAGATAAGTAATATTTCACTCTGACTATACTTTACGAAATTTAAAAATACACAACGCAATGAATATTTTCTTACAATACTTTGCTGGTGGGAAAATCTAATTTGATTATCACCAGTTATCACGTGCCATCCTACATTTCTCATCATTAATTCATAATCTTTTCCCTCATCAAATAATTTTTATCATTGGTACCATCAGTACCACCCACCCCATTCATATCAATATATATATATAGACGTTTTTTTCCTTTCTTGTTGACGATATTACCTATCGACGCTTTAGATATCACAAAACCATGACTCTCACATCTTTTTTGGATAACGGAGTATGCATATTTCTCTTCGGAAAGAGCATAAATGTAGCCTTCGAACCACTGCTGTGTAAAAAGCGCGATTTTGAATAAAAACAAAACTTTCAAGCCGCTTACGATAATTTTGACTTTTAAAAACATAGTACAATTGCAATTATTTCTTTTGCAGCAAACGTTTTTCTATTAACGGTTACCAAAATTGTCTAAAAAATATGCGAACAGCCTCTGTATATATATATATATATATATATATATATATATATATATATATATATATATGTACACATACCTTTCTTTATATTTAACAGTTTTATTATTGTTTATAATCATTTGTGTGTTCTTGGGGAAATTTAATGTACTAAACGGTCCTTTATATTCACAAAGAAATGGAATTTTTTATGTTCTGGACCTATTTACAGTATTAATTATAAAGGAAAGTGTAATCCAAGATGTTCCTCCAGTGATATGTCTTCCACAAAAACTTGATTTCTGATAATGGAGTTAACTTTTATTGCTGAGCATAAAGCAAAAACGAGGGAGTTGCATTAAAAGCGTTTAAATTGCCCTCAGCTAAAAAATTAAAACTACATATATTGAAACAATAGTTCATTTTTGAATTATGAATTAGTTTTAATCCTTTGAAAAAAGAGGCAAAGTTTTGAATAAAAATGCCTTTACTTAGCTTAACTTTTTTTTCATAAAATCATCCATCTTGATATAAAAATTATTAAATCTAAGAGTGTTTAGAAATATACCTCAGATTAAATAAATAAACCTATTCTAGCATTATTCATTTTTATTTTCTACAGTAACGAAATGTTCTGTTAATTCAGTGCATTCATCTTTCATTTATTCTCAATGGAAAAATCATTAAGTTCCTATTTACTCACAAATTGCTTACATACCGGAAAATAATTTATTTTTTTAAATTCGTTTCATGGATGAGTAATCATCAGACAACATTAAATGGTGTTTCATATTTTTACTTATACATTCACCTGGGTGTTAAATATTAAAGATAATTATTTTTTTTATTTTATAGTCTATTTTCAAACGTTATTTAAGAGATTAAGTTAAAAAATAAATTTTTGTTTAACACATTATCGTTTAAAATATTTTAAAAATATGTGATGCATTATGTAAGAATTGAGAAAGTTTTAATTTATTAAACATTAAAAGACTGATAGAAATAAAAATATGTATTGTCTTTTTGCTTTAGATGAGCCTTTAATATCTAATATATATATAATATATATATATATATATATATATATATATATCTATATATATATATATATATATATATTATATATATATATATATATATATATATATATATATATATATATATATATTATATATACTATATACATCCATATATACATTTATACATATACATATATACACATATATATATATATATATATATATATATATATACTATATATATATATATATATATATATATATATATATATATAATATATATATATATATATACATATACATATATACATATACATTTATACATATATATATATATATATATATCCACGGTTGACCAAATTTTCTGTTTACGTCAGATTCTTGGAAAATAAATCGAATTTAATATTTACACTCATCACTTATCATTTAAGTCTGCATTTGATAAGTTGAGTAGAAAACATCTAATGGATGCAATGTGTGAATTTAAAATTCCAAATAAACTGATTAGACTTGTAATATGCACAATGAGTGGCACGAAATGGAAAATCAAATTTTTGGGTGCCTTATCAGAGGGCCTAAATGTTAATAATGGTGTTCAACTGGGTGACTCTCTTTCGTGCCTTCTCTTCAATATTGCACTGGAAAGTCTGTTCGAGATTCAAATATTGACACTTGTGGAAACAGCCTTTAAAAATCAATACAAGTCTTGGCTTAAACTGATGATATCGATATAGTTGGTAGGAGCTTACCAGTCTTGAGAGAAGGATTCTCCTGTTAAAGGTAGCTGCAAATCGTATGGGATGGATAGTAAATTTTTCTAAATCCAAATCTATGCCTGTACAGAAAACACTATTTGGTGATTAATCCAATCATTTGAAAATTTACCCTCACGAATTTGAAACTGTTCCTGGTTTTAATTATGTTGGATTTTTTGATAATGCATAAAACGATATCATTTCCGAAGTTCAAAATCGTATCTCCCTGGCCAATAAAACCTTCTTTGGAGTTCTCTTTACCAAACTCTCAGTTTCTCTACAGAAAAACAAAACATCTTATATATAAAACTATCATTAGGCCGGTCTTAATGTAAGGTTCAGAAACTTGGTCTCTAACAAAAAATAGAGAATACAGAATTGAAGCTTCGTTAGAATGGTTCTCGGAAGCATCCTTCGTGGTGTCAAAGAATCTGGCCTATTGGGTGAGACGTTTTAATTCAGAAATCTATAGATTTTTTAAAGAGCCCGATATTATTAAAAGTTTTAAAATTAAAAGAATGAACTGGGATTCTCACATTGCTAGAATGGATGACAAAAATCCAGTAAAGAAGATTTTTTTGCAAGGCCCTTTACTAGTCGGAAAAGAGGAGGGCCAAAACTAAGATGACTCTACTCTGTTGAATGAGATTTTAGAGTGACTGGAGTGAGGAACTGGCAGACCAGATCTAGAAATAGGTTGTCTTGGAGGAATCTTTGACAGAAGGCCCTGGCCCACCCTGGGCTGTCCTGCCAAATATGTTATGTATGTATGTATTAAGTATTGCTTATTTGGCCTTCACGGTCACTAGATTTCCCTGGAACTGAGCCTGCGGGATATGGTTAAAAAGTCCCTTCGGTAGCTTGATCCAAAAAAATCGAACCTCTGAAAACTGGAAAGTGTAGTCATCGAATATGATCTAAGATACTTCAAGCCCCTTACCAGAGTCTCATAGTATGGTCTGATAAAAAAACTGCAGCAGTATTGAGAGCAAAACGTAGATCAACGATAGCTGAGTGGGCGGTTCCGACTTCTTTTCTTCTGATCCTTTGATTTAGAAGAATGAAGTTTCTATGTATTTAACCAGAATTAACCTTATCATTGAGCTATTTTATCATAATTTCATTTCTTGTAATCTCGTATATTTTATTTTGCCCACATTGCATTCTTTATTCTTTTTTTTACTTCTAGAACTCTTTGAAAGTTCAAATAACTGATACAATAATTGAATTAGAAATGTTCGGGGAAAATATTTTTCTTTGCGAATTTACGCTTTGAATGTACAAGAAACTGAAAGATGAAGTTTTTGCACTTAATGCTGCTTTGGTACGTTACACCACATTGCAAGGAAGGCTCATTTATATTTTTACCGACTCCTTAAAGGTCCTTCAATGTCTGCTCCAACATAAACCAAATGACTAATTTTTTCTTATCAATTAAATTCGGATCTTCTCTTTCAACTGAGGTTTAAAGATATTACCTTATAATAGGTCTCTACTCATTGTGGCCCTCAGGGCAATGAAATTGCCGTCAAATTGGCTGAACCTTCCTCAAATATGGGCCACATTCTTCCTTCTGCGTATACTCTTTCCAAGTGCATTAGCAGGTCGCAAAGGGAGACTAAAGCCAACTGGGGTGATTCATGGAGGAAATACCGTGGTCATAGGCAATTTCCTGAAAGAACCTGATAAACTTTTGTATTTTGAAAGGGTTCACAGAAAGATTGTCACTTTGGCTGCTAAAGGTAGAATTGGCCATCTTGTCATGAAGTCCTCCTTGCACTGCTTTAACCAAATAGCTACTGATATTTGTCCAGTATACTCTAAAGATCGTGAGACTCTAAAACATATTCTGTTTATCTGTATCGAAAAGAACTGTATTAGTAATTTACCGACTGGTCTCAGTGACTCTAAAGCTATTTTTACTTTTTGTAGATAAATTTTGTACGTTTGTTACTTTTAATATTTACAGAAGACAGCATAAAATCGGCGCTATTGAGCCGGAATCATGAGATAAGTTGCACTGTATTGGATACATAAGAAACTGAGTTGTTGAGTAAAAGGTATATAATAAGAAAACGTGATCTGAGAATAATAATAATTATCCGGTAACAGAAATGAAAATACTTTATTACAAATCTTAATGTGTAAATATTTAAATGCCTTGGTTTACACAGAAGGCTTAATCTTCTCGTAACGTCGTAAGCAATTTTTCCTTCAGAAATTTGAATAAGTTCTTTTACTGTTATTTACAGCAAAGTTTTATGGTTTCTTTTCTACTTCCAGAAATTTTATATGTTTTCCATTAAAAGGGAAAAGGAGCAATTTGGAGTTGAACTGGTGTAGAGTTAAATTGATAGTAATAAACTTCAGATTAAATACGCGTTAACTATCTTATCCATTGATGAGTAAATAAATAATTCCTAACATAAATTCAGTATGTGGGATTAAGCTTTATTTCTTATTTTTTATGGCATATATGACCTGGTTAAATCTCTCAACCTTTATTTATTTGGTCAATTTGTCCTCCGATCACTAATTTGCATTTATTTTTAACGATCACCCCATATCTTTCGTTTTGGACTTTTATTTGTATTTCAAGTTTAGTGTTCACTTTTAGAATTTCGGAAAATTTCTTTTTCAGCTAAATACTTTTTACATGGTCATTTCAGAGAATCTGTTAGAACTCTGACAAAGCTCTTTAATCTACGTCCTGTAGATTTTCTGAATTTCTCTACTGTGGTCACTCCCCTGCTGCACGAGGAACCAACGAGATCATAGTAGAAATCTGTCCCTGCTTCTTTAATACTGTGTCTTATCTTTATTGCAATTTTATATTTCTAAGTCAATAAATCTTACTTTAGATCTTGCCTCAATTTATACTCCTGAGCTGGTTTACATCCCAAATATAAAGAGTAAATAGAAGATATATATTTAAAGAATATTTTTAAAATGAAGTCCAATTTATAAAAAAAAATAGTGCACGAGGAAAAGTTTTACATGAACAAGACTAATCTATATATAATATTTCTAAAAGGTATTTTTTTTGGTTTTATTCCTTTTTATCCCTTCATACTTAACCAAAATCAATAAATGAGGTACAATTTCAAATATTAAGATCTCCGCTTCATGCGAATTGTCAATTTAGAATTACACATCTTATTGTTTGTATAAAAAACGAAGTATAAACATTATAAACCATTTTTCTTCCCCTAGATGGCGCGCGCTCTAGCTTTTTATATTTAACCATTATCAATTGCACTGAAATTTTGCATTTTAAAATCGTCTCCTTTTATTATCATTCTGTGAATTCATTTATTTGTTTCTTTATTGGCAACATCCGTTTAGGTGCAGATTATTCTTTTTGTATAGAAAAACCAATTTTTTGGAAGAGTTTCGCCAACAACATGGTTTGCAGCCCATTTTTTTCATTGAAACTAAACAAAATATATTTCCCGGTGTTCAGGGACCAGAAAAAACCGCGCCTATGGAGAAGGAGTCTATGTTCGAAATGGGAAAATTTATCATTACTAAGAAACCCACTTGGCTGTTCAGAAAGCCCGTACAATCACTTAAAGTTGATAATTAGATGCAAAGACTGAAATGCTAAAGTTCAATAAGGATTGAGCTCCGTAAGTTTGAACGGCAATTATTATTACGAAAATGAAATGAAATATGCTTGATGTCGAGCAATGGGGCCCACTAGTAATGAATATAATATTTTTTCGGAAATATATGCTAATAAAGATATAATAATTGTTAGATTATGCACTGTCTTTCCCTGTTGGCATGGTCAGCAGATGTGGGAAACGTAGTGCCTGATACTTCTACAAGAATGTGCTCTGCTAATCTATCAAAAGGTTAAAAAATACCTTATATATAAAAATGTAATAAGTTGAAGTAATTGGGAGCGGTGTTTTGAAAACGTTTGGAGCAGAAATTACTGTGTATTCTTCAAGGTAAAAATATGATGCTTAACATTCTGAGGATTGAAACTTACTACTAGTAGCAGCTTGCGAGAAATTCACTCGTTATTTTCCGTCTTTTCTAATAAAGTTTTACAGCTATATTCTCTTATATCTGCAACTTTTACAAATAGAAACTTTTCAATAAATCTTTATCAAAGCAAAATTATTAATAATTCCTATTTGAAATCACGTTACTATGGCAACTGACTTGTAGGTAAACGCTGTAATGTAATGTAATGTAATAAGAACATTCGTTGGTCAGTGCCTAAAAGCGAACGATGAGCCGAGCTGCTCTAGTCGAACAGTCGTGCTCTCCTGGACTGTCGTGCTCTGCGGTCATTCTAAACTGATTGAAGTGGGTCAGTTTTTCAGCCGAGCATTCGCGAAGAAACTAGTACATTTGTAATGTAATTTTCTTAAACATAACACTATGTTCTTTTAAAAAATCACATTGTGTTCTTTAAAAAATCACACTATGTTATAAAAAATCACACTATGTTCTAAAAAATCACACTATGTTCTAAAAAATCAAACTAATGTTCTTAAAAATCACAATAAGATTTTTTAATAGGGCGGCTATTTACTTGTAGCAAAACTTATAATGTAATGTAATGTAATAGAATCCTTCAGTATTATGTGCCTGAAAGCGACCTACGAGCCGAGTCGCTCATGTCGAGGAATCGTGCTCCACTAGACTGCCGGTTTATTTCGCAAATCCCTTTAATAGCTACATTACAAGTCAATGCAGATCGTGCTGAACTGGTTTAGCCCTTCAGCGAGCGCGCCAATTTTTGAAACACCAGCAGGCGCGCGTGGCACAACGTGCAACGTCTCTTACAGCCTTGATTATTCCTTTTGTAATAATTTGTTTTTCTTTTGAAATTGAAAATAATGATTCTAAGGTCTATTACAAGATATAAAATGTTGATAATACCGAGATATATTTATAATCAAAGGCCAAAGAATGCACATGAAATCGCCTTATTTCAAAACTGTCCGGTTTATTGGATCTAAGGAGAACTTGCGTATAGATTCCTATTATGTCCAAAAACCTAAAAAAGCAATGAGACTGTCCATCTTCGTGATATGTGGGATACCGTGTAATAGCTGCATATTCGATCGACTACATCAACTCCTGCCTTTGACGTACTGTAATCCAGTATAATCGCTGGTTTACCGCGGTTAAATCACGGCTAACAATGAATGGAAAGGGATACAAGGGTCAGAAAATCAGACCTGCATTCGAAAAGGTGTAGCTGTAAAACGAATCTGCTTAGAACATTGAAACCTTATCTTTAAAAACGAGCTAAAAACAAGCTAACAAGCTTGCAAGCTAACAAGCTTGCAAAAATGTTGCACTTCATACACGGACGCTTCCGCAGAAGTGTTAAGTAAAACAGCTTTAGAACCAAGCATTCAAAACGGACAATCGTGACGAAATAAGGGTGTACTTGTAATGTAATGCTCGCCATGAACGTTTCAGAACAAAGTTACGTTACAAGTCACTCTTTAGGGTGTTCAGTCACATTAATTCTCACTTTGAGTGTGTTTCTTCAAGCAGTCACAAATCCCTTATTTTTAATTGAACTTTTAATCGTATGCTTGAGAAATATAGTGTGAAATATTAGTTCGTAATTAAATTTTTTTTATATCTTCTCAATCTCAATATTACTTGGTTTCTGTTCTTCTAATTTTAGCTTGGTTTAAATAAATACCAATTCTTTGCAAAGTTCTATAATGAATATCTTCTCTAACCTCTGTACTATTTTCTTTTGAGGTTATGCACAACAAAACGTCAAAATCATAGTATATATCACTATTAGAATTATTTTTAATGAACTGTTTGTGACAGCAAAGAATATGAATTTGAATCTTGAATACTTACCTTATTTTTGAAATTTTTTTTATTGATGAAAATATGGACGCACTGTTGAAATTCATTAATTTTATCCCAGAGCTATAAAAATAATTCTTATTGAGAAAAATTTAAATAAATTTAAAATTTATCAAAGGAAATATAAAGCAAATTTTTATTAAATGGGTGTTTATTTGTGGGCTAAAATTACAGAGCAAATACGAATAAATATTTACTATAAACAAAGTCGTATAACTTGTAATGCAAATATTTAGTCGGTAAAAAAATATGCTTCCTTAGAATGTCATTCAATGCTAATAGAGAGAAAAATATATAGTACCAGTTCTAGCAAACATTTAGACTCATCTTCTGGGGAAAAATGAGTCGGATTATATCTTGACATATAGATGGAATAAAATACTGAAAAAAAAAACAAGTTTGGAGTAAAGTAAAAAGTAATGACTTCTTTAAATGTTAAATTGAAAATTAGAGTACTGTATTGTATTATTTAGTATTAGAGTTTTCCTGTTTTTTCATTCTCTTGTCGTAATCAGAAAACATAAAACTAAATACCAGCATAAACAAATACCAACAGCATGTAATTCCAATTTGTCATACATAATTAATTGTAAACATCACTTATCAGTATTTTGCTATTTCTCGAAATTAATATGTAATAAAACTTAGTGTGGTTGAAATTAGATATTTCCCCCCCCCCCAAGAGATTGTCTTTATACATATATTATTAGCCTTCATAGGCAGTAGCATCATTTTATTAATTTCATAAAATATGTTCTAAAAATATATTTATGTGTCCAACAAGAGGAAAAGGGAGAATTAATATTACTTATTTTCTCTTGCTTGTTACTTGATATGTAGAATATTTGCTAACACAGAAACTATCTATTTTCTGACGGGAATTGCCGGTAGCTGAATAACTGTTACAAAATCCATTTCCTGAAACTTTTAGAGTGCACTGGAAAATAAAAAAATTCCTAATCATGAAATAAACAGCCAGTGGCATTGAATAATTTCAGAGGAAAATTTATTATTTAAATGTATTCTGATATGGAACATTATCCAACAATGTCATTTTAATTATAATAACTTTATCAGGTTCAGAGAGATTTCAGCTTCGCTCCTTCATGAGCATTTCCTTTGTATTATATGATTGAGTAACGTTTTAAATTAAATGGAGACGGCTTGATTGTTTATTAGCCCAAGGGCGTTTACGTCATAAGTTTGAGTACGTGCTCTTTCTTATGCATATGAGGCTAATAATACTTATTGCGCGTGGATGATGATAACAACCACTTCATTTGGTTTCGAAAATTAATTTGAACATATTCATGATCCTTTAGGGAAACATTAAATGCTTTATATTCCGAAATAATAGAATATTGACTTTTTTTTGTTTACATTGTGTAGAACCCAATATATGCACGATAAAATGATAATATAACCAAATGCATCATAAATGCATTTGGTTTCGAAGAAGCAGAAAAATTTTCGATTTATTTTCCATTCTCTAAAATCATATGGTTAAATATTTAAAAGTTTTCACTAATTTTCATGAGAACATTGCAAGTTTTATAATTTGGTTTTGATTTACATTGTGTATGGTTTACATTTTAGTTTTGGGTTACATTGTGCAGAAACCAATATATTGTAGCGTACTGGAAATATGTTTTTTTTCCGAGACCCCACAAGGGCTGAAACACAGCTGCGTGTTTTTCAAAGAATGTGTTGTTCGGTTCTACCAGTTCGGAACACGTGGGGGAATTAAAAACCGTTTCCCTTACAGATGCAGCCACTAAAGCTGTCATCTTGACGTTCTGCAGTGTGGTAAAGTTCGGCGTCTAAAAAGACCTGTCAGCCGATAATCTGCCGGGCCCTCCACCCCTTCTGAAAAATCCAGACATTGGGGAGAGCGGCGTAGAACATCGACCCGAGCGGTTGTGTTTTTGTGAGGCTCCTGTTTTTCTTGGGCCGGAATGGGCCCTGGAGCGCGCACTGTAAATCTGCACGTAAATTAAGTGAATATGTCGAAAATGTCTAATGTTTAATTTTTTTGTTAATAAATTGTTGAATTTTTGTTTTAAAAATTTAGCCTTCGTTTGTTACTTAGAACTCTGTCTTTCTTTGGTATGGATCAATAGTTGTGAAATTTCTTCAAAATGCCTCAGAGAGTTTATCAGCCTTACAGTGACGCCACAATATGCACAATAAAATGATAATATAACCAAATGCATCATACATGCATTTGGTTTGGAAGAAGCAAAATTTTCTATTTATTTTCCATTCTCTAAAATCATATGGTTAAGCATTTAAGAATTTTCACTAATTTTCATGAGCACATTATAAGTTTTATAATTTGGTTTTGATTTACATTGAGTTTAATTTACATTTTGTTTAGTTTACATTTTAGTTTTGGTTTAAATTGTGCAGAAACCAATATATGTACAATAGAATGATAATGTAACCAAATGTATCATACATGCATTTGGTTTCGAAGAAGCAGAAAATTAATTTTTTTTTTTCCATTCTCTAAAATCATATGGTTAAACATTTATGAAATTTCACTAATTTTTCTAAGCATATTACGAGTTTTATAATTTGATGCTAATGAACCTATTACATATGATTTTCGTGGCATTGTATAAAACATATATGATATAACAGTCAAACAAATAAAAACGAATTTTTTTCTTATAGGGCATTTTGAAAATTTTCTTTTTAATTCTTGTGTTTGCTGAAATTTGTAGAGTAGACAAATTTTTGGGTTCTTGTAATCGACAATACAATACATTATTAGGGATACGTAAATTTCGCATAAAAAATATCGAAATTTCGCACAAAAAAAATTCAGTATATAAAATTTTACGTTTATTCGCAAAAAAAATTTAAATTCTAAAATTTCGGGTTTTTTAAAAATTACAATTTTACTTTCTTTGATAGGTAAGAATCAAAATTCTTAGTTAAAAGCTACATTGTAGCAGTCTCCATATTATGTTACTGAAGTCTTTGCCTTCTGCTATTAATTACTCTGTTGTACATACTAAAATATCTCAACATCTACCCTGTTAACGGACAATAGAAGCTTTGTATAGCTTTGTATAGCATTTGCAAAGTTAAGGTAGCAGCATTTCGCTGTAATTAAAATCTGTATAACATCAACAGTAGTCTCTTATTGACTACTGTAAGTAGCTGAAATACTCTTGACTTTGGCACTCCAGAGACGTTCTTAAATCTAATAGATTGCTCCACAAAACTCGATGGTTGATTTTTACAGCTAGATTTTTTGGTTCGACTCGGGTACGGACAAACTGTCCAGGTGAAATTCGTAGCAAATCCAAATAAGAGTGCGATTTCGCAGTTATAGAACTTGGATGGTCTTAGTTAAGCAATTCTGTTAATAAATTATTATTATTATTAGCAAATTTCCCTTAAAAAGGCGTTTATCACTGAATTTTCGTCGAAAAGTAGTTCAAAAATAATTTTCGCATTTCTTAGCTCTATCGGCAAATTTCGCATTTATTCGCATCTATTTCGTAAATACAAAAATTACGTATCCCTAAACATTATGTTTAGCTTCATTTTAGTTATATATTTTTAAAAATAACATTATAAAATTATACTGTTAAAACTTATTATTTTTTCAATTGTAGTTTCAATTATAGTATTTAATTTAACTTGTTGAAATTCAAATTAATCCATTATTCAATGTCAAAACCAGAATTTAGATTTGTTAGTTACAATTGTCGATCGGTAATATACACGTTTGCCAACTTTAAATGAAGGATGAGGGACTAAGTACATTTAACGAATTACTTTAAATTTTACAAATTTCTTATAACAATTCATGATCTCTCCATCCAAATTTTACGGAATGTAATCACAATCTGTTCCATTCCGTTGAATTTTTCTTTTGTACAAAAGACACTTATGTCTTTAAAAAAATCTCCGACAAATGACATGCAGTGATATACAGCATTCAATCTTCGAAACAACAACAGCTGTTTGCTCAACGAGGGAGATTCGAGTAACGTACACTTTCCCGTTTTTCAATATTGCACCCAGCGAAAGAAATCACATTCTGAACGATGAATCTGAAAGAAGTTTATCGACTTTTCGCAAAATATTGCTACGAACATTGGTCTTTTTTTCTAAGTAAATAGAAGGAATTTCGTTCTGTTCTTTGAAGGAAAAGTTGCATCATGGTTTTATTTTCATGCATTTCGGAAGATAACAATTCTATATTTTTATGCCAGTTTTATATTACCATTAAAGATATAAAATTTTACTATTAAAGATGTAAATTTTATTTCCTGTTCTGATTAGCAAATCTCATATAATTATACTCAAGAGAATGTTAACATTAAATGCATCTTATAATTTGGGAACAAAATAAATAAAAAATGAAATTCCGCATTCTATAGCCACCTATATAATGATATTAAGACACCCTCATCAATAAAATCAACTTTATTTCGTTTTTTATTCATTTAATGTTTTATTTATTTCATTCTTTTATAAATTTTCTTCGGCAAAAAGCCTAATTTTTGTGTGAAAGCTGTCAAATATTCAGAAATGGAATATTCTTCATAAAAAACATATCAAAAAGAAATTTTAATCATTCATCTCTTCTATTGAAAAGGCTTGATGAGTATTTTATTTATTATTCCCTTTCTTTAAGAAATAAATATTGAAAATAAATACGGTACTTTAATAGAGAAATATGAAGAATCACAGACTTCTTTAAAATTGTATTTTTGTTTTAGAAGTAAAAAACTCATAAATCTTTCAGCATTTTTTCATAATCTTATGTAAATAAAATGTTTCACAAATACTTGTTTGGTTAATGGAAAAAAAAAAAAAAACTTTTCATAAATACATATTCGTAAATGAAGTTTCAAAACTTGTTGGTAGTGCCATATTTTCATTTCGTCATGCTTGTTTAATAATTTATTTTACAGCAGATTATTGTATTAGGGAAATTATTACAAGGATTAGTAGCTTTTCTTAGGACAATACCACTGAATTTGTACAAAAGACCAGATATGTTAACATCTAAAATGTTAAAAGAGAAATGTAAACAA
The DNA here is from genome assembly GCA_907164885.2 of Dolomedes plantarius. Classification (NCBI taxonomy): domain Eukaryota; kingdom Metazoa; phylum Arthropoda; class Arachnida; order Araneae; family Dolomedidae; genus Dolomedes; species Dolomedes plantarius. Next base: position 120,599,563 of record OU015492.1, on the reverse strand, counting down.
CATTTATATATATATATATATATATATATATATATATATATATATATATATATATATATATATATATATATATATATATATATATTTATATATATATATATATACCCAGTGGCAGAAACACCGCGACACGGCGACGTCGTCGCGGACATAGAAAACCCCTTGCGGACAGTTTTTGTCTGCACTAATGAAAACAATTTCAAAAATTGTCCGCAAATTTCGGACATTTTTTGTCTGCACCAATAAAATGTTTTAAAAATTGTCCACAACTCTCGGACATTTTTTTTTCCCGCGGCAGTACGCAGCGTAAGTGCTGGTGCACACTTGCGGCAAAAGTACTCTGGACGCTGCGTTATTTTCACTCTGCGTGGAACGCCGTTCCAGTGCACACTTTCGCGGTGATAGGCGTCAGTGGCAGTCTCTCGTTTGCCACCAACCGAGATGGATCGTACGCGCGCCCAATTATTTAAAAAAAAAGTTGTATTTTCTTACTTAGTCTACAAGCATGTTCATCTTGAAAATAGAATTAGAAAAAAGAAGCACTGGATCCATCCATACAACAGCGAGAGACAGGCCCTGATTTTCCATTAGGCCAGCTAGGCCGAGCCCCAAAATTTTTATTTTAAAAGAAAAAGAAAAAATTCCCAATTCAAATTTTTTTTAATTTTACCTTTTTTAATAGCAATTTTTTTTATACATCCTTTCAAATTTGATTGATTGGTTCATTATATGTATAGTTATATGTATAGTTCATCATATGTATGTTATAGTGTATATAAGGAATTAATAAGTTTTTCTGATTGCATTGTATTGGTGTTTTAATGATGAAGTTAATATGTTGTATTAATTTTTGTTATTTGATAATGTTCTAGGCTTCTACGCTTCAAATAGCCTATTCTTTGTAAAATGGTACTTTCATAATGATTTATCATTATTTCTTTTGTGTGTCAATTTTGGAAATTTTACGCCCATATCAGTGTTATGGGGGCCCCATCCCGAGTTGTGCCTATAGTCCAGAATTTTCTAAACCGGGCCCTGGCGAGAGGTACTTGAAGGGAGCGTTTAATGTATGCTTGGTGGATCTCAGGGAAGATGGTGAAAAGTTTTTTAATTATTTTCGGACGACCCACTTAAAATAAACTTAAATACTTGACCATCAAAAAGTTTTTTTTCTATCTAATGTACTTATTTTAATAAAAGTTGTAAAAAATTATACTTACTGGTTGTATTTTTTCATTCTCCGTTTTTTGGCTTAAGTTCTCAATAATGGTTTCACAAATATTTTCCCAAGCAGACTGTTTCTGTATTCGGTCTTTATAGTCCTCATGACTAACATCCCAAATTATCGGGCGAGATTTTACTTCGTCGATGAAAAGTTCGACATCCACATTTTCATCAGACATCGTGTAAAGAGACTTCACGAGCTCGATAGGAGATAAAACGCGCGGCAGATGTGCACTGCCCAGCAGACGAATGAGTACTACCAGCTATCGAGGTTACAGGAATGTGCCGCGCGTTCCACAGGAACTTGCGGCGACCTGGGAGTGGCTCCGGCGTCCATCTGCCGCCGGCGGCACGTGTGAATCCCAACAGCAGTTTCTCTGCATTTCTTCTTATCGGAGTGAAAATAACGCAGCGTCCAGAGTACTTTTGCCGCAAGTGTGCACCGGCACTTACGTACCTCTTCTCTTGTTATTGAGATGCCGCGGGAAATGCTGTCTTTCGCCGAGAAGCGAGCAATAGAGCCCGCCTTATCGAGCACAGTACACAGAGAAGCAGGCGTTTATCACGCAAACGCCGGATCCCACATGTTCGTTCGTGTTTTCTTTTGCACCTTCCGAACGCTAAGGCAAGCGCAGCTGACGTCACAGGCGACGAACTCAGGGCGATGAGCTTGCGCAGGCGCAGTAGTGTGATATTTGAAAAATCGCATTACTGCTCAAACTCATGCGCGCATAGGTGAATTCCTTTGCTTCGTTACAATTTTGCACTTGCCTGTGTTCTGTGCCCGCTAAGAGCAACTCTCATTCTATAGAAATATCTAAACACACGTGTTTAGAATGGCGTCTCTTGATAAGGTTGTGTGTGGTGTGTGTGATTGTGAATTAGTAAAAAAAAGACTTGAGCACACATTTTCAAAGACGACACCCTGACCAAAAAATTAATTGGAAATTAACCTGGGCTAAAAATTTGGAAGCTGTATGTGAGACTTGGGGTCTGTAATTGATGTCGTTGGTAAACATAGGCTGAGATCGAAAGATGGGACGGATGAAGAAGTGAGCACTAATGATAAGAGGGTTTTTATTCAACTGAATGGGCCCCCATCTGGTTATAAAGGTACCAAAAGATTTTTAAAAGCAGCTTTATTGTCCATGTATGGTTCTGCTTATCCTTCTCATTTTAGAAACCCTACAAGAAGTGAGATGATGAAACGCTTTGTAACTTCAAAAGTTATAAGCAAAATTAATGAGAATGCATCATGCTTACCATGTTTTAAATATAATGATAAAAAATAGCTGGTTTAATGCATTATTTATTTGATAAAATTACACGCAAAATTTGCAGACAGATTATGAAATTTTAAAAGCTTGTCGCAGACAGCTACAAAACTTTCTGCCACTGGGTATATATATATATATATATATATATATATATATATATATATATATATATATATATATATATATATATACAGAAACCACCGGTTTTGAGAATCAGTTTACACTCTTCGTTTTCCTTTCATTTTTCAAAAAAACCACTTAAACCCTCAAAAGGCACGAAGTTCTTTCTTTTTTTTTAAAGAATAATTGATAAGATGGGATGGAACACAGTTGTAAAATTCATCCCTTTCTATGTTAGACATAGCATAATAGTTTCCCCTTAAACGCTTTAGAGCAACACTGTCCTATTAGCTTGATCCCGGGGCATCTTTACCCGTCCGGGTCCGATTTCACTTTTCACCACTGGCAAACAAAAATAGGGACACTTTTCCCCGCCTCCCACATCCTGGTCGCGGCTTCCTGGACCCTGAAACACATAAATCTTCGGCGAAGTGTCCACTATCACTTAGGCAAACGTGACATTAGTTGATACAGCATGTTATCAAATCGTGAAACGTAAGCTAGAAGGTGAATTTTCGCCTGTGACTATTAGTAATGAAAGAGGTATAAACAGCCTCCTGAAAACTTCATAACGTCAAACTACTATAGAAAACTTTTTCTTGCTCCCTTCCACAAGCGCAAAGTTTTAAATAATCAACCGTGCAGATCGAATTTTTGATTTGTCACAAATAAAAATAAAAAGGAAATAAACATTTATTTAGATATGAGATTACTTTTCACATTAAATTTTTTTATTTTTATTTTTGCAGCCTTTTTTGTTACTTATTTTTATGTTAATATAATTATCATAATATATTTTTTCTAGGATTTTACTTTTCTTTTTCAAAATTCGTTTTTCTTTATATTCGAAACGGACTTATAAAATATCAATATTTGGAAAAAATATAAAACTTTGGAAACTTTTGGAAGTATATGATGATACAGAGGCTGAGTTATTACAGTATTCTTCAACAGATATGGGTACTGGCAGAGATTTTATGGCGCTGATCCCCATAAAATCAACATTGTTTCCTTTGCTTAGGAAAGTTATTTATACGCTGCAGAAAAAATATTCCTGAGATGTTTTATGTATCATATTTTGAAGTATAATGAAGGCACACGATTGTCATAGTTACTAAAACTTTGATTTATGATTATATAATTTAAGCATGGACTTTCCTTTTAGTTTGATTGTTGTTAGACAATTTTTAAAAGGTTACTCTGACTATGTGTATCTTTTGCCTGGTCAGCATGAATAGGTATTATGAATAGGAGTCAGATAATCCCTACCTCTATGCTAATTTATTTCTTTAGAAATGTGCGTAAACACGCTAAAGCTGCTATGTACTAATATTATTGGATTCCCTCACCCCAATGACAACCGATGGAGAATATTTGTATATTATTTACTGCTGCATAAAGGCTGATAATCAAATAAAAATGGTATTTTCAGATAGGCTGAACTTTTCTGCACCATGCAACAGGATTTATTTTATAAATTTCGTCCACCAAAGGAATTTAGGAGCGTTTAAAAGACACTATAACATATATTTTTTCTAAACAATTTAAATTTTAAAATATTATTTGAATTTCTTTAAAGGAACGAAAAATGTTCCATGGTGTAAAACTTCTTTCTTTGTTTAGGGAGTACATTAAAAAAGTTTAAATTCAAGCCTCCAATCCTTGGAAAAATTTTCTCCATGGGTTAACATTAAGGTGTGCGAATCTAATAGGGTTAGTACACAGCAGCCTTAAAAAACGGAAACATTGAAGTAGTGGAGTAGAAAAACACTTCGCGTTTCACAAATAATGAATTTATGATAAACTTATTTCTGATAGGAAAATATAGCACTTGTTCATACTGCTTTTGGAGCGGATGGTAGTGTCAGTGGTACTCGCATCCAAATATCTTTAACCAATCAAAGACCGTAACAGTTCCGTGGTTAATCATTTGGAGGTATGTGATTGGTTGAAAATATTTCGATGCCAATAACGTTGATGATGTTCATGAATCAAAGTGAAAAAGAATTAATGTGAACTTGTCGACAAAAAGGAAATAATCTGATAATATTCATTGTCCACTAGGTTCATAATGTCTTATACAGTAAAACTTCCTTATCCTACGCCAGGCTCTTACCTTGTTGTTGTGACTTATGCAAAGTGGCTGGAACATGCAAGACCAAGTCCCGACTGCTGCAGTGGAATGCAGCTTCTGTTTACAAGGGCACCACAAGGGTTTCGGTGTCCGACTTTAGCCAGATGCCGCCTCAATTCCGACGGTGACATCTGGACAGTTCGTACCTTATCCAACCCTCGGACATCATAGAATGATTTCCTGTCTAATTATTTTATTCCCCTATCCGGCACCTAGACAGGAAAGTATTTAATGACCTTCTTATTTAATCTCACCGAAAACCCCAAGTTTCAGTCCCAAGCCGCTATCACTAGGCTATCTCGGAACCTCGATTATGTTGTTATAACAGCACTCAATATGAATAAGAACTTGAATCTTGAGTGCTTAAATTTACATTTCAAGTTCATTAATTCGAATCTGCAAAAATAATTTCTAATAAAGAAAATTCTCCAAAAAATGTTTAATCATTATACTTATTTAAAATCTAGATTAGATGTATTTATTTACGTCCAAATATAACAGAGTAAATAGGAATAAATCTTTAGTACAAAAGGTGTCTTATGACTTGCAATGTAAATACTTTAACTCTAAAAACATGTGCTCGTTTAGAATATTATTCAGTGGTTGTGGGACTAAAATATATTTATGGGACGTGGTGTGCTCGAAAATAGATTACTTGCTCGAATTTTGATTACCTGAAATACAGTTTTTTTTTACCATCTTAATCAAACATATAAACACTTCCTCTGGGTCAAAATGCACCGGATTATATCTTACCATATAGACGTCTAAATATACTGGTTAAAAAAAAGTTTAGAGTAATGCCAATAGCAATTATTTCTTTTAGTGTGAAATTTAAAATTAGTGTATTCACTTGCTTTCTTTCGCATTAGATTTTTACAGTTTTTATTCCCTTGCGAGTAATTAGGAAGCACAAAATACACGATATATAATTCCAGTTTAGTCATGCATAATTAACTGTAAACGTCACTTATCAGTATTCGGCTATTTCGAAAAATTAATATGTAATAAAACTTGTAATTGCAATTAGTTATTTCCCCCCTGTGAGAATGTTTTTATTATTAGTTCTCAGATGCAATAGCGTCCAATTATTAATGGCATAAAATATGCTTTAAGAAACAAATTTATGTGTTTTCCAGAGGAAAATGGATTGATAAAATTACTGATTTTCTCGTGTTTGTGACTTAATGTATAGAAAATTCGCTAACACAGAAACTATCTGTTCTCTGATAAGAATTCCCGGAAGCTTAATAACTATTGCAAAATCTATTTCCTGAGAATTTTAGAGTGTACTGGAAAACAAATACTCCCAACCATGAAATAAATAGCCAGTGGAATAAAATTTTAGAGGAAGATTTCGTATTTTAATGGATCCTCGTACCTCGACTTTATCCAAAAATACCATTTCAATTATACTAGCTTTATCAGGTTTGAAGAATATTTCGCTTTGCTATTTCATAAGAATTTCCTTTTTTTTGATGAAATATCATTTTAAATTATGTGGAGAGGGCTTATTTGATTATCTATATATATATATATATATATATAAAACAGTTCCGTAACTGACTCACTGACATACAACGCACAGACCAACACGCTGGACCAAAATGGCTGAAATTTTGTATGGCGATTCTTCTTATAGTGTAGGGGTGCACTAAGAGAGATTTTTTAAAAATTCTTCTTAGATTTTTGAAAATTAAATTTTTAAGCTGTTTTAATAACTTTTTTTATGTTTGCATTTAAAATAATAGTTTGAAGGTTATAAAATTTATATCACGAGATAGATCATAAAAATTCCTTTAAAATGAAATCTTTTACGAATCTTTACCTCTATTTTCTGATTTTTGGAGAATTTTTAAAGATTCATTTTTAGAATTTCATTTATTTAATGCTGATCACGTGATTTCCTTTTCTGGGACTTAAAATAAATTTATCGTTACGTGCATAACAACTAAATAGACAAAAAAATATTTTTTTTCTTGCTATTGCAGCAGACGATTGGACATTATTTTGTCTATAAAAATATCCCTTACGATATTTTTATTTATATATATATATATATATATATATATATATATATATATATATATATATATATATATATATATATATATATATATATATATATATATATATATATATATATATATATATATATTTATATATATATATATATATATATATATATTTATATATATATATATATATATTTTCTACATCAATTGTATATATTGATCATCGTATTTATTATAAATATAGATATATACATATATATATTTCTTTGTTTTGGCATTAATTGCATACATTGGCAGTTGTATTTAATTTGAATGTACTCCGTAGCGAAGTGCGGGTTTTCAGCTAGCTAACCCATATATGTTTACGTCACAATTTTGAGTATGTGTTCTTTGTTATGCATATGAGGGTGTAATTACTTCTATTTATTACAAGCGAATGATCATAACAACCCCTCCATTTGGTTCCTGAATATGCATATATATATATTTATATATATATACATATATATAAATATATATATATATATATATATATATATATATATATATATATATATATATATATATATATATATATATATATATATATATATATATATATATATATATATATATATATATATATATATATATATATACATGTCGGACGTTGGTGCTTCACGCCCGATCTATTTAACACAATATTCCAAACATCCCGAGAATCATCTTTCATTTGGCAGTCGACGATGGTCCGGTGGCGAGCCATTGTAGAATCCATACTCAAATACAGTGACGACATCTCCATTATCATTTACTAACATCTTTATTAAATCTCGACTCTCAGCTCCATAACTAAAAGAAATGGCTTCCCAATCCCATTCAAATCTGTGTGCCTTCGGCACACTTTTTTACTCTATGCTATCTCTCCATGGCTCTGAAAATTTTCATTGTTTCAACTTTAAAACCAATGCTTAGTGACGCTCATTACTAATGCGTGATGTCATGTCGGATGATGTTTTTGCTAAACTAAGCATTTTCTTAGCGCCAAACTGCAAGGCTATATGTCTACCTAAAATTCTCCTCGGTTCTTCGGAAATTGAATCAAGTCGAACCCATTAATTCTATTTTCACTGCATAACCTGATGCCGCTTATTTGAACTCCCAGACTTTTAAATTGTTAACCCTATTTTTTAATAACTAAATCCAGTTTTAAGGCCGCGCGATCGCCCCCCCCCATATTTTTATCCTCACATACATACATACATATATATATATATATATATATATATATATATATATATATATATATATATATATATATATATATATATATATATATATATATATACAGAGGCTGTTCGCACATTTTTTAGACGATTTTGGTAAGCGGTAATAAAAAATCGTTAGCTGCAAAAGAAATAATTGCAATTGTACTATGTTTTTAAAAGTAAAAATTATCGTCTACGGCTTGAAAGTTTTGTTTTTATTCAAAATGGCGTTTTTAACAAAACAGTGGTTCGAAGGCTACATTTATGCTCTTTCCGAAGAGAAATATGCATACTCCGTTATCCAAAAACGATGTGAGAGTCATGGTTTTGTGATATCTAAAGCGTCGATAGGAAATACAGTCAACAAGAAAGGAAAAAAAAACGTGAAATTGGAGCCTCAAGTGGGACAAAAATTCCAAACAAGTATCCAAGGAAAAAACGGACATCTTCGACTATTTCAAAGGTACGTTGTTTAATGTTAAAAGAAAATCTCCCTAGTCAAAGAACAGTTGCAAAATCATTAAAATGCTCGGTGTCCACTGTAAACGAAATGATAAACGTTGATTTAAATCTTAAGAAAGCGAAAAAACTCAATGTGCATCGTCTTCTTCCAAATCATATCGCTGAACGCAGGACACGCTGCAGAATTCTATATGAGAAACACTTATCCAAAGAAAAATGGAAAACAACTGTCACAATAGATGAATCATGGGTGTATTTAAATAATTGCAATAAAAAAAGAGCCATTTATTATCATAAAAGGGGAGAAAAAAATTTAAGTACATGGGTCCAAGAATCGAAAGAAAGTTTTTCTAAGGGATTCATGATTATTGCTGGTTTTTCTTATAATGGCAAGTTAAAAATAAAGAGAGTGGAATAAAATGTCAAGATTAACTCCAAATACTATCAGGAACATATTTTATCGCCAATTTTTCTGAATGAAATACCATTGCTTTACCCACAGTGCCATAAATCTGTGAGACTCCATCAGGACAAAGCTAGCACTCACACATCAAAATCCTCTGTTAATTTCCTAAAAGAAATGGAATAAAAAACTGGTATCAAGGCCATACCCTTCACTGATATCCTTACTAAATCTCCCGATGTATCACCTATGGATTTTTGTGCTTTCGGACTTTTAAAATCTGCATTATCCAAACGTCGTCCCAAAACCCTTATAGGACTCTGGAAAGCTGTTCAGGAGGAATGGGATAGAATACCTCTTCTGACACTTCAAAAGGCATTATTATCCTGGAAATTGCGGTGTCGAAAGATATCTCAGAATAAGGGATGTCAAATAGAACATTTTAAACACAAAAATTTATGTAATTTAGTTTTGTGAATACAATATACATCGTCTAAAAAATGTGTGAACAGCCTCTGTATATCTGTGTGTGTGTGTCTATCTTGTTTCAAATGTCATTACACAAGTAAAGTTTCTTTCCTGTTCTGAATAACAAATCTCATCTACACATTAAATGAATCTTTACTTCTAAATATTAAATGAATCTTTAAATTTGAGAGAAATGAAAAGATCGGAATTGCACTTTCTATCCCCCTGAAAGAGAATAAAACATCGTAATGACAATAAGACATCCTTATTTCATGCATAAAACCAACTTTTATTCTCCATTTTATTCAATTACGCTTTTATCCATTTCCCTCTTTTACGAGTATAAATTTTCTTCAATTTAAAATGCCTTTCTTTTCGATAATCGTCAAATATTTAGAAATGGCATACTCATCGTAAAACCGGTCCAGAAAGAAATTTTTATCATTCATCTTTCCTACTGAAAAGGCTTGGTGAGTTTAATTTTTTTTTCCTTTTATTAAGAAATGAATATTGAAAATAAATAAAATACTTTAATATAGTAAGCTCAAGAATGAGAGACTTCTAAAAAAATGTATTTTTATTTTATAAATAAATAAACACGCAACTTTTTTCAGCACAGTCGCACTATCTTTCGTAAACAAAGAGTTTCGGAAGTATTTATTTGGTTAAAGGAAAAAAAAATCGCAACTATTTATTCGTAAATACAATTTCAAAACATAGTTAAGAGCCTGCTATTTTCCTTTCGCCATTCTTGTTAAAGTATTTTATTTTTCAGAGGATTATTATATTATGGACAGTATTACCTGATATTTGCCTCTTCTCTGGGGAAAATGCCCCGAGTTTTAAGTAAACACTACTTAAATGAAGTAAGATGTTAAATGAACTTATAATGGATAATTATCTTTCTCATGGATTATATATATATATATATATATATATATATATATATGTGTGTGTGTGTGTGTGTGTGTGTGTGTGTGTGTGTGTGTGTGTGTGTGTATGTATGTGACAGATATTTTTAGGCAATTCTTTGAACATACTGTTTAATGGTAGTATAATATGTTCTTTTGAAACAGAACTAAATTTCCATGGAATTAAACTTCAAATCCTTATAGACGCAACATATTATTTTTATAATCCAGTTTGGAAAAATGTTGGATAATTACATGTTTTTTTTTCTCTAAGTATGCTAATACAATAAATCATGTTTAAACTTCCGAAACATTTTAATTCTGAAGCTAAATAATGGCTAAATTGTTGAAAACATCTGTTTTCTGAATTGTGACAGTAGTTTGGGACTACATGGGCGGGGACAATCCATCAAGTCATGTTGAAGATACTTAGACATCTACAGTATTTTTTTCAGTAAATCAAGCAAGTTATTGACGAATTTGCTCATTTTATTGAATTTATGGAAAACTAATAGACATATTTTAGGGAAATTTGGAAGGGATCCACAGTTATACTTGTATAAGTGAAAAAAGTTATACTGTACAACATCCCTGGTACGCAGACAGGATCGACAATTAAGCTCATCAGCCCATTAATGTCCAAAACGCACGTTGTAATATCGAACATAAAAGAACTCTAATAATAATGGACCCCCCTCACAGTCATAATACAGCTCTAACAGCGTGTTGCTATTCTAGAAACGAGGCAGTTTGATGAGTCCCTGTGGCAATCGATACCGCTGCAGCAACGTGGTTTTCAGCTCCTGGATAGTTCTTGCAGTGGGGTGGCGAGCTGAAGTTGTCCTCCCAAGAGAGTTCCTGACATGTTGAATAGGGTTTAGCTCTGGGTATCTCGATGGCCAATCCATCCGGAGAATATACTAACTTCAAAGATAATCGTCGACTATGTGAACTTTATGAGGTCGAGCCCTGCCGTCCGTAAAAATAAACCGTGGTCCTACCGCACCCCTAAAAAATTGAACGTAGGGATTTAAGATCTCATTCCTATACGTCCCACCAGTTAGGGTTCCTCTGTCAAACACTTGGAGAGGTATGCGTCCTTCCTACCCGATGCCTGCTCATATCATGACACTTGCACTGCCACAGCTATTTCTCAGATGTTGGAGGAACGATTTCAGGTCCCAGGTTTTCTCCAGATGACGGTTTGTCGATAATTAGTGTCCAGGTAGAATCTTGACTAATTTGTGACGAGAACGTTACCCCATTGCAGTCTGATCCAAGGCTGATGTTGTCTACATCATGCTAAACCATACCGTTCTTCATCAAAGAAGTTCTAGACGTGTGAGTGGTTCTAACTCGAGACAGCTCAACTGAACACCTACAATTAATGTCGAACCACCAGCCCATACAGTCCCTTCTTAACATGCTGTACTCATTGATTTAAGGCGACTCAGACACTTAAATTTACCTGATTCAGTTGAAAACGAAACTCGTGGGACCCAAAGTGGCGTAGAGCTATGTGTGATAAGGAAAGCAATGGCATTCGAGCTAGGCATCGGCTATTGAAGCCCATATGAAGCCGTAGGCGATATATAGTCCTCGTGAGGATGTTAGTAGAGACCAAAGTATTAAAATACGATGTTCTACGCTGCAATGTTACACTCTTTACGTTTGAAATGTTTATGGAAAGATGGCGCCGTGGATGATCATAACGTGTCTTTTGACAACCCCATTTATGCCGTAAGTTCGATGTTTTATCGGAATTCTTCTTATTTAAAGTACATCCTAGAAAGGACGATCGTAAAAAATTAAACTTTGCGTATATATGTATATATATATATATATATATATATATATATATATATATATATATATGTATATATATATGTATGTATATGCGTGTGTGTGTGTTGGGGTTGGTGTTGTTATTTCTAAGGACAATTAATATATTTAAATCATTAAAATTCTAAGTTTAATTAAGTCGCAGTTGTTATAAATTGAGCAACGTAGAACTTTTTTTATAATCTTAGAATTATAACTTTAAATATACAATAAATAACACTATAAAATTATATTTTCATAAGTTCATTGACTAAATTCTTTCGACTCTAATGAATTCAGCAATGAATCGAAATGGTTTTGAATACTCTAATGATTGGGTAATTCAAAATCATTTCGATACTCAGCAAAAGTCGTCAATTACTTTTTTTGACATAGAGAAGAATTATTTTCTTCCCTTTCAGTAGAAATGTAAGAATCTTCGAAATGACTTAATCGATTGTCTCTGCGCATGTAATCCCAAACTACTGCCAGAAGACAGAAAACAGATGTTTGCGACGATTTAGCCATCATTTCGCTTCAGTATTAAAATGTATTGGACATTTAAGGGTGATTTATTGTATTATCATGTGTAATGTAAAAGACATGCAGAACTACATTTTTTTTCAAAGATTGGGTATAAGAATAATAAATTATGTCTGTACTGATTTAAAGTTCGTTTTCTCAGATACTTTATTTTAAACTACATTCTTTAAATAAAAAAAAGCACCAAGAAGGAGTTTTTCGATTGGGACGAAAATCATTAGATGTGATGTACACGTACAGAAAAAAAATATTAAAATTTCAGAAACATCGGATAATTTATTCAACAGAAAGAGCTTGACAATGTGAAAAAGTCAATTTCGCCTTGGTCCAACTCTAGCCATTATGCAAGCAGTTTTTCGGCTTGACATTAATTGATTTAGGTGCGGATGTCCTCCTGCGGGATATTGTGCTAAATTAGGCCCAACTGGCACGTTAGATCATAAAAATCCAGAGCTCGTTGGAGGGCCCTGGCCATAATGCTCCAAATTTGCACAATGGGGGAGAGCTCCGGCGACCTTGCTGGCCAAGGTAGCGTTGGGCAAGCACGAAGACAAGCAGTAGAAACTGTTGCCGTGTGCGGGTGGGCATTATATTGCTGAAATGTAAGCCCAGGATGGTGTTATATGAAAGTCAACACAACAGCGTGTTGAATATCGTCGACGTACCGTTGCGCTGTAAGGGTGCCCTGGTTGACAACCAAAGGACTCCTGCTATGAAATGAAATACCACCCCAGACCATCACTTCTGGTTGTCGGCCCGTATGGCAGAAGACAGTCAGGTTGGTATACCACCGATCTTCGGAGCGTCTCCAGACAGGTATTTGCTGGTCATCGGGGCTCTTTTCGAAGCGGGACTCATCGCTGAAGTAAATTATACTTCTACTATTCTTTTAGTAAGTGACATTTCAGGTCAAATGTGTCTGACAGAACTGCAAACGGACTTGTCGGTGTACAGAGGTCACTAGTGGTCATGTACTGAGCCGCCTATGAATAGTCCTTTCGGTAACTGAAGCACCAGTTCTACGTACGATCGATGATGATGATGAATCTGGGGCTGCGAGTGCCGCTCTGACGATTGCTCGCTCCTCGCGTTTTGTCGTTTCTCTAGGCCGACCCCTTCTTTCTTGACACTGTGGTCAGCCATAATTCACCCATTCTTGGCAACGTCGTCTAATAGTAGCATCGCCCCTATCCAAATGTCGAGCGATTCGCCGATTAGACCAACCGGATTCTTCCAGCCCAATTACACGTCCACTCTCAAAAGCTGACATCTGCACATATTGTTCCCACACCTGTGTGCGAGGCATAGTTACTGTCTACCTGAGTACACGGAATAAAATTCGCAAAGAATTTATGACCTGGAATCGAAATTTCTCTTCTTTAATATCCTGTCACTTGCACAGTTAAGATGCGTTTCAGCGTCACATATTCATTCTTTGGCCTCCAAACTTTAAAATTTTGCATTTTCCGTTGAAATCTGTATGCATATGAATTTGTGTCCTATTTGTATTACGCCTTCTTGGTGCGTCGTTTTTTTTATTTTGTCTAAGAATGTAGTTCAAAAGGACATAGCTTAGTATATTTAAATAGAATGTCTTTGTGAAGAACGGATTGGTTTAAATTAAATCTTTGATGCAATTATATTGAACTTCCGAAAATTTTCCACTAAATTAAGCAAATTTTTATTATATAGGACAGCGTAAAATTTTTACTTTATACGAAATTCGTTCACGGAAAAAGAAATTTGGAAATACATCTATTCTTTATCAGGTGCTTATTAAATTCATTTTGTACTAAGAGTGACGAACATATCACATGTGACTGACTTATATCGGAAAACCGATGAGAAAATCTTTCACATATAAAAATATATAAAAGAATTGTTCAGTGATATTACATTGCAAAGGATTTTTTTTATCCATTTGTGTTCTTGAATTTAAGATTTTTTCTGTCGTTATTTTTAGTGCCTCTGACTATTTGTTATAATTATTTGCTACTGCTTCCCGTTGAAGAAAAAAGTAAAGTCATTTGTGTAAATATAGATATATTTCATTTTCAAATGGGAAAAAAAAACTATTACTACAATCACGTAGTTTTGGATTTAAAAAATACCTCTGGGGGAGGCGTACAAAATTCTAAAATGTTTGTGTAATTTGTTTTTTGCTAAAAAGAAAATGAGATGAATTTGGAAAGTCATGAAAGGCAAATAAAAGAATTTTCTCTTTTTGCCTTGAAAAACTTAACTAAATATTCAGAATAATCATTCACTTTTTACACAAATATGGAAACATTTACTTCCATGACAGATAATGTTTTCAGACGTTATATCACAAAATTAAATAAATATATAACGGTGATAATTTGAGTACAAACACTGATACATAGTTCCATATTTACAAATAAAATTAACAGCATATTTACTGAAACTTTCATATTAAATATTTTCCATAGTAAGCGTAGGTTTCAAAGATTTTGTTATCTAGGAATTTACTGTTTATTGTTATGGTGGTACTCTAAAATGTTATTTTACTGCCATTTTTTTATGCATTAGTTACTTCACTCTAAATGATTCCTTATCATTATTGAGCCAAGGACCTAGGATTTGAGGACCTATGTCCTTTGGACTTGATGTAGGCTTTCCTACACCAAGGGAATTGGAACAGCAACAACAAGCCAGAGTCAGTTTTTTCTGTTAAAAAAAGTTAATAAACATGCTTTAAATAGCATATGATATGATAGTTATTTTATACTTAAAGCATAAATTTTTAACATCAAGTTAAACTACACAAATTTGAAGTTGACAACTGAATGAAATGTTAGTGACCTCTTGCGATATTTTTTTGCCTAAAAAAGGTCGAAACTGTTAATTTTTATATTGAATATTAACTTACTATAGCGCTATGAAGAAATTATAAACATTATGAAATTAAATGATATTTTTAATTCCCCAGTGTGATTTTTAACTGGGAATTTTTAATTATTGGAAGTTAAAAATTTAAATTTTGTGTATTTAATAATATTTTCTTAGCCTATTTAGCGCAATCATAAACATTTATAAATTTAACGTTTCCTTAACAGCGTGGACAAGTAACGAACTGTAGGTTTATATAAAAAAGATTAGGAAATTAAATAGATTCCACTGAAGAAACTTTACAAAAATATTAGTGTAAAGAGGAAATTCATCATGTTCTATGCTTCAATGATTTGGGAACAGTCTTTAGAAAAAGGTTTTTCATCTTTTTAATTTCACGATTGTGTGTTCACGATTGTGTCACGATTTTGTGTGCTTTTAATATAATATATATTTACAAAAATATATATTATATTAAAAGCATTTCAATTCTAATTTAGTTTTTTTGAACGGGGAATACACATATTTGCCGTATTAGAATCTAAAACGTTGGTTGGGGGCAACTAGGCTAATATATACTCGCAAAAGACATACATTTTTATACTTTTTTACTTCCATCACAACCTTTTAAATATATGCTTTAGAACAGTTTTGAAGTATTTAGTCTAATTTACGTAATAAAACAACTCAGTATAATGAAAATAATTTTCTAAAATAGACCTCAAAGAAAATTATATAATAGCGTAAAGTTTCCAAACAAATAAAAAAGCAAAAAACAAAAATTATTGCTTAATATTTTGCAGTATATTCTATTTTAAAAGATTCTATTCTTAAAAATCTTAATTCTTATCAAAATATGTTCTTAAAACAAAACAGAAATAAAGAATAGCATGCATTGAAATATAAAAAAAAAGTTTTTGCATGTTAATGCAAGGAATAGAATAGCTATAGTACTCTATATTATATATTTTAACCTATTTACTAAAAATAATTCAAAGACTGTAAGCTTTAATTAAAATTTACATGTGCGTATGTAATTAACTTTTATTACATTTAAAATAAACATATCCCCAATATAGTTTGACTTATAAAACTATACATAAGTTATTCTTCTTTTATGTAAAGGAAATTTCGAGATTCGAAAATTTCATTAAGCTTAAACAAATTAAGCCAAGAGCATGTCTTAATAGATGCATTCATGGACTCCTTTGCTGGCAAACATATCTAGGAATAAAATATATTTTTTTCCACCATGTAGATCAATTTCACCAGGCATATAAGCAACAAATTGCTCTAAAGGGAATCACTTTCTCGAATTTATGAAAACTCAATTAACTATTTTTTTTTAACTTAATTAACCGGATAATATCATATGGATTAAAAAAGAGGGCGAATTTAACTGTTCAAACATACGAAGGGATTTAAATGTGGATGAAAGAGAGTGCGTAGAGTAATAAAGATATTGAAATTGAAAAAGAAAATAATATGGGATGTGAGAGATTCTAATGAAATTCACGGAGAATTGCACTCCCTTAATTGCGTTGGAGGCAGAGTTTGAGGAATAATAAAATTAAATTCATCAAACTGTTAGTACAAATCCTTTAGCCCTCCACTTACTGTAAGAAATAGACATCAGCGGTGCAAAAAGACCTCATATTTAAGTTGATATATATTTAAAATGTAGATCGACTGAATTTATTGCACAAAAGTTTATTTTTCTGGAAATTTTTTAAATATTTTTTCTGCAATTCTAATGATTAATTACCATAGTATTTTATATTCACGGAATTTTGAATATTCTACTTATCATATATTTTTATTTATAAGTTAATTAGGAATTTATAGTTGTTTTCTAAGAAAGACATTGTTTCATAAGTCTGAAAAGCATGTAAATAAATGCTAAGTTTCATGCATATAATGCACGAGAAAACTTATTAAAACTGCAGCCTTATATTAGATGTAAATCATAAAGAACCGGTATAAAGAAAAAGATAAATATATTTATATTTGATTTTAATTACATATCAGTTAAGAAATAAAACTTATTTCAGTTAAACATACCAATCTTTATCGTAAAGAAAATTCTATTATTCTTAAGAAGATTAAGCTGTGAAATTCTTCTAATAGAGTCAGAGATATAATACAGGCAGATATATATATATATATATATATATATATATATATACCGTGCACATAGTTTTGTTATAGCGTCCCACTTTTCAATGCTGTGAGCTTGGGTTCGAATCTGAATAACACTTGGTGATGTCCTCTCATAGGGAGCAATGCTGGCTCACTTAAAATGGTACTCCCGTAGTAAAGAAGTAGTCAGGAAGACTTTATTCGGGCACTTGTATTCTGCGAAAAAGTACCCACAAGCAGAATACAAGTGCCTCCACATTGGAATGAATATATATATATATATATATATATATATATATATATATATATATATATATATATATATATATATATATATATATATATAAATGCAAATGTTCGTTTGTTCAAAACCTCAAATCTCCGAAAGTTCTTCACCGATGTCTTTGAAATTTTGACACAACGTTGCATTCAAAAACATGAGTGTTTTTATATACATATTATATAGATGTCACACCTGTGACAGGTATAAACATACTTTTTTGAAACAAACGCTATACTAAGTATTTAACCGCAAACGAGAAATGTCTTTCGCTTCCCCCTCAGAACAGAAATTTGTCACTGTGGGGTGCGAACCCACTATCAAACGTCCCCACAGGTCGTAAAGTACGGAGAGATCGTTCTAGACAATAAAAAACGATCCAAGGGGATAAGAGAACTACTGTCCGGTGTTCGACTGATTTTCATTAGAATTCAAATTATATCGTGAAACTGGCCTCTTCGGAGTGATTTCGTACAGCGGATTGAAATATTTCGTTTCGCATTGCGTTGGAATTGAGTTGTGTCGTTTACCATAGCGTTAATTTCGTGAGTATAGTTTATTTATTTTTATTTTTTTGTTTTTTCCTTTTTTAAGGTTTTGCAAATTTATATGTTTTTGTTATAACTTTCTTCGTTTTCAGTGCAATCGATCTGCTTTAGTGGCCTTCAGAAGGTTAATTATTTCGTTTGTCATTGCGTTGGAATTGAATTGTGTCTTTTACCATAGCGTTCATTTCGTGAGTATAGTTTATTTTTTTATTTTTTCATTGTTTTTCATTACGTTTTTTTAACTGTTTTTCTTATTTTTCTGGCAATTGTCGGTGGAATTGAGCTGTATCGATTGATTTTCATTCGAATTCAAATTATATCGGGAAATTCACCTCTTCGGAGTTATTTCTTCGAACAGATTGAAATATTTCGTTTCTCATTGCGTTACAATTGAGTTCTGTCGGTTAATCTGCGTTTGAATTGAAATATTTCGTTAGTATTTTGTCTTTTTTTTGTTTTGCCTTTGTTTTTTAGTTCGTGTTTTATCCTTTATTAATTTTTCACAAATTTATATGTTTTTGTAATAACTTTCTTTCTTCTTTTTCAGTGCAATAGATATGCTTTAGTGGCCTTCAGAAGGTTAATTATTTCGTTTGTCCCTGTGTTGGAATTGATTTGTGTCGTTTACCATTTCGTGAATATATAATTTTTTTTTAAATATTTTATTGTTTTTCATTTATTTTTTTAACTGTTTTTCTTATCTTTTTGTGCAATTGGCGGTGGAATTCATCTGTGTCGATTGATTTTCATTTTAATTCAAATTATATGGAGAAATCGACCTCTTCGGAGTGATTTCTTCGTGCGGATTGAAATATTTCGTTTCTCATTGCGTTAGAATTTCAGGTGTGTCGGTTGATCTGCATTTAAATTGAAATATTTCGTTAGTATTTTATCTTTTTATTGTTGTTGTTTTGCCTTTGTTTTTTAGTTCATGTTTTTTTCTTTTTTAACGTTCTGCAATTTTATACGTTTTTGTTATAACTTTATTTCTTCTTTTTCAGTGCAATTGATCTGCTTTAGTTCACCAAAATAATACCTCGCAGAAAATCAAACTTAGGTCGTCGTACTCGCTGAGCGGAATCAGTGCGACGAGTAATTGGACATCAAACTGAGGTAGAACGGGCATTAGCGAAAGAGCGAAACAGACAAAGAATGGTTGAAATACGTGCCGATGAAGCAGCAGAGTGACGTGCAGCCAGACTTGAGGATGCACGGTTGCCATCACATCGATCGCGTTCTGCAGCTTCAGATCTGCTTCGTTTTCAACAGAATGAACGTGACAGGCTGAAAGTGGCTGAAATACGTCAACGTGAAACAGCAGATCAGCGTCAAACACGACTCCGTGCCCAGTAATCACGCGATTACAATCGCCTTGCATTCCGTCACAACCCAGTTGATGATTATAGTTTGGGCCGGCATGTTCTCATCGGCACTATGACTGAAGTGTGCCCTCATTGCAAGGCTCTGAAATTTAATGGAGAAACGAAAGGAATGTGTTGTGCCACCGGAAAAATTAAATTGACTCAACTTGGAGAACCTCCAGAGTCATTAAAAACTTTGCTTGCCGGATACACCACCGAATCAAAGCATTTCCTATCTAACATCAGGAAATACAACTCATGCTTCCAAATGACGTCGTTCGGCGCAGAAATCGTAACGGATCAATTCATGTCAACTTTCAAAGTGAAATGACAAATTTATCATAAAGCTGGCTCCCCGCTTCCGTACCCAGATGGTCAACCTAAATTCCTACAAATGTATTTCATCAGTGAATGCAATGACGAATTGAATACACGCTGTGGAATTTCTGCCGGCATAAAAAGGTCCATCGTTTCCCAACTGCAAGAGCTTCTTCACGAAAAAAAACAATTTAGTACGTTTGTTCAAAACAGCAACTGACGTGATGCCATCTGATACACACAAGATTGTTATTCATACTGATAAAAAGCCTGCTGGAGAACATGTGCGAATATTCAATGCTCCAACTATAGACGAAGTGACAATTGTTATAGTCGGAGATCAATTCCAACCTAGAGATATTGTTCTTCATCTGAGAAACGATCAATTGACAAAAGTTGCAGAAACTCATCGATGCTACGACGCCCTGCAGTATCCCATCATTTTTTGGGATGGGGCCGATGGATATCACTTCAACGTTAGGATGGTAAATCCTAACATGGCAGTGACATGGCAGTTTTTGGCGTGCAACCAGAAATAAATGATAGGAATGCGGTCATACATATCGATGAAATCGCACAGTATCAGGCTGGAAGATACATAAGCAGCAATGAAGCTGTATGGCGAATTCTGTCATTTCCCATACATGAACGAAGTCCAGCTGTTGTTCACTTAGCAGTACATCTAGAAAATGGACAACGCGTGTATTTCACAGCTGCAAATGGGCAACAAATAGCCCTGAATCCACTGGCTACAACGTTAACTGTTTTCTTCACGTTATGTTAAAATGACGCGTTTGCCAAAACTCTGCTATATTCGGAAGTGCTTACGTATTACACATGGAATGCAAGTAGAAAATCATTTGAACGACGCAAACGAGGAGAGCGAGTCGACGGACAAACTGGGATATTTAAAGAAACTACTATAGGCAGACTGTACACCGTGCATCCCAATCAAGATGAATGCTTGTTTCTTCACATGCTGTTGGTAAATGTGCCCGGTCCAACGTCTTTCCAGCAATTGAGAATTGTCAACGGCGTTACACATGCCACTTTCCGCAGTGCATGTCAAGCTCTAAATTTATTGGAGAACGACGACACTGGGATGTATGCATTAATGACGCGTGCAACACGTCAAATCCAAAACGATTTCGCGCGTTGTTTGCAATCATATTGACCGCCTGCTCTCCTTCATCTCCATCAGAGTTATGGGATAAATATAAATCGCACATGGCCGAAGATATTTTCCGTCGAATACACGAGGAAAATTCAAATATGAACATGGATTTCACAGCAGAAATCTACAACGAAGCGTTGATAATGATTGAAGATTTGTGCTTAGAAATCGCGAACAAAGTTTTCAATCAATTGGGAATGCCATCACCGAATCGATCTGCTGATGCTTCGTTCGATGTATAATTGCGTCGTGAAAAAAATTACAACACGGGTGATCTTTTGTAGAATGTGCAATCAAATATTCCTATGCTAACGCTTGAGGAAAAAGGCATTTACTATCAAATAATGCAAACTGTCAATAACGGGGTTGGATAAATCATCTTCTTAGATGCGCCAGAAGGAACTGGTAAAACGTTCCTAATTAGATTGATTCT
>OU015492.1:120500338-120572838 GCA_907164885.2 Dolomedes plantarius | reverse complement strand
GCTCTTCTGGTAAGTACCTTGTAGATTCAATAGTTTTGTAAACATGTCTAGGCTCATCTGTGTATTTGCGGTTTATTTTTATGGCAAACCACTTAGGCATATAACATTTGAGAATGAATGTGACAATTTCTCTCAGATTTTCAGAAGGGCTTGACACACTGATGTAAAGGCGCAAAACTCGGTTTGCAGTAGTAAGCTATCTTGAATGTGACATTGGGCCAGGATCACGTACTACAAAGTCTTCTGAACAATGTCCTGACTTGATGACTTCTGATATATCAAGCAAGTACAATTGGTCCTTGCTAAGAATACGCTTGTCAACTTTGGAATCTCACAATCAATAGGATTAAAATCAACAACTGGTAGTCTTTCACAATCAGGTAGGGCCTTTCCAATCGGTCCGGAATATCCTATTGGGTCTGTTGTATTTCCATCTAAGTGTTGGAAAATGTGGCGGAATGGCAGTTCGTTGTAATGGAGAAGAGAAATACTCCATTGTAGAGGTCTACCCACATGTATCTCTATTTGTCGAATTACACCATTTCTTAAGCCCGTATTAATAACAGTACCATCACATCCAACAACTTCCAATTTGTCAAGTAAAAAGCCATTTTCTGATAAATAAGACGTGATGCTATGCCGGTTGCTGAGCTTGAAGAAGGACAAGTGTGTCCTATGTAAGTGGAGCCTGGATCCTGAATTAAAGAGTAATGCTCCTCCTTATAGGTTCTGCGAAAGTGTTTTCTGCCAGTTTTTTCAATTGAGAATGCATTGTCTTTTCGTCTATCAAAGGAAAGACCATAAATTTCTAAACTTATATCACTTTGCAAACTATCTCTCACACAAGTTTTTTCTCTTCGGACTTTACTCTTGTCTACAACATAAGAAGTATCTGATTCATTAATCAACCCAACGTCTTGCAGTACACTTAAAGCAATAGCAGCCGTAGCGCGGTCCGATACGCCATATCGGTCACTCGTCATGGCGCGGCATTCGCCACGTACGCCTCGCCTCTCGGTAGTAGTCTACTCTGCTGTTTTTGACGAAGCTGCGCGACCGAATTCCACTTGAATATCAAAGTTTATCTGATATGCCTGGATTTTAAATATATTATTGTAATAGAATTAAACTATAGCATCTCTAAAAATCGTATGATTAAAATGTACTAAACAGTCAAACTTTGAAATTTTTGCAAAAATTACTAATTTTACTCATTTTGTACTATGTTGCGCGA
The DNA here is from genome assembly GCA_907164885.2 of Dolomedes plantarius. Taxonomy (NCBI): domain Eukaryota; kingdom Metazoa; phylum Arthropoda; class Arachnida; order Araneae; family Dolomedidae; genus Dolomedes; species Dolomedes plantarius. Next base: position 120,571,604 of record OU015492.1, on the reverse strand, counting down.
CCGGAAGATATGAAACAAATGTATAATAAGTGCATATATATTGATTTTAGATACTTTTAGTAGTTAAGTCATGGTATAGGAACGCAATTAAAACCATCTGGCGTACATAAAAAAATTATGAAAAATTAAGATTTTTCACAATTTTTTGCTAACTTCGATGGCATTGCGCGACCGGAAGACAAATTAATAAGAAAATAATAATTAGTGATTTTTTAACGTCTATACCAATGGCAACTTTTCTGCACACTAGCGATCTGAAATTTAAAAAAAAGTTTTTTTCGAACCACCCTAATATATACAGTGGAATCTCGATCTATCGTTTTTGCAAGGGACCGTTTGAAATGAACAATAAATCCGGGAAAACGATAGATGCGGAAACATAACAAAGCAATATGATCGTTGAGACTGGATAAACTGAACGGTACATACGGAAAAACGATGGATCTCAAAACGATCGATCGAGATTCCACTATATATATATATATATATATATATATATATATATATATATATATATATATATATATATATATATATATATATATATATATATATATATATATATATATATATATATGTGTGTGTGTGTGTGTGTGTGTGTGTGTGTGTGTGTGTGTGTGTGTGTGTGATAATATTACTAACTACCTATAATCGCCCATTCTGTTCTTCATCTCTGCCATGGTAACCCGTCCTTCTTGTCTTGACGTAAACGCTTCGCCTTCCCACATACTAACTTCCTCCGCCAATTCTGGCAACCTCTCTGACCTAATTCTATTTTGGCGCTTTTTTGAGTGAGACGCTGGACTGACTCGAAGCGAGTAAGATGTGTTGCTTTACTGTTTATTAAATTATTTTGTTCCTGAAGCTAACTTTATTCTTTTCCGGCCACGATGCAAGCTACATTTTCATGAGATGTCCATCTGGACATTTCAGAGAGCTCGACAGGATCTGGACTTTAAAAATGCGACTGGAAATTGAACAAGTTAAAAAGTCTTCGTTCTACATGAGTTTCGTTTTGGATTCCCGCCATTGTTCTACGGGACTTTTGCTTTATTTTCCGCATGCGTTCCTGAAGTCACCAGCTTGAAATGACCAAAGCAAAAGCATTCCTCATCAAACACCATGAAAGTGCTGCAGAAATTACGACTGCGACGAAGCAAGTAATGATGCCATTGTTCAATAATTACAGTTTCGTTTCCTCCTGACCTCACCATTTTTTCTTCCCGTTTTGGACTACGCCATCGTAAAGTCAAGTACCTGTGCTGTAGCATCCGATTCAACTAGGCCTCCAAGAAGTGATTAAAGATTTTATATGTGAGTGACAGTCATCAAAAACTTCAATTTCATTTAAATAATTACGATTTCAGAGTGAACGCCGAACGCTGCTTTGAAATTAAAGAAGCTCATAAAAAATTTTTCAAGTTACCATCAGAGTGCTTTACATTCAAAAAAGTTCTTATTTAGTATTGTATTTTACAGTACAAAAGTTGGTGTTGTAAGTAAGTCAGTTATTATATTATTTTTGTTATTTTTAGTATTGTAAAAGTAAAAGCAAAATGAAAACTGCCAAAATAAATGTCGAACATGATGATAATTACGAAATATTTCATGAGAAAATTAAAAATCGGAAAAAAAGAAGTTAAATTTAAATAATGAAATGAGTCACCAATATGCAAACCATTCAGCTATCCTTAATCTTTCTTTTTAGCAAACCTGTTCTATCGCCATCTTAGTTAATTTTGAAGAAACCCCGTGAGTAGAAGTGAAACTCACATATTTTTTTTTTTTTACTTTTTGAATCTTACTACATTTTATGTGAAAAATACTATGTACTAGATAAATATTATTGATTTTTATACTGGGGTTTCCACTCACTGTCCTCCCTGTCTCTTCGCACTTTTCAAATGTTCCCTTTGAACAGTTGCTTTTCCCTCTCATGTTTGAGAAACTTGCCTGCCCCTTTTCATTTTGTGCAGTTTGATCAACTTGAGTTTCAGGTTGGAAGCACATTCCCTTTGGTAAACGCTCACGAGGATGTAATCACAACAGGTCACATACCTCAAATTTATGTTTCTATTGTCTTGCTTTTTTTTTATTTCTTCACAATAATTGAATGTTAGTATCAATTGTTGGAATTCGTATTTTGCTCGAATTTTACAACATCAGGTACCAGACATTTTGTATTCATGTTGAAAGTTAATTTTGACAGCATTTGGTAAATTTATTCTACTAATTGCTGAAATAATAATTTTAATATTTTTGTGTACATGATCTACAAAAAAAAAATATAGATAGTGTTTTGCTCAAAGAAAAGTCAATAACTAATGTTAAACGTAATAATAGTAAACAACAAAGAACATTATTTTTCTAAAAAAGTGACTAAAATCCGGGAAATCTCCAAACGAACTAAATATTATTCAACGACTAAGACTGTGAATAATAATTACTTTGTGTTTTTCAACTAGTTGAACTGTACCCGTCCAGGACTCTGAACACTTTCAGACTGTGACACATGTCAGGGTCTGAGACATGAACAATTTTTTACTTGTATTTGTATTTGGAACATCTTTACATCTGTTGTTGTTAGTGTTTTCATTTAAGTGCACCATTCCATTTTTATTTTACTCCAGCTTTTAGTTTTTAAAATTACGCCATTTTTCATACTATTATGTCTTTCAATTGTACAATTTAACATAAACATTTGTGATTTTCGAGCCAGCTTCAACCTAATATTCAAACTACTAATTTTCATGTTCTCACTATCTGGAGTGTCACTATCTGGATGGGGGGGCGGGGTATTCTGTGATAATATTACTAACTACCTATAATCGCCCATTCTGTAATTCATCTCTGCCATGGTAACCCGTCCTTCTTGTCTTGACGTAAACGCTTCTCCTTCCCACATACTAACTTCCTCCGTCATTTGTCTGTTTCTATCTTCTTTGTATTCATATGTACATCGGACCGAGGTGTAATGTCATCATCCCCCAGGACATTAGCAAAAATAAATAAATATAAATAAATATATATAAATAAATATATATATATATATATATATATATATATATATATATATATATATATATATATATATATATATATATATATATATATATATATATATATATGTATATATTTGTGTGTGTGTATGATCTGATTTCCAAAATATAGTATTTTAAATTTGTTTGCCATCTAAAATTCCTGAAAATAAGTCAATGATCCACTTTTATTCAAAAACCAGAACAATATTTATTCTAGCTAATTACGTACGAATAAGACCAATCTTCGTAAAAATATGTTTGTAAAAGTTGATGGACGTCTCTCAGATTCATCATTTAGATTGCGATTTCTTTGGCTCGGTGCAATATTGAAAAAATGATGTGTACGTTAGTGGAACCTCCCTTGTTAAGCAAACAGCTGTTGTTGTTTCGAAGATTGCATGTTGCATACCAATGTAAGTCATTTGTCAGAGATTTTTTAAAGTTATAGGTGTGTTTTGTAATAATGGAAATGTCTACGGAAATTAACTCATTGTAATAAAATTTCGAAAATTTCGATGAAGAGAACAGGGACAGATGGATAAAATTTTGCATTTTTTTTTTTTTATTTTTTTTTAAATCGAAGAGGTTGTCTTATCTATGAAGTGTTTTCCTGAAAGCTGACGAACGTGTTTAACAGTGTATGAAAGTTTTAACGACCAATCTGAAGTGTTGGATTAATCTTACAGCTGCACTCATGAATTTCATGCATTTAGTGCAACGTTGTTCACAATTACTGCAGGATGACTGTACATTCTGTGTATATTAAGTAACAACACGACTGTCATCTTCAGTTTTATCAATGTTTATTAAACCAATTTCAATTAATATAAAATTGTCGATGAAATATTTTTAGACAGAAAACAATGAATGAATATATTCGAAGAGGACAAATCGAAACAGACAACAGGAAAGATTAAAAAATTTCATTCGTAATCCAAAACTTTCTTCATCTTATTCTCACTAATATCTTTCCTGCTTATGTAAGAAATTATCCGGCTGTAAAATACATTTGTCAATTCCTTATTTGTTATTGAGTACAAATAAACTTGCAATTATACTGGCAATATTCTTATATTTAAAGTATATTATGAACATTACAGAAATGTTTCCTTTAATTATAAACGTCTGAGAAATGCTTCTTATAACCGAATGTTAATGCCTTAGGTAGTAAACATAAAATTTTCTTAATTTATTGAAAAAAAAGTCTCATATGGCCTTTTATTTTCTCTCAAAAATAAGCATAAAAGCCCACACAGACTAATTTGCCAGGTATTTTGTTTTTAAACATAAACACAAACGGATTTTAAAGTTGAATGTACATTTCAGGCAATCGATTTTTAACATAGCTTTTCTTAAATTTGAGAATTAACATAGGGTGTTCGGAATTTTTTAGGGAAGGGCACACTAACCTGGTCGATTCTAAAAGAAATATTATTGTGTCACTTCAAAAGATGTCTATTTTTAGAAATTTTCTTCGTCTTCAGCAAAAGTATTATTTAATATACTGTTTATTATATATATATATATATATATATATATATATATATATATATATATATATATATATATATATATATATATATATATATATATATATATATATATATATATATATATATATATATATATATATTATTTATATACATATATATATACATATATATATACATATATATATATATATATATATATATATATATATATATATATATATATATATATATATATATATATATATATATATATATATATACATACACTGCTGGCCACCCAAATTGCAACACCAAGAAAAACAAGAGATATCACAACAAAATTTATTTTGTAGATAACATGTTGACCAAGTATCAAATGATTAAATTTATAGACTTCTGTTAAGTGTGGTTCCTGCCAAAATCAGTAGCCAGAGTAGCCGCCATTGATGGAGATCACCGCTGCCACACGCCTCGGCATTGATTCAAAGAGACTTTGGATGAGTTCTTGGGGTACAGCAGACCAAACAGCTTCCACACGTTGCCAAAGTTGATCTGCTGTGGCAGCTGGGGATGGAATCTGGGTCAATCGTAGAGCAACCATGGACCACATGTTTTCTATCGGCGAAAGATCCGGAGAGCGAGGCGGCCAGGGAAGCAATTCAATCTGGCGATTGACGAAGAAGCGTTGGACAATGCGTGCCACGTGTGGTCGCGCATTATCCTGTTGAAATATGGCTGTGGGCAAGCCCTGAAGGTAAGGAAGGACAACTGGTTCCAACACCTCGGAGATGTAGCGCTGGCTGTTTAAAGTACCGGCAATGCGTACTAGAGGTGTGCGAGAGTGATATCCAATACCGCCCCATACCATAATACCCGGTGCAGGACCAGTGTGGCGGTGCAAAACGCAGCTGTTCAGGATCCTCTCTTCACGGTGTCTCCAGACTCGAATGCGATCATCGTGGTGTTGCAGACAGAAGCGTGACTCGTCAGTAAAGACAATTTCATTCCATTCTGCTGTCCACATCCTTCTGTCATCGCACCATTGGCGGCGGAGAAGTCTGTGGTTCTGCGTCAAGGGTAGACAAAGCAATGGACGTCTTGCGGACAGACCACTCTGCTGTAAACGGCGTCGAATGGTACGCGCAGACACTGGATGATGCGTTACAGACTGCATCTGCTGTTCTATGGTTCGTGATGTGACTGAGCGATCCGTCACTGCCATGCGCACAATTTGCCTGTCATCACGTGAAGTGGTGCGCTGAGGTAGATGCGATCGAACACGCTGGTCCGTCGTACCCTCCTGCATCCAACGATCACATATCCATATTACAGTTGTTTGGTTTCGTCCAACACGACTACCGATTTCCCTGAAAGATAATCCACAATCTCGGTAGGCCACTATCCTTCCTCTGTCGAACTTGGATACTTGATCAAAAGATGATCGCTGTTTTCGACGAGGCATAATTGATCGTTTTTTTGAAAAAAGGCATCAGGTATCTGCAAGTGAGAGCGCTGTGGTAACTGCATATATAGCGCGTACTGTGGTTGTTCTGAATTAGTTGTTGGAATTGCCAGTATGGGTAAACTGCCTGATTTAGACGCCTTCAATCGTTGACAAATCGTAAATGCGCGACGCATGGGCCATTCAATTTCCGAAATCGTCAGACAGCTAGGATTTTCAAGGTCGACAGTATCAAGAGTATACCAAGAATACATGGATGGTGGAAAAAAAAAACTAGCGATCGGTCAAACTGCAAGGGACAATTAGCCTTGACAGTGCGTGGTAAGAGACGGCTCAGGCGTATTGTACGTAGCCAGCGAAACCAAACATTAGCTCAAATTACCACCCAGTTTAATGACGGTGCCAGTCGTACAGACAGTAAACGGACTGTGCAACGCTCGCTTCACCGTATGGGTTTCGGGAGCCGTCGACCTACGAGAGTACCATTGCTCTATACTCGCCATCGGGCTGCACGTCTTGCCTGGGCAAGAGAGCACAGAGACTGGAGTGTATAGGACTGGAAACGAGTAGCATGGAGTAATGAGTATCGATTCCGACAACTTAACACCGACGGGACGCTGAGAATATGACGTCAGGCTCATGAAGCCATGGATCCTACATGCCTGGCTGGAACTGTACAAGGGCATGGTGGCTCTATCAGGGTATGGGGTGTTTTTTCGTGACACAGTTTGGGATCTTTGGTTTGTGTACCAACCTCCCTCAATGCAATTCGGTACGTAGAGTTGCTGGGTGATCACCTCCATCCGTTTATGCTGTTCTATTATCCGCACGGTAATGGAGTTTTCCAGCAAGACAACTGTACCTCTCACAAGTCCCGGTTGGCTACTGGCTGGTTGGATGAGCATTCCTCTGACTTCTCTGTCATGAATTGGCCACCTAGAAGCCCAGACTTAAATCCTATTGAGCATCTTTGGGATGATTTGGAACAAAGCGTGAAAGGCCATCACACAGCACCAAAGAACCTTACTGAATTATGGACAGCTTTATCCAATATTTGTCAAGCCATTCCCGTGGAACGTTTCCAGAAACGTGTTGAATCTATGCCTCGTCGTGTGGCAGCCGTTATCAAGGCCAGAGGAGGCCCAGCTCGTTACTAGGTAGGTATCCCTAATTCAGTGGCACTTCAGTGTGTGTATATATGTATATATATATATATATATATATATATATATATATATATATATATATATATATATATATATATATATATATATATATATATATATATATATAATTATAGGAGATTGTGCAATGCATAATTTGCTATTTGAAAAAAAAAATCAGTTAATCTGCCCGTACTCTAAAATTGTAATATATAAATATGTAAATATATATATATATATATATATATATATATATATATACATACATACATACATACATACATATATATATATATATATATATATATATATATTTATATATATATATATATATATATATATATATATATATATATATATATATATATATATATATATATATATATATATATATATAATATATGTTCTCGATTTCTATTATCTCTGATCAATTTTTACATAAATAGTTGTATAAAATCCCACACAGATTATCTTGTCAGGCATTTCATTTCGATACTCAAATACAATGCTAAGATAATCAAAAGTTATTTAAACTTTTTAGAGGAAATATCTTTAACAAAGCTCCGCTTAGTTTGAGCAAATAAAGGTAGGTTGTTTTCAGAATTTTACATTTCATATCAGCCTGACTATTACGAAAGAAATATTAGTAAGTCAATTGAAATGATGCCAAATTCCGTAAATGTTCTTGTTCTCCAGCAAAACAATAACTATGATTTAATGTCTTGCGTAATTTTGTCGTCATATTATACGACGAGTTATGCTTTAACAGCAAGCTATAAAGCTGAAATGGTCTAGAGTTATTAGTACGCATTTCAGTAGTATGTGATTAAATGCCCAGTGAAACATTACACGGCGGGAATATTTTTATTTAATGCATGGTTACATTTTTTAAAAATTCTCAGTACGAAGTAGTACACACACACCACACACCTATATATATATATATATATATATATATATATATATATATATATTATGGTATAGTTCCCTTGAAACAAAATATTATTTAAAGGTAAATACAGTGTGCGTTAAAATAACGTTCTGAATTGGAGCGTCAATAACAAAAATACATTGCAAGATAGAGAAATATATGTTTTATGTCTGAGAAGTACACAGTATGCCATTGTCATCCATTATGTTTTCAAGATCAATGGTGACCGTACTTTTCGATGCAGTTTTGGAGTCTCTTTCGGAAATTTTGCATAGATCGACTGATCATGTTTCGCGGAATCATCGTGATTTCTTACGTAATTGCTGCCTTGGGTTGCAAATTATTTTTTTTCCGTGGGGCTCCCTCAAATCAAAAGTTTATCAACACCAACCAACATATTTGCTAGCAATAAAGGCAGCAATTACGCAAGAAATCACGGCAAATCCACGGGACATGATCCCCCGATCCATACAAAGTTTCCGAAAGAGACTCAAAACCTGCATTGAAAATGACAGTCACCATTTAACTGATGTAGTATTTAAAACTTAATGGATGCCAATGGCATACTGTGTACTTATCAGGTATCAAAGATTTCTTTCTATATCTTGATTTGTATTTTTTACATGTTTTTATTAACTCGCTTTCTTGTTTGTGTGTTTGTGTGTTTGTCTCGTACAAATCTTGCAATCGATTTTTAACTAACTTCCCTACTTGCTAGACATTTGAAACTTTTAGAATAGCTCAGAATACGATGACGATGCGTTATTGTAATACCTTTAGCCCTCTTTACGCAGAATTAAATTTGTTTTCAGTTATTTTCAGTCAATTTTGTTTTGCAGACAAGTGCAGCCATCTATTGGTTGTGACGGGAACGAAAAGTTAAACGCAAGTTAATTTCCAATTAACTTAATTTTCTTTCAATTTGATGGGATAATTCACTAAAAATGTTTAAAAAGAATTTATTAATTCATAGAATTGTCAAGTTTATATAATTCAACAGAAAATTTAAAAACATGCTATATAAAAAGTTCTTTTATCATGAAATTACTGTTTTTGACCTTCCATATCGGAACATTTTTTTCTGCCGCACCCTGTACATTTGAAGCATAAAATAAACATTATAAATAATTATTCGTATACTTTCATTATAAATAATTATTCGTATACTTCATATACTTTAACCATGAAGATACAGAAGGAGGGAAAGCTTCAATGGGGAATTCTTCGAAAAATCGACCAATTATGGTCGCTCACCGGTAGATAGCGCCACATGTCAGCAAAGGGCGGATTTTTCATTGCGTTGTATGGCCGTGCGGTTTTTAAATCATTTAAAAACTTTAAAATACACACACACACACATATATATATATATGTGTGTGTGTGTGTGTGTGTGTGCGGAAAACGCCCTCTGTATTATAACGATGTAGTAGAACGACGTATTTATTTCTATGTTATGAAGGTTATATTTAATGTACCGTATTGTCCAAATATATAAGTGTTTGTCTTACGATTATCGTATCACTCACTCACTCACTCACTCACTCACCCACTCACTCACTCACTCACTCACCCACCCACCCACTCACTCACTCACTCACTCACTCGGCACTGAGTGCTAACTCCATCTATTAGAAGGGAATAATTAAACGTTATATCATTTTAAATATTTAATGAAAGAATCTTTACATGATAGGACTAACACTTAGGATGAAATAAATAATAAACACAAAAACATCAAAAGTGCTAAACATCGGGAGCTTGCGGAACAACACATCCGCTTAGAGTTCTTTCACAGTCCATAATGATGTTTGCGCGCGAAGTCCTTCGCGCCGGAGTAGTGAGGAATGGAAGTTGAAGTAGTAGTTCAGTGCTGTTGCCAACTACACGGCCGTCCTGAAGTTCCAGGCATCCGCGGCTGGGTTGGAGTAAACAATAAGGCTGAAAAGATAAAGAAAATAGAAGCAGAAAAAGGAAAAAAAATAAAAAAAACATGCAATTCATCACATTGGTATGTGTGTTCAGTTTCTGCACCACTGTTTCATTTTATCTGCTGCAGTTGACGTTATGGTTGGACCTTCGTGATGTCCTAACTTTCGAACTCCGTAACGATCGTTGGGGTTGATGTTCGTGATCTCATATGGTCCGAAGAACTTTGACCGGAGCTTTAATCCAGTTCCAAATTGAGTTCGTTGTATTGACACTTTGTCACCTATCTTGTACTTAGAAGCTGGTTTACGCCGTTTCTTATATTGTCGTATGTTTTCTTTCTGTTTTCCAAATTTTCGCGACGACCAAATGCAAGGAATACAATTTGAAGTAATTTCTTGAACTAATTTCTTAAGTTGAGGGATGAAAAATTCACGAGAAACAATTAATTCAGTTTTTGTGAAGCAAAATGACCTTGTTATTGGGCGTTTAGCACTATTTCTTTCTGCATCATTTGTGGGACTACTAAAAGTTCGGCAACCTGATGAAGTTTATAAAGAATTCCGTTTTTAACAAAAAAATCATCGGAAGGTGTAGATTCAAGCATAGATTTAATTTGAGATATAAATTCATCCTGACCTTGGGCATTTTTCCCCTTTTTAGTGATATCATTTGAGGTAGTTACAATAATGGGGTTACGACTTGTAACGTATACATAAGATTCGATTCACAAGAATCAAACTTTTATGTGAATGAATTAAAGAAGCTGCTTGAGATTTGCTAATTTCTTCATACGCGCTTGGTATAAATATCAAGCAGCTTGATTAAGTTAGAGGTTGTTAAGGTTGATAGATAAGCGAGTTAAGGGAGCTACTAGGTAAGCAGCTCCAGGTGTTAACCGGCGCTTGTGCTTAGGGGCCCAAAGTTTATGTGGCAGAACTGCTGGTTTGACTCTCTAGTTTGTGAGTATTGCAAAGTGTATTTTTATTGAATGCTAATATATATTCCGTACAAGTAGTACGTATGCTTATTGCCGTAAAAGAAAATTCTGCATGTGCAACGAATTCAATAAACATTGTTTCATGTATAAACTGTGTTTGCATCAAATTCATTTAGAGTGCCACTTTAAATTATATACACCCAATTGCGGGTAGAAGTGAGCTAAAACTCTATAGTCTTAAAGCATCAACATGTTTCATCGGTCTACCGGGTCGATGACAAACTTCTTAATCAAAGTCTTTTAACATCAATGCCCATCGAGCAATTTTAGCTGGTAGGTCTGTTTTGTGCATCGTTTTTTGGAAAGCATCACAATCAGTGATAATTTTAAATTTTGTTCCTAACAAGTAGTTTCGATATTTCTTTAGCGCTTCAATGACTTCAAAAACTTCAGTTCATAACTATGATATTTTTCTTGTTTAACTGTAGTTTTACGGCTAAAATAATGAATAGGATGAAACTGTCCATCATCTGGTTGTTGCAAGAGCACAGCGCCAAAACCTAAGGAGTAGTACCCATTAGAACTCCATCAGTATGGAATTCTAATGGGTATCGCTGTTGAAAAACATGAAGAACTGGATTTTGTGAAAGATTGTTTTTCAGTTGTTGAAAAGCTGCTATTTGTTCAGAGGGTTTGGGAGCTTCAATAACTTGAAATTTTGGTTCAACCTTTTCACTTTTGGCGGATTCATTCTCAAGGGCATCATCATCATCGGCATCAAATATTTTTGGCTCAAGAGTTGCCTTGATAGTTCCAATATCAAAAGCATTATCATCATCGTTATCGTGAAGCAAATCTAAATCATTTGCATTAGTATCATCGAAATATTTTCCATCATTATCATCATCACATTCAAAATCAATTGGAATATAAATTATCTCTACCCTAGAAATCTTATCTTGAGTAGATGTGAGAGGTTTTCAGACATGCATATTTGGCCCCGATCTTGAATTTGTTTTTCTACAATTTTCTGTTCCGCAAAAGGGAGTCGTCGAGAACGTTGAGCTACGGGGATTTCATCTTGTAATAAAATAGTCATCTTAATTTCAGTGTCTTGAACTTTATAGGGTTTGTAGGAAGTAACATTATTTTGAACTTCCTCACGAATTTCAGAATTCAAAATGTGTAAAAGATCAAATGGGAAAGCTTGGTCATGAGGAACATTAGTAATATTGACGAAGATGTTATCATCAGGATTATTACATAAACGAATACCGTCTTTATCAAATGTAAATTGGGTTTGCTGCAAAAAGTCGATTCCGATAATCACATCAAACGGAATCAAGTCATCTTTTAGAACATGTATTTTAGTAGGTAAAGTGATGTTTTGAATTTCGATGGAATCCTGAAAGAAACCGATGCTGTGAACTTGGTTTCGGCCAATTCCTGAAAAGGGAATGTTGGTGGGCTGCAATGGTAGCGAACCAATTCTTCGATAGGTTTTCTCATTGATGAGGGTTGCCTGTGACCCAGTGTCACAGAGTGCTATCAATTGAAATCCTGCAAGTTGAATGTCAACATGCATGGGATTTGTCGATGAAGTTTCGGGAAAAAGCGCATTTACAGTTTCATCAGGAATACGTTTTTGAGAATCGGGTTTTGGTTTAGAATTTCGATAACTTTGGGGCAATTAGCATGAGCATGGCTAAAACTTTTACATCGGTAGCATTGCTTACCATGTGACTTATTCAAACATTGGTTACTTTTGTGACCTATCAAGCAAGGCCCGACTTGGCACAATGGGGCCCTGAGCAAAGAAGACTTTGGGGGCCCCCTTCAAGGACAGATCCAGAGGGGGGCATGTCCCCCTCCTTAGGACCAGATTTCCACATGAACATGTTGGACACTCACCCAGGCCTCCCTTAAATCGGGACCAGAAATTTAAAAAAAATTCGACCGACAAGTCAAAAATTTGAAGAAAATAATGAATATTAATAAGAAGTGTTAATTAATTAATTTACTTTTTAATGTTAATAAATAAATTCATGAAATTTTCTTTTGAAATTCAAAATAAATCACAGTCAGGAGTTTTTATAACTACCCCCTCCCACCCACCCCCAAAAAAATTAAACCAGAAACGCTTATGGACATAAGCATGCTTTCACTATAGTCGGTGCACTGTGCTCTACCCAGGATTTTTTTCTGTAATCGCCACTGCACCCCTTTACTATATTAACCAAAAAACAAAATCTCAAGCTATGTACAACTTTATACTAAATTAGGGGGCCCCATAATTTTGGAGGCCCTGGACAAGTGTCCACTTGCCCATGACGAAATCTGGGCCTGCTCTCAAGCCACAGGAATAACATACTGGTTGTGTAGTAGGGCAACGTGTATTATCGACTTTCACATTGAAGTTGGAAGCATCAAATTTTTTCTGATTAATTTGTCTGAAATGTTGCGAACTGTTAAAGATTTTTTCATAATTTTTCAAGTTTTCTTTAAATTCAGGGATGGATTTACAACCGTAAAGAATTTTTTTTATTTGTTGAATCAGGAATTCCGTTTATGACATACTCAAACAGAGAGGAATCATCTAGAGAACCTTTGTGTGCCAAATCTCTCATAGCTAAGAAATATTCTTGTAGGGTTTCAAACGGTTTCATACGTCGAGATTCCATTAATTTATGTAACTGAATACTGTTAATTTTGTCCGAAAATTCGTCTAACAAATAGTGCTTCAATTGTTCTCAATTTGTAATTCCCCGAACTGATCTAATTAAAGTTTGAGAGGGGCCAGTCAAACATTTTCTAACTAAAGAAATTTTGTGAATTGGATTGTTTATCTGATATAAACAAAAAAATTTCTTCAACGTTAGATATAAAATTCTCAACATTGTAATTATCACAAGATGAAAATGGATCAATTAAATCAACGTCTTTTAGACTAAACAACTGGAAAAAAAGAGACTCGCAGTTTCAACTGAAGGCAATAAACTTTGATCTGATTCCCCAAAGGAAATGTGTGTATTTTGCTTATTCGAAGATTCTTCTTTCGAGTAAGTGGTGGGAAGGAAGGGAGTTCTATTTTCCGCTACAACGTTGTTAGTATGGTATGAACTTTCAAGCGGAAGTGGATCATCATTTACTCGCATTCCCAAAGATAAAAAAATCCGCATTTAATAACGATAAATCACTAAGACTCATAAGAATTGTATTTGCACATTTATCTGAGCCAGTTGAAAATTCTAAATAAAGTAGATTACAAATAGAAATCAAGTCCTTCAGTGAAAACTCTTTAAGTATTTTCTGTTTCGTTTCTTCCAAAGCGAATGGCTGTTTGAAACCTGTAAATTTACGTAATTTGGCGCGATTTTGTCTGTCGCCGTCTGTACCAAAGATTAAATGATGCAAAACCTTTATTTGATTCGTACTACCAATTTTTAACGATTTTGCAATACTGGGGTAATTGTTGAGAGTAGCCATAATTATATAGATTCAAAGAATTTACAGAAATATACAAATATTCAAAACCAAAATCTATAACTTGATTCTCTCTCTAAAATTGTGTTTAAGATCAAGAGCAAATAATAAAATTCCACATCAAAATACCATTAGAATTTCGGTTTCAAGAATTTTCATCACATAAAAATATACAGTTCTCAATAAAATAATATATTTTGTTCTCAACCATGTGCATCAAAATTATAATATAATATTCTTCAAAACTCTATTCAATTCGCAATCATTCAAAATATGAACGAAATAAATGATCTGTTGTGGTTGTTCAAGGAAACAAGATTCTTCAAATTAAATATCGAAATATTCATAAAATCATCAAATAAATTCATCGAAATAAAATTCTCTGCAAGAAAACAGAAGTGGTAAATTCAACGGCAAAGCACATCAAAAGTGAATTTAGCATCAATTAAATTCCTGCATCAAAAGAACGTTGAAATATTCTTCAGTTTTCTTATATCATCAATAACATTAGAATTTCATGAATCATTAAAATTTTCTTGAACAAGCATCAACGTATGCATAAAATAATTTTAATATGATCAGAATATACTTACAATTTTGGTTTTGGTTCTCATCATCCCATCAGAATATTATCAGAGTTCGTGGCACTTTCGCTTTCGATTTCGATATCCAAAGCCGAAATGACAGACAACAGTAATCCAGTAATCATCAAAAGAAAATAAAGATTTAAGTTCAGCATGCTAGGGGTGGTTTTTAGAGCCCAAGACCGGCAAGAGCCCTCATGTGGGATTGATTGCTAACTTCATCCATTAGAAGGGAATAATTAAACGTTAAATCATTTTAAACGTTTAATGAAATAATCTTTACATGATAGGACTAACACTTAGGATGAAATAAAAAATAAACACAAAAGCATCAAAAGAGCTAAACATTGGGAGCTTACTTAACAACACATCCGCTTAGAGTTCTTTCACAGTCCATAATGATGTTTGCGCGCGAAGTCCTTCGCGCCGGAGTAGTGAGGAGTGGAAGTTGAAGTAGTAGTTCAGTGGTGTTGCCAACTACATATATATATATATATATATATATATATATATATATATGTGTGTGTGTGTGTGTGTGTGTGTAATATGCCGGTCCGGCCCGGTGGATGATGATGATGATGATGATAACCGGAGCCGGCATACCACAGCAGGAAAAAACATAGATGCCGAGTGGCCACCAACAAATCGTTGTCCTTCTGAAAATAGTAATTTATTCACATTCTGCTCGAAGGTTTACAGCGTGTTTAATAGGCAACAGAGTCACGCCAAAATCCGCTCCTGGAGGCATGCTTGAGATTTTATAAACTTCATGATCCCCCCGTCACATGATCAATTAGTGATCAATTAGTCTGCAACCATTGGATAAACCCAGGAATCTGGGACAGAGGTCATCTGCTTTCTTATATAAGTTTCGCGCAAGAGATTGGGGATTTTAAGGCACGATATGTTGATTTCCTACTTTAGTTTTTAGGTTATATACAATTCCTTTGTTCTTGAAATCGAAATGCGTATTTAATCCACCCCCAATAAAATTTAAAAGACTTAAGAATTTTGAAAGGGTTTTATATGTCAAAATTGAGCGATACATTAAATCCTGGTTAATTTTTATTTTTCTAGAGAACAAGAACATATCCAGAATTTGGCATGTTTTCAAATGGCTCAATAATATTTCTCTCAGAATGTCCAGGTTGTTGTAACCATCCATACCAAATAATTAACAACCTATTTTTGTTTGCCAATTTCAGCGGATCTTTGTTAAATATGTTTTTGTTCTAAAATAGTCTGTTAATGTTAAAATGTGTTTAAATTTATGTTAGAAAATAAAGCATCCGACAAAGTAGTTTATGTGGTCTTTTATGTTTGTGTTGATGTAAAATGTTTATGAGAGATAATAGAAGCCCAGATAAGACTTTTTTTCATAATGCACAAACACTATATTATATAACATTATTATATAACCATATATGACATTCTTATCTTATTAATAAAAGCGAATGTTTGCGTGTGTGTGTGTGTGTGTGCGGGCTACAGACGAATCTATTAAACTTACAACTGTGAAATTTGGCACAGGGGTAGTGAAGAGTCTGAATATGTGCACCTCGAAGCCCGAATTTTAAATTTTATTGCCATTAATTTTTAATTAATAAAACACGAACATTTTTTGAAGGGTGAGTCCAGAAAATAGAAGAGCCTCCTAGCCACAATATTTGAAAATGTCAAAATCGATGCATTTTTTTCATGAAAGAACATAAATGTTACATATTTGGAAAGAGATTTAAAAACTGATAATTTTTTCTGCGTACACTTAATCTGTTATTGTCATAGGGACATGACAGTAGTGTTACGGCCAGGGACAGGGGAATTGAAAGCTACAAAATAAAATAAAATAATTGTTAAATGCAAGAAAGAAACATGGCAATAAAAGAGAAGAGAAGAAAGCCATAGACCGGAACGAAATTTAGAAATAGTGTCTGTAGCAATAAATAGAAGATAAAAGTTGAAGAGAGTGAGTTGCAAGAAGAGAATAAAAGAAAATTTATGATGGCTATAAAACAGCCCACCCTACTTGAAGCCAAAGCATGGGAAAAAGTTAAAATTGCGGGAGAATGTATAAATACCGCCCTCGACGCGCATTGGTAAAAGGGGATTGAGTAGGGGCAGCACGGACGAATGGCGATGGCATGATAATTTACAGATAACCAATGGAAATTATAAGAGGCGGAGACATTAGTAAGAAAATATATGATTTAAAAATAGTGTGAAGGCAGAGAGTTAACCTGAGAAGTGAGAGTCAGTCAGAAGTTTGTGAGAGGTAGAAGTGGTGTCAAGGCAGATAGACGTATGAGGAGAGAGCAGTAAAAGTTCGTGAACCGATGCTGACAGTGCCCAAGTGTCCCGTGCCGAGTGTCTGCAATAAGCGACGGAGCCGTATTCTAGTGCTGTAAAAGTTTGGAGATAGAAGTTGTCGAGCGCCCAGTGTCCCATGCCGAGTGTTTGCAATGAACGACGGAGCCGTATTCCAGACAAGAAGATGCCCGAATTCCGTTTGATGATAAAGACGACGAATTCATCATTATGAGTGCCAGCTGCCCAGAGGGATTCAACCGTCATCTGCTGAGGTACCGACTTTGCGTTTCCCTTTTATATTGTATCATTGCTTTTCAGTGTGTAGTCATAATAATTAAGATAAGAGCGCGATGAGTATAGCTTTTGAATATAAGATGTTGAGTAATAGACCGATAATTCGTACCAACAATTTAATATAAAGTTTTGCATATATATATGAATTAATTTAGTAGGAGTAAAATTGAAAATAATATGTATAGAGGCAGTATGAAATATTGTTATAATAAGTGAATGAATCAAACATAGGTGTCGTAAAGAATTAATTTAGTAGGAATGAAGTTATGAATAATGTGTAAATGCCGGAGGAAATATTGAGTAATTTTGGAGTGTATTATTTATGTGTGTTAATATTTAATAAATTGATTTGTCAATATAACCAGAGTTATTTCCATTATTTGGGAAGCACATCAATGTACTAGCCACAATCATGAACCAATAAGTTACTAAATCAAAATCATAATTAATATAATTAATTAATATAAGAATAATAAAAATAAACCTTCCTTCCCAATCATTATTTAAACTAATTTTAAACAATTACGGTTACAGTTACTTCAATAGTTTTAGAGTTATTTGGATTCTAATCTTATTTGGATATTTGGATTTCACGGGAGGGTTAAGGCCGTGTTGGTATCTTTCGGTTCTGATTACAATTGAGTACTTTATTAATAAATATTATTTAATATTATTTTTTTAATACTGAACTGCTATTGAAATAATCACAGAATTGTTTAATAAAAATTAAAATGTTAAATGCATATAAGAATTATATGGAAGAAATATAATTATACAAGGGATTGTTTTTACTGGGTTATACAATAAAAGACAAGCAAGACTAGGTCATGCAATAAAAGACAAGAAATAAAAGACCCAAATCGTGATTCATTCACAGCGTGATTATGTAAACAAAAACACCAAAAAAACATTTCTATTATAAAATAAATAAATTTTATTAAAATCTCATTACTTATCTTAATAATATCAAGATGGTTTAAAAACATTATACACACTTCAAATTAATTGATTCAATTTTTTATGCAATATTTGATTCTAATTGCGCTCAAGTCCGCTAGATGGCACCACTAGACTGATGCAGTATGCGCTGTATTGAGTGTGACACATATTTATTGTTGCCCCACAAAATTTCAATACCTTTATTCGTTGTTTTTTAGTGTTTCCATTCTCTGACAATGATTGCTTTAGGGGGCGGGTCCCTAAACCGACCTGCTAGACGGTCGAAGCCCGGCTAGTATAACATATTTCACACTATTATTTAACATATTAATTTATAACATATCAGATATTAATGTCCTACTGTAACTACACTATCTGGCCAAAAGTATCCGGACACCCCTTAAAGAAGTGGATCTGGCAGCTGACGTAATTTGATGCGTAACCGAAAGCTATAAAAGTGTTGGTAGTGGTTTGTTAGGTCATATTTATTCGCTTATGATACAATGAGTAAGTCAAAGGAGCTTAGTGACTTTGATCGTGGCATTATAGTGGGATGCCACCTTTGTGAGAAATCTGTTCGGAAATTCTACAGATGCCAAAATCCACTGAGTGATGTAATTGTGAAGTGGAAACGTCGAGGCAGTGAAACTGCAGAAAAACGAAGTGGCAGGCCGAAAAAATTAGTGATTGCAGCCGTAGAACTCAGAAAAGGGTAGTGAAACTAAATCGCAAGTCCTCGTTGATTAAAATCACTCAGGAGTTCCAAAATTCATCAGGAGTTAGTGATAGCAGCAGGACAGTTCGTCGAGAGTTAAAAAAACTGCGATTCCATGGTCTTTCAGCCGCTCACAAACCGAACATCACTCCCCAGAATGCGAAGCGTCGATTGCAATGGTGCAAAGCTCACCGTCATTAGACTGTGGACATGTGGAAAAATGTTCTTTAGAGTGGTGAATCTCGCTTTACAATCTGGCAGTCCGATGGACACGTCTAGGTATGGCGGATACCCGGCGAGCGCTTCTTACGTGACTGCATTGTGCCAACTGTTAAGTTTGGTGATGGTAGGATCATGGTGTGGGAGTGTTTTTCATGGTTTGGCCTGGGTTCCTTAGTTCCTTTGGTTAGAAACATGAACGCTCAGATGTGTGTGGATATTCTGAACAACGCTGCTCTCCCAAATCTATGGCAAAATGTTTTTGGGAGGGTCCATTTCTCTTCTTGCAGGATAACTTCTTCATTCACACATCGAGATTTGCGCAGGCATGGTTTGACGAAATGGGTGTTCAAAAACTGGACTGGCCTTCTAGAGCCCCGATCTAAATCCCATTGAACACCTTTGGGACGAATTAGAACGCAGATTGCGTAGCCAGCCAAATCGACTCTCCTCACTGCCAGCACTCACTTCAGCTGTGATGGACACCTGGAAGTCAATTCCTATGGACACATATCAAAAACTGATGGAAAGTCTCCCCAGACGTGTGCAGGCTGTCATCGATGCAAAAGGAGGACCAACATCGTATTAATATATGCCTCAGGACTCTCCGAGGCCGTACCACTGGGCGTCCGGATACTTTTTTCCACATAGTGTATTATAACATGTGAATTTGAGTTAAAGTTTCGTAATTTCCGAAATGCTCATTAAAATATTAGAATATAGGTAGTTTAACTAGAAGTTAATTTGAAATAACTGTCACCACCTCAGTTATTTCAAAATCCATAATTCAGTTATTTCAAAAGGTACAGCTGGACATTTTAGATTTTTTTTCACGATCTGGCAGGATGTGAAATTAAACTCCACACAACATTGGGTTACAGAAATTTTGGAATGATTCTGGTTTTCTATATTCATTTATTTTACTTGTATATTTTTATCACATTCTATGCCCTCTGTTACGTATGAATATATTTCATGAATATTTTTATTCCAATTACAGTACACGGAATTGCATTTGAGACATAAAATTATAATTATGTAGTACATATTGAACAGCATATTTTAAAAGTGTTTTTCAGCATCGACTGCCATTAATATGATTGAGTCTTATATACATTAAATATGCTGTGTTTCCATAGCTATGAATCAGTTAGATGCCCGTAAATTTTATTTGTTTATTTTATAAAGGAAAGTACGATGTTGAAACAGTAATATTACTAATAACTATATTGATATTAAAAGAAGAATAAATAGTATTGGACAAAATAACATCGAGCCTGAGGTAGCCTATGGGCAGCGCGTCGGATTTCGGTACTTAGAGTGCTCGGTCGAGGGAACGTTAAATTCCTTCACAAGAAAGTCCTTCTATGATGTCACGAGGTAGGGAAGGTACGATTCCTCCGCCATAACTAGCGGAAAAAGTTATAGAAGTTCCCAAAATTTATAACTGCAGGAAAGTTATGTATGCTAAATAAACGATTAACTATTCAACATGTTACGAAAAGCAAATGTACAAGCAATTTAATTTTTTAAATAAGTAAGTAAGGATTATGAAATTGAATCCATTATTAGCATAATCTTATTGAAAAATCCTCTCAATTATTATTTGAGAAAAAGCCAAAATGTTTTGAACTGTTAAAATGGAAGAATAAACTGAACTTTTCAGCGAAATAAAATTCTATTGACCACTTAAGTAAACTTTGTTTGAAAATATATAAATATTTAACACACATTTTAAAATAAATTATGGAGAACAATGAAACTTAATCCCCTAGATGTTTTACTAAGGAAAAGCTATTGAACAAATATTTTTCTATCGTTTAATTTTTGTCTGCGTTATGGTAGATTGCATTTGTTAAAATTTATTAGTTATGAATATTTAGTAAGTTATTTTAGTTCTGTGAAGTGTATTATCCGACATGAAATTTAGATTCAGTTGAATTATGCTAATATATATTTGAAAATAACAGAGAAAATATGGCGCTCTACATCCACAAAGGGAAACAAAAATTGGGGAAACAATCTTTGAATTAATGAATGAACTCACAGTAGTCAGCAACTCTATCACAAATGATCCAATATGTCCTACACTGTCTACGAAAATATCACACTACGATGCATGTGTACATTATTTGCCTTTGAATAGGACATTATCAAATGTGATATGTTGTTCTCACTAATAAAATATTTTAAATAAGATACGTTACTGCCATATACGATAAAATGTTTGAAATTACAATTAAAGTTTATTTAAGATAATCTTTCCTTTATGCACATTCTTTACTTTTCAACTATTTTAAACCTATTTTAAACCGAAAAATATATAGTACATATCAAAAACAGTCTAATGGTATATACCAATTAAACTCCTAATCGTGATAGATTCTATGTCCTCTTGAAATTCAACGAAAATGATTATGACAAAAAAACATAAGATACTAACTGAATGCGATGTTGCATTTTCCAATCAGTCTTTACCCTAAACAACACACTTTAAAATAGGAAAAAA
Organism: Dolomedes plantarius; assembly: GCA_907164885.2. Lineage (NCBI taxonomy): Eukaryota > Metazoa > Arthropoda > Arachnida > Araneae > Dolomedidae > Dolomedes > Dolomedes plantarius. The sequence continues at coordinate 120,549,619 of OU015492.1, read as the reverse complement.
CCTAAATTCATAGATATTCTTTTGTGTCTTAACTATTCTCAATTTCTAGACTCAACATATTTATATCCAGCCTATTAATAATTCATAGCATCCATCGTGTCTGCATACGATCATAAACAAGTTGAGAATAGTAATTCTTATTACATAACGTTGTGCAGTGCAGTGTCTAATGTTTATGAGAAACATATTCTTGTTGGACCAGGGAATGTTTAGTTAAATTCTTTTTTCTGTACGAGAAAGATTATTTGCAGACGGTGCCATCGAGACGTTATAAATTATCTTCTACTGCAGGAAAGATAATTTATAATGTCGAAAGATATTTAAAATTGCTCGGGCTGGTTTTAGTATCGGGTTTATTACTGTATTCAATATCCCGGAATAATTATTTCCCTCACAAATAAATCAAACGTCGAGATGTTTGAGGCCTAAATTGCATATCATCCTTCTTACAGAGAACGCAGATAAAAAATGACCAAACAGTCATTTAGTATAAATTTAATGAAATGTATATAATTCCAGTAATGTACTCAAGAAAAGAAAAAGAGGATGTTGAAGATGAATCTCCCCACCATGTTTCACAAAAACATCAATACGGGACATTTTAGGTGGAAACGTTAGAATGTCGTAAGAAGTATGTAAATATGTATAAGAAGCACATAATAAAACCTTTTATGGAGGGAAATACGGAAATAAATCAATTAATTAATAAATATAAATGTAAATATATATATTAGGGTGGGTCGAAAAAAATAGATATTTTTTATCTGAAACGCTTTAGTGCGGAAAAGTTGCCTGTTGTAATAAGAAGAAAATCGGCATACAAAAAATTAAAATCGGTTAACATCTTCCATTCGCGCATCGTACTTGGAAGTTTATGAAAAATTGCAAAAATCACGATCTGTTTGCAATTTTTTTTCTGTTTGTTAAAACTTTTAAAATAAACATGCTTTAGTTTTTTATGCTTGTTTTATGGGTTAGATAACCTAAACAAAATAAAGTTCTGATCAATAATCTATTTTTTTCCGTTCGCGCAACGTCTTAGAAAAAACATAAATTTATCAATATTTTGCAATTTTCACTGTGCTCCTCTTCGTTCGTTTAAGTAGAACAAAATGCAACAGAACTCATTTGAAATAGGTTGAACTGGTTTAAGCTCAATTGAAGTCAATTCACACTTACTGAGGAAACTTGGGGTTTTCTATTTGACGGACAAAAATATGATACTTTGTACGTTGAAAAATAGAATGCCAAGAAATTTCGCAGGAATGAGAAAGAAGAACACTATTCTCTTATTCAGGAACCAGGATCAACTTATATTGAACATGTATCTTATTCCTCGAGTCAATCAAATGATATAACTCAAGTCATTATTTCTCGTTTGTCTGAACTATCAATATCACTTGAAAGACTACAAGTAGTGGGGTATAATGGCAATGCAACCAACTCTCGATGGAAGAATGGTGTCATCCACCCACTAGAAAATCATGTAGGACGCCCGCTACTGTGGTGCATGTCCCTCCTGCATTTTAATGAGCTTCCTTTTCGCCATATTTTCCAATATATTTACGGTCAAACTGCAGGACCTAATTCTTTTAGTGGGCCGATAGCGCAGCAGCTCGATTGCTGTGAAACATTCCGCACCTGCTGTGTGTCCGCACTTGCTGTGAAAATCTCCCTGTGGTTCATTATGAACCCATAGATTGTTCGATTGCTGATATAGATAGGAATTTGTTGAGCAAAGACCAACAGTATTTGTTTGACATTTCAAATGCATTCACCTTGGGACAATGTCCAGAAGACTTGGCAAATAGAGACCCTGTCCTTTGTCCCATACCAGATGGCTAACTGCGGCCAACTGAGTCCTTAGGTTTTATATAAGTTCAGGAGATCCATCCGGAAACTTAAAAGAAATAGTGGGCTTCATCTTGAAATCAAATATGGCTATATGGTTTACCATAAAAAAGAACAAATATTTTACTGACGGACGAAAACATGTCTTTCAGTCAATCCAAACATCACAGTTTCTATCCGACGAATTTCTTCAAGTTGTCGGTCTAGAAATTCAACGAAATGCATTCTTAGCGCTCCCAGAGAATGTTCTGTTGGCAATGCTTGTTGAGGAAACATATTCTGAATATGTTGAAGAGAACATATTCGGGAGCTAGGTTATAGAAGGATCTTAAAAGCAAGACAAACAGTCCCAGATAAGAAGACTGATAGAAATTTCGTACCAACAAAGATAAACTTTCAAGCTTCCGATTACATTGGAATTATTAATTGGAATTCTTGTGTGGTGTATCCTCCCCCATTGGTGCGGAACCTAAGTGAAGATGATATTAAATCATTCATCAATTCTGCCAATGAGAGAAATACTAAAGTTTCCCGGTCACACCCAGGCTGTGGAGAGGTGCGTCAAAATTGTGACAAAGGCCTCGAATAAAATATGTGGACATGAAGCTAGAGATGGCTATATCCGTGCAACACTGGAGTCTAGATCTGTTATGTATCATTTATCCAAAAAATAAGACGTTAAAAATGTATAGATACAAGCCGTGGCGGCCTTGTGGTGCAGCGCTCTGGTTTTCGTTGCTGAGGGTGCTCAGATCGAATCCTAGCGAAGCGTCACTAAAACGCCTCCGTTTGTGTCGTCCCTTCATAGGGGGCAATACTGGTCTGCGTATATGGCGGCCCCATAATAAAATTGCCAGCAAAACTGCGGTGAATTATAGGTGAATGTCTTCGCGACAAGTGCCTCCGCAATTAAAAAAATATATGTATAGATATAAAAAGAAAAAGTAAATAAAACAGAGTAAGCCAAAAAATCCTACTCCATGGAAAATCTTTGTAAATATATGTAAATATAATATAAAAACCACACGCAATAATTGGATTGTTGGTTGGGTAGGTTGTGGGGGGAACTCGATGTGCAACCATCTCCGCGTGGTGAGGTCTGGGTCGTTTTGTTAGAGCAAATCGAGCGAAGAGTTGCACAATGAAAATTACGAAAAATTGCTAAATTTCCGTTTCTTTCAAAGCCGTTCCGCGAACAGAAAAGACTAGATTTATGATCAGAATTTAATTCATTTAGGTCATATAAACCACACAATAAGCATAACAAGCTAAAGCATGTTTATTTTCTAAGTTTTAACTAACAGAAAAAATTGCAAAAATATCGTGATTTTTGCAATTTTTCATAAACTTCAAGTACGATGCGCGAATGGAAGATGTTAACCGATTTTAGTTTTTTGTATGCCGTTCTTCTTCTTATTGGAGCAGGCAAATTATCCGCACTAAATCGTTTCGGAAAAAAATTACTCTATTCGACCCACCCTAATATATATATATATATATATATATATATATATTCATTCAATAATTTGGACTCTTTTTCTATTATTAAAAATTTCTGCCGGGGGATAGTGGTGGCCCAGTGGTACTGCACGCTGGTTTTTGGTGCTGAGGGTGCTCAGGTCGAATCTTGGCGTCGCGTCACGAAAAATGCCTCCGTTCGTGTCGTCCCTTCATAAGGGTAATGCTGTCCGCCTGTATGATACCCCCACAATAAAATGGGCGGCGTGGTATAGGCGAATGTCTCACGACAAGTGCCTCCGCATTTGAAAAAAAATATATTCAATAACTTTTACCTGAATAGTGTTGTGTAATATGTACAAGATTGCATACTTCGAATCCCTATTTAAATAATTATAAAATTGTGCATATTTTTCTTTTGCTTTCCTGTTTCATAAAAGTATGATTAGGTAACATATTTGGCATGCATTCGATGAGAGACCGAACATTAAAATTTTATTTTGAAATTTATATATATATATATATATATATATATATATATATATATATATATATATATATATATATATATATATATATATATGTATATATGTATATATATATATATATATATATATATATATATATATATATATATATATATATATATATATATATATATATATATATATATATATATATATATATGTATATATATATATATGTATATATATATATATATGTATATATATATATATGTATATATATATATATATATGTATATATGTATATATATATATATATATATATGTATATATATATATGTATATATATATATATATATATATATATATATATATGTATATATATATATGTGTATATATATATATATATATATATATATATATATATATATATATATATATATATATATATATATATATATATATATATATATATATATATATATATATATATTTGTTGAGTACTATGATCGTAGAGACAACTCACACATATTTTGCTTTACAATCCAAAATTTATTTAAATATTTACAAAAACCTTTTCACCATCTACTACCAATATCATTATATTACTACCTAGTATAGTTGAAACCAGCATAATTTATAGAACAGCAAATAATACAATGCACTTTTTTATTAAAAATAGTTGCCATTCAGCAAGCAAACGTGAATCAAATTTGATGCCCACAATATTAAGCAAACTTAATTTACCCAAATATAAATTGCAAAATAATATACTCATTTAGTGTTCTACCTGGCAAGCCTATATATATATATATATATATATATATATATATATATATATATATATAAAGTTTGCAAATACTATAGCCATATGCATGGTGCAGCCTAGCAGCTAACACAAAAAGAACAAAAACACAGGTGCAATAGCACCCAAAGATAGAAGTATAGGTGAATGAACACCCAAAAGACAAAAAGTCAAGCAATTAGACTGAAAAATACATATATGTATATATATATATATATATATATATATATATATATATATATATATATATATATATATATATATATATATATATATATATATATGTGTGTGTGTTACCTAATCATATTTTAATGAAACAGGAAAGCTAAAAAAATAATGCACAATGTTATAATTATTTAAATAGGGATTCGAAGTATGTAATCTTGTACATATTAAACAACACTATTCAAGTAAATGTTATTGAATAGGATATAGCCATATCTCCTGAAATCTAATAAAGAGACCCTTAAATGTAAGTAAATAAGTGTCGTTTTTTCTTTTTAACAAAACTCTACTCTAAATTTCGCTGTGAAAAAACAACGTCATAAATTCCCGTCTTTATCGAATTATAAAATAGTTCGATATTCAGAGAAATACAGTGGTCTTGTGAAGCTTAATTTTGGAACATCGTAATTGAAGCAACACTGAATGTTTGGAACGAATTTACATATTAAGTTTCTTTTTTCTATTTTTCAAACCTGACATCAATTATAGAAAGAAAAAAAAAGCCTTGAATAGCCCTCAAGAGAATCCACTCTCCGTTTGGGATAAAATGCGGTTCAACAATATTTTCTTTCTATCGCTTAGTTGCAGATATGAATAGCTATTAAACTTGTTTAATCATATGTTTTAAAATTTGGGACACAATTAACTGTTAAAGCATGATTCTTTAAAATTTCAATAGTTTACATTTTAAAACCGTGGAAAAAGACTTGGAAAAATTTTAAACTATGTAATTTCATAATTATTTAATTAGGAATTTGAAGTACGGTGTGTAATGTGGCAAATTACACACTTCTTTCCTTGTAAAACCTGTTGAACGTGAGATTACAGTATGTTCTAAATTTTGATAAAAAGCAAGGAAATGTATGTATGTTAACAATGTTTATTTGAAATTAACAAAAGCCTTCTCTAAATTTATCCTGCAACAAAAACTCATATACTGCAATCTTTATGAACTAAACAATATAGGGTGCAAATTAATTTTTAAACTTCTTAATTGAAACAACTCTAGCATCATTTATTTACTATTACGAGTGGCAATTAAATATGTATAATCATAAGCTTTAAAACTTGTGTAGCATTTCACTGCTAAATCCGTAGTGTAGAAAATTTACATAACTTACTGCTGAAAAAGAGAAAACAGTTCGAAAATTTTAAAACTGCATATGAAACATTCCTCGTAAATAAAACCACGTTAACTAGTCAGGAAGCCATTGCAAGGTAATAAAGAAGCAGGTTACTTTTTTAAAAATAAGTGGAGATTACGTATTCACATACATAATTTGCTTAAGGTAATTGAAAAATAAACTGAATATTTATTTGAAAAAAGGATGGAAATAATAGAAATATTTTTTCTTTTTTTCTTTGTTCAATTAAATATGTAACTTTAAACGTCTTAAAAATTGGGAGGCATTTAAATGGTAAGGCATAAAAACTGCTAAGGCTCTTGAAAATTTTACAAACTGCAACCGAGCAATTCAACCTAATTACAACTGAGCTAACTCTTTAGGAAGTCATTGTAAGCAAAAATACAAGCACTTTAATTGTTAAAATAAGTTAGTGGGGATTATGAAATAGCATCCATTCTCTGCAAAACGTAATTGAAAAATCATCTTAACATTTATTTGAAAAAACGATGAAAAGTTTGGAAAATTCTAAATGGCGATAATTAACTGAACATTCCAAGCCAAATAAATTATATTAATCATTTAACTAAACTTTGTATGAAAATAAAAATGCGATGTAATTTGAAACTAATTTACCAAGGACAATGCATTTTTTCATATTATTAAAGAAAGATTTTGAACAAATATTTTATTATCATTTGGTTTTCGTCTTTGTTATAGCATGTGGCATGTCTAATGGTATATTCCGATTAAAATACTAAATTTGATAGATTGAAAATCCTTTTTTTGATATTACGAAAGTCACTAAATTGCTATGAAAGGGAAAAGAACATATGGTATTATTTGAGATACTTTGCGAGCAGAAAAATAAAATATATTTTTTAATGAGATATGTTAACCCCGTTTACGATAGAGAGGTTTAGAAAAAATTTATGAGTATTTAAGATAAATTTTCTTTGATGCACGTGTTATTTTTTCACCTATTTTGAACCAATTTTAAAGAGAAATACCATAAACAATCTAATTGTTTATTAAAAAAATAATGGTACTGGATTCAAAGCTCTTTCAAAATGCAAAAAAACTGCATTCGACTAAAAAAAAAAAAAAAAAAAAAAAGAGAAATTAGAGATTAGTTGGATGTTAGATTTTCTGATAAGCTTTTAACCCAAACAAACATAGTCTAAAAATGGAAAATCCTTAATCTCTAGATATATTTCTATCTGTTTTACTTTTAAACAATCTAGTGACTCTTGCAGTATCTAACAAATAAATAATTTAAATTTGAGAGGAAAAGTAGTCCATAACACTTTACTCTTGATTGTAAAAGAAATTTCAAGATTGGGAAATTGCATTAAGCTTTAACAGATTAAGCCATGAACCATTCTTAACAGAGGCAGCGATGTACTACTCTGCCGGTAAACAAGACCGGAATTAAACATTTTTCTTTCCACTGTGTAGATAAATTTCACCAGGCATATAGGGAGCTAATTGCCCCAAAAGGGAATTACTTTTCGAATTTTTGAAAACTCACTTTAGCGTTTTTTTCAACGTAATTCTAGATATGAGCAGCAATTAACCGGATAATATCCTACGGTTTGAAAAATGGGGCGAATTTAACTGTTCAAACATACGGAGGGATTTGAATGTGGGTGAAGAGAGTTCATGAAGTAATAAAGATTTCGAAACTTGAAAAATTTTTCGAATGTGATGTGTGAGATTCTAATAAAATTCACGGTAAACTGAATTCTCTTAATTGCTTTGAAAGGAAAGTATGGGGTCTAATGAAATTGAATTAATCAAACAGTTAATCACTGTTATTGAAATCGTTTAACGCTCCACTTACTCTAAGACGTGGACTAAAAAACAACATTGATGACAAATACTCCCATACTTAATGTTATGATATATTTTAAATACAGAAATAATGAATTTATTTCCCGTAAGTTTATTTTCCTGGACAATTTGTTCCGATAAATCTTATGATTTGTAAGCATTGAAATTTACGTTATCTCAATCCTGAACATTTTAAACATTATATATACGTAATTAACTATTTGGCCGTCATAATTTTTTAATTTTATGATTTACTGAAAACACAATTTTCAAAAGGTATCAGGAAGACATGTAAATGAAAGTTACATATGATGAACAGGAAATCATAAAATATGCAGCATTATATTAAATATAAATCAAAGAGAATTTCAACTAAGAAAAAACAATCATCATATTTGGCACGACAGCCGAGGGTGGACCAGGGCCTTCAGAAGACACGTACTTGTATAATTCTAGACGTTCAAAGATTTTCGCATCATGGAGAAAAATTTATACTTTCGAAACGGGCCAGCCTGCGCCGAATAAGAGTTTTGAAATATCCAGTCATATATATATATATATATATATATATATATATATATATATATATATATATATATATATATATATATATATATATATATATATATATATATATATATATATACAGAGTGATTTTTTTAAAAAGGACACTACTCAGAGGTATCTGTAGCGCGATCTATCAGCCAAAATTTCACAAAAATAGATAGTGGCACTAAGGACGACATGGGAAAGAGGTTCCGTGAAAATAAAGTTCCAAAAGTTGCCAATAGGGGACGATTTGGCGCTGTTGTTGTGGGCGGACCCCAGAATTTGCATAAAAGGCAAGTAAAATATCGAAGTTCAAATTCCTGTCTACGTAGTCGACAGCAGTGCCAGTATTTTGGGCCATGAAGATCGGTGCGGAATCTGTTGCGCCTTCGCTTTACAGAAGAAATTGTCATTAGTCGTTTTTTTCCCACTGGCATGGCCATCTCGCTTTCCGGACGTAACCCGTGTGACATCTTTCTGTGGGGTTATTTAAAGTCAAATGGGAATCTTGGTGGAGTCTCGAACTTAGCGGCTCTAAAGGACAACATATCCCGGACTTTGATGAACATTCCTGGTGACATGTTACTCTTGGAATTTGAGAAGAAAAAAGAAGGAATCTATGATTAGATTTGGCACTGAGACTCGGAACACTGATATGAAGTAGTAGCCTCCTAAGAGAGAAGTTCTCAAAAGAATATATGCAAGATTGCGCCCAGACTTAGCGCATCGCTATAAGCCGGCCAGCCAACGATGACCGGAGATAGATGACGCCCGAGTCAAAAAGATTCCCTGCCCTCTGCAAACCCGTGACCGGAGGAAAGCCTGCCCTGTCTTCACAGCCCTCTAATCGCCCGACCTCGTCCCGCGTCGTCCAGCGAAAATTGATGAATGCATCACCGGAGTGAATTACATTCGCAAAAGATACCCTAACGATGCTAGATGATATGCCAGCAAATGTTCCCTCTACAATCTGCAGAAATGGATGTAACCTTTAACTACTTATTGCCAAAGAGTCATAAATCCTCGAGTCATGGAATATAGGCTAAAATTAAGAAATAATGAATTGGGTACTGAGAATAATAGCAAATTAAATTAATGAAGTGATATAATTGAATAATCAATTTGATAGGAAGTGTTTGTTCTTGATGTTAATAATTATCAGCAATATAAGTTAATGTATAATCATATATGTGTTTATGTTAATAAATCACTGTATTATTTAGAATTCAGAGTAATGGTATCATTGCCTACCACTATAATAAATCACAACCGCCCCAATCAACCCTATGACATAATGATGCCGATTTGACGAAACAAATATGATTATTGCGGCTATAAGAAAACTAATTGGCAATGATACAAGTAATGCCATAATGATAAAATTAATACTCTGATTCAAATAATACATTGGTTTATTGGAATATTGAGTTAGGAGGATTGATCATAAAAGAAAAAGAGTGTTTAATAATTATAATTAATGGAGTTGTTAGTGTTGAACAGTGTTGCTTAAAGATAAAGTATTTAAATGTTGAATAATTAGTAATGCATCGTGAATATCGTTGTGTAATGAATAATAAGGGCATTGAAGAAGTAGTGAATTATGAATAAGTATTGAATATTGAATAATATAATGTAATGAATAATAGGTGCATTGAATAATAAGTATTGAATGTATTGCATATCGAATGATATAGTGAGATATAAGGTATTATAATACTGTGATAGGTAGTGAAAGTACGCAAGTTAAGATAAAATTCAACAGTACGTTGAGAAAAGTAAAAAAGGCAGAATATTTAATTTTAAGTTAGAATAAAAACAGGATAATGGCGCGAAGGAGAAATAATAGGGATTTAAGAGAGGAAGAATTGAATAAAGGGATGGAAGTGCCAAGACAGCAGAATGGCTGTCTTGGCATTCCCTGTTTCTTGGGTTGATAATGCGGTTTATGATTACGTTACTACCGGAAATACAGGGCAATGACAACGAGGATATAGATCACATTTTTAGACAGGCAAGAAACATTGCCAGACTTGCAAATTGGAGAGAGGTGCAATTAGCCATGCTACTGAAAACTAGATTTAAGAGCAGAGCATATGAGTACCTCGCGAAGTGCAGGGCGGTCCGGGACACCGAGGATCCGCGTGAAATTGAAAGGTTAGGGAGTGAGACATTTTAAGATTACGAATTCGTTAATGCAGAATCAGCAGGCGTTTCAAAATATTAAGCATACGCCTGATAAGACGATAGCTGATTTATCCCTGGAGGTGGAGAACGCGGCGATTGCGTATTTAGGAGCTGTGCATGCCGGACACGAATTGCTCAATAAAATAATGCTCTCGAAATTTTTGCAGGCCCTAAGAATGGATGTTATAAAAGAATTGGTTAAGGAAAATATTCAGGATTTTCGTGTGGCGGTAAACAGAGATAAATAACTCGATACAGGAGGAGTATGATGATATTGAAGTAACTACACTGCTCAAAAAATTAGGGTAGCAAGCAAAGAAGTTAGGAAAACCGTGCGACACAGCCACGTATTGGCATTAAATGGATAGTACACGAGTATCAATTCGCAACACCAAAGAAAAGACGTAAAAAATTTGTAATTATGCTTTAATTCTTTGAAAATATGGAAAAAAAGCATGAAAGGATGATTTGGGGCAACAATCCCTTCGTCCTGTTGCCAATAGCAACTGTCTTTGTAGCTGAGTAGCATTGTCTGTTCTATTTCGACGAGCTGTTAACAGTATATACCGGTCATCAGTTGCTGTAGTGGCTCGTGGCCGACCTTTCCCTGGTCGACGTCTAACATGCCCTGTTTCTTGGAATCGATTCCACAGCCTTGCAACGACACTTCCGGCGACTCCAACAGCGTCCGCGACACTACGTTGTGTTTGCCCGGATTCAAGTCTGCCTATAATACGCCATGCCATGGATTCCGGTAAATCACGTTGTTGAGACATTTTCAAGTCACCTTTTCTCAAAAAGAATAACTGTGCAATGGAATTTCACAGTTAAGGCAGTAAAACAGATGTTTCCGCAACATCTCGATTTCCGCCCTTATGTTCTTTTTCTGGTTTTTGACGTTATGAACTTTGATTTGCATATGAAGTTTTCTTCTTCTGTTTCCTGCTAGGCTTTAAATTATGGATGATTTATTTTATTTTACTTGTCGGTGTAAGTATTTGCGCAACTTCGTTAAAACCATGTGCTCCCCTAATTGTTTTGAGCAGTGTATTAATAAATTATCAATTAGCGAGGAGGCTGAGGAAAATCGAAAATTGAAAGGGAGAATACGGTAGTTAGAAAAATAATTAGCAGATAAGGGAAAAGAAGGTGTTGAAAGAAGGTGTGTGAAGTTTTGTTTGGCATGTGAAAAGGAACGACATGATATTGGCGAGTGTTTTATATTTCAAAGATTTCGAAATAATAGGGGACGCGAACGCATGCCAGGGCTGCGCAACAATAATTTTAATGGACAGGCAAATTATAGAGGACTGGTGAACGCAAATAGAAATGAGTATAGGGACCAATATAGGCCGCGCGGTGGTGGATACAATTTTAATCATGGGTCAGCGTTAAACTACGAAGAGAGCTTCCGCAACACATAAGCAGATATACGGATGCCCGTAAAGGGAAGTTCCCAAGCGACAGAGTGAGGGCATATAATCAAAGACAAAAATTTGTAAATAATACACCATACAAAACTGAGCATAGCAAAAATAGAAAAATGGCAGTAAAAGTTAGATTGAATAAGAGAAAAGGAAACAAGTGATCTAATAAGAATAGCAGATATGAAAAAAAGGAGAAAACAGTTAAAAACCACAATAAAGTCGATACAATTAAAATAATGGCAGGAAATATTAGTAAAACAAATAATTTACCAACAATTACGGTAAATGTCAAACAGCATGAAACAATCGCGTTAATTGCTACAGGTGCGGCGATCCGCATGATAAATTCCAGATTATTCGAACAAGTTAAGGAAACACAAAAAATAAATTATATATCTCGGCAAGTAAAGATATTATCGATATCAGGGCATGACATAGATTTTTCCACATGTGTCGAACTGACAGTACAAATTGAAAAATTCAAATTTAAACATGTGTTATTCGTAACTAATGCAATGACAAATGCGAACTTTAAAATGATTTTAGGTGTAGACTCTTTAGTTAAAAATCAGATGATTTTAAACCCAGCGGAGAATAAATTGTTATGGGATGGAAAAATGGTCGAGTTAATGGATGAGAAGCAGGAATTTATATATAATACATAATTCAATTAAGATGATAGAGATAATACGATAGCTAATATAAATATACCGGTGAAGTTAATAGCAAGAACTAAAATTAAATTAATAATTGAGCCGGGGGAATCGCTATATGTATATATATACATAAATACAATATTATTTTTTGTGGCTAAATTATGTCAGTCGTCTGTGAACGCGATAAAAATATTCGTGAAATGTGTTTATACAAAATTTAATACTATGGATGAATTAAAAAGAAACAAACGGCGCAAATCAAACTAGCAAATAAGATACATTCTAAAAATTCTATGTAACTCTTATGTTGTGTTCATCTTGCATTCATTAATACCTTCCTTAATATGTAAACAATTCTAAGTTTTCCATCAATGCCTTATTTGTTATTTGAAAATAAAACTTGTTGACTATAATCAAATAATGTATGTATATTTTAAAAGTTGCAAAAGCATAAATTTTAACTCTAAAACACTTAATTATGCTAGTTAAGTTGTTATTGTCTAAATTATTTAGCCTAAAATATTAGTACATTGATGTTGAAAAAAAAAACGAAGCTTCATATATGGACTTTTATTTTATCCCATCAACTTTTACATAAATTGAAGTATAAATGCTCACACAGACTACTTTGTTCGTCATATTATTTCAGAACATAAAAACAAACGGTTCTAAAACTTAACGGTACCTTTTAGAGCAAAATATCTTTAACAAAATTTCGCTTAAATTGAGCAAACTAAAATAGGTTGTTCAAAAATTTATGGGGAAGGTCACATCAACCTGGCCATTCCAAAAGAAATATTATTGAGTCATTTGAAAAGATGCCAAATTCTGAAAATGTTCTTGTTCTCCAGGAAAAAAATAACTATGATTTAATGTATCGCGTAACTTTGGCGTCATATTAATAGACGATTTTTGCTTTAATAGCCAGCAATAAAGCTGGAACGCGAAAGTGTTACTATTAGATCTTTCAGCAGTATGTTATAATAATAGACCCAGTGAAACGGTGGTGAATATTTTCGTTTAAATTATTCCTACGGCGGGAATATTTTAATTTATTGTGTCACTGAATTTTTTATAAATTCTGTATACCTACACACACACACACACACACACACACACACACACACACACACACACATATATATATATATATATATATATATATATATATCAGCATCGTTTAAAGACACCATAGAGTTAGTGTTATGGGTGGAACCTCTTTTCGATCCACCTTTCAAAGCGGTCACTTATTTCCGGGACCATTACTGTCCGCTTTAGAGACTGTCCGCTTTTTCACTGTATATATATAAAATAATGTACGACTCATGATTGAAATGTTATTAAAACCAATTTATGGGGCAATGACCAATTTGTGGGGCAAAAATAATATGACATGTCTAAGCCAATGACATGTCATATTATTTTTTCCGTGTTAGTTTACCAACAACTGTATGCTAATTCATTAAGAAGTCCTCTATTCTGACTTCATTTACTTGGTTTATAAAACCATTATTTTTCAATGTACTCGTACATTCTTTAGGATGTTCAAGAAAGTTATATTTGTATAGTTCCTATGAAACTGAATATTATGCAAGTGTAACTACATTTACAGAAATAAAATTAACCTTGTAAAAATTCCTATTTGAAATACTTTAATAAAATCCACCAGTAATAACATACGGAAAAAATCAGCAGTAATAAAATGTTTATTATATAGCTTTTTTTTCATAGCACAGTTGTTACATAGCTTTCTCACATAGCAGAGTTTGCTACATAGCTTTTGAGGGATTCAATTTTATCGTCCTCTTTAAAAAAATTTAAAAACTGCATTACATACATATTTTCATACACATTTTAGTTGAGTAGTTTAAAAATATTTATAGCTAGAATCTTCAGCTTGTTCTCGCATTTTTAAAAGTTCAAAATGTTTCATCCTTTTTACAATTAAATATTGAGGGGATTTTTCCATTGCCTCATACAAACAATTAACGTGGTTCTACATTCCCCATTTACTTATTTAAAAAATCAAATTGCTAATATTTTTCCTCACAACTCTTTCTGAATTGTTAATTTGCTTTTATTTAGGATTGGTGGCTCGTTGGCAGTTTTAAATTTTGCGATTTTTTTTTCCCTTTTCAGCTGAAAGTTATTAAATTTTTAAAGAGTTGCGTTTTAGCAGTTAAATGCATCTAAATTTTTAATAGCTACTCATATCTGAAAGTAAGTGATCATAGAATTGTTTCACGTAAGAAGTTTCTAAATTAATTTATCCAAGCCTACTCCTCTTACTGGCGATGTATGTTTTTAAATTTTAAAGACTGCAATGTATGAGCATTTTTGTAGCAGGAATTTATAACATATTTTTGTTAAAATAATGATATTTCTTTTCTTAAATTTCCACATCCTCACGTTCAATAACTCTTGCAGAAAAAGTAGTGTATAATACGGACCAAATTTATGTACTAGTTAGTACCCTTATTAAAATAATTATAATGTTACGCACTTTTAAATTTTGCGAACATTAAACACTTAGTAAAATTTTAAAGAGTCATGCTTTATACCATTAAATGCGCCTCATTTTTTAATATTTTATGATACATGTTTAATTGGTACTCATATCTGCAACCAAGCGATCATAGAGTCCTTTCACAGGGAAGTTTAAAAATTCATCTACCAGAACCTGCTATATTCCCCTGAATATTTTATTTTAGTTTATAAAGATGGCAAGGAGATTTAAATGAACTTTTTGCAGCAGAAATTTTGGATTGATTTTAGTTAAAATAAAATAAAACAATTCTTATTTATTGACATTTCTAGGGTTCGTTACTAGAGTTTATAATACATGACTGCCTTATATCCAATAACATTTACAGAAAAGAGTTGAGTGACAATGTGCCATATTATACACGTTACTTTTAATCCGTAATTAAATAATTATGAAATTACATAGTTTTAAATTTTTAGAATTATTTCTCTTTTTCCCGTTACGGAAAGTAAGTTATTGAAATTTTAAAGTGTGATGCATTCGTACTTAAATGAGTCCCAACTTTTAAAGCATATAATTATACATGTTTAATTGCTAATCGTATCTGCAACTAAGCGAGAGATAGAAAAGACTGTTGAAGCCAGTTTTATCCGCTACAAAAAGTGAATTCTCTTGAGGGCAACTGAAGGCTTTTATTCATTCATTAATTGAATGACAAAAATATAAGTTCGGTAATTCATATTCAAAGCGAATGTATAATCTATAATAGCCTCCGCATTATCAACAACAGCAACGTACTCTTTATGTATTCTTCACACACACACGCAAAATACATACATATATATATATATATATATATATATATATATATATATATATATATATATATATATATATATATATATATATATAAGGTATAAAACCTCTAAACCCTTTCAAAATTCTAAATTCTTTATAAATTTCCTTTTGCGTAGATTAATTACGTTGTTCGCTTTCATTTTAAGAGCAAAGGAGGTAATTTCGGCATATACTATACGATCCCTGTAAATTTGGAAATAATCCCTCTTCGTTGTATCAGTTTTTCAAGCCCGGAGAACCAGGCTAACCCAATCATTCCACTTTTGCAGTGTCTCATGACAATCCGTCTATAAAGTTATATAAGGGCCTGTGGTCAGCTACATGTATAGTTTTCTGGATTATAACCATCATATAAAGATGTAGCAGTTGGACAGAAATAAAAAAGTTTGTTGAGAGCTACGGTGTGCTATGTGTGTCCGGGCTTGAAGAGCTCAATTTTGCACAAATACCTTCGAGATGCCGAGTGCCACGACTTACAACGCGGGAGTTGAATTCTGCAGATTATTAACGGAAATAACCCTTGATGTGTGTCATGGCTGACCGACTATGAGTTTTGCTCCTGTCTCTCCTCGGCTTCGTCGGTCGTGACATCACAATAGTGGACTGGATTCGAACCTGTACGGGAAGATCCCAATGGATTTCCAGTTCATATAGAGTTTCAAGTAAATAGAGGAATTGGTTCACCGCCGGGCCATCGCTCTTTTCGAAAACAAAGTTTGAAAACAGCGTACAAGGTCAATGTATGGTTTGGCAACCTCAGAAGTTTAACACCTCAGTCAGAAAACACACACAATCTGATGTTTGCCGTTTCAAAATGCTACAGTAAAATGCTGCAGTTTGTCTTCAGAGGAATCCATCATGACTACTCCCGCTTAGGAGAATTGAACTCTGCTGATCAGCGGTTTTCACGCTGCGAATGCCGTCGGAAGAAAAATATCCTGTTGTGCTTGACAACGGTGTGCGGTATCCGATCAACAAACGTGGACAGGGAGATTTCCCAGCGAACTGGTCGACTTACATCTTTCGCGTCATCCGATGTAACCAGAGTGGTTAGTAATGCTTTTGAAAGCAGTGGTGCTACGATTGTGAGTTTGACAGAAATTTTCTTAGTAGGAATATTCAGTTTGTGCATGACATCAATTGTATAGCTGTATTTTCGCATCAAGAAAACTTTTTCTACGAAATGCTCCTGCAAATATTACAAACTTTACTTCGGAAAAGACATTTTTCACAGTACAGGACTGACTCGGCAGAGGAGTACACACAGATGAAGGATTTTAAGAAGAGAAGATAACAATTTGTATGTGTTGGGGAAATTAAATGGGGGAAATTAATAAAAAAAATCTTTAAGGGATAAACGGCATAGAGGTAAGCTGAAATTAAATCTACATTATGTATTACATTATGAGTAACTTAAAATTTCGATTTCATTAATTATTAACCGGACAGTAGTCGCGTCTTATTTAATAACGCAAGAGGTCGCGTTCGGTCCGTTTGTCGCCGTTACCAGTTAGCCGAAAACAGAGAGATAATATGTCGGAGTTACTAGATTATCGAAAGGGAGCACATAGGGAAAATATTGATTGATTTTGAAAAGCTACATTTTACAGCAATTATTATTTATTTAATTTTTAAATTTATATTCAGTTGACATTTACATAAAATATTTTAATAACTCTTTGTTTTCACAAAATATATTGAAATAATAAAAATTAAGAAATATTTTGACTGAATTTATGACGATACAGTGAATAACAAATTAGAATAAATTTTCAATTATAAATTTGTAATCCTGCTGGAATAAATCATTTTAAAGGACAGAACCACAGTAATGTTGGTTTGGACATCGCTTCGGCACTAGGAGCCAATTAAAGTTGAAAACATACAGTTTACATCATTCATTTATGTAATTAAAATAAATATTTAACTGTACGGTTCAGAGCCTGCTACGAATATTTCAGTTATTGTTTATCTAATAATATTATTAAAATAATAATAAAGGAATAAAATTTTCTCTGAAATTCTGAATATGCTGCATAGTTTAATTTGAATAAATTTCCCCTTGCAGTTTTAAAAACGTTATTTGGGAAAAATATTTTGCATAACTGAACAACCAACAAGCTAATTTTGTTAAACACTGGCACCAGGTACTCATTGAATTAAAAAAAAAAGAGTTGCTGTGGCGTTGTTAAAAAAAATGTATTTTCATTTACAGTAAAAAATTTTAAAGTAGATAAATTTTAGAAAAATACTTATCCAATACTTATGATTACAGTTTAAATAGGGACAATATTGATTGATTTTGAAAAGCTGCATTTTGCAGCAATTCTTATTTATTTAATTTTTAAATTTATATTCAGATGACATTTACATAAAATATTTTAATAACTCTTTGTTTTCACAAAATATATTGAAATAATAAAAATTAAGAAAATTAAAGCTGTATTATCCAGTAGATTATCAAGTAGAAAAAATTTATTTGCATAACTTTTAATCTACATTAGAAAATTCGCAGTATTTTTCACATTCTACGCCCACATTATACTTATGTTCTATATAAAATACATTGCTGACAAAATTGTTTTGTTTTTTGATTTTGTTTTGTTGTGCAAAAAAAAAAAAAAACAGCCTTCAGTTTTTGGAGATCAAACAACTTTTTGTAAGTGGTTCCTCACAAAATTCACAGGAACGTCCCTGCCGAGAAATTCGCAGAAACCGGGAAAGATGAATGTGAAGAGGGAAAAATGAGCTGACGCAAGTGATCGCAAAGCGGTCGAATAGACAGACTTCAAGTTTAGAATGAAATAAAATACTGAGAAAGCCCAGGAATGACTTGCAATTTTACTACACAAAAGAGGGAACACTCAAGGTCAGCTAAGCATAGTTTCTCAATTGTAACTTTAAGGGGAGAGGGGTTAGAGGAAGATTACTGATTTTGGCTGCAAAAAGACCGACAAGCGACTACTGCCGGTTAAAGAGGTAAGAGTTTAAAAGATATCTTAATTCATATGAAATTGAGAATATTTTTGAGTAAATTACTACAAATTCTGGTCTTCAGATCTGATGTCAACCGTTTTTGTTTCTTTTATTTGATTTTTGTGTTTATATTTTGAGTTTATAAAGTGTTTTATTTTGATTTACTTTTTGATAAAGTTATAATTTTAATTGTATATAAGTCTTACGTAATTTCTTGAAATGCGTGTCGAGTTTGTGTTTAACGAAATATTTAATGTGAAAGGAAATGTTTGAAAATGGTTATATCTTAAATGGATGTGTCAGACTTAATGAAATAGAAAATTTTGGGTTTTGGAAATTTAACAATTTGAATTAATTAATTAGTTTTTGAAATAATGAATACTTTTGTAACTAAACCCATAAAAATTCAAAGAATTTTACCCACCCATTTTTACCGGAGAATTTGAAAACTTTAGTACCAATTTGGGATTGGGCACTTAAAAATTAACTGGCACATTTCCATTTTAGTTTGTGAACAGGGAAATTAACAAATTCATGTTCTCAGTAGATTAGTTTGATTATTGAACTGAATTCGGTTGTATGAATGTATTGTTTTCGAGTTGGTTGCAATAAAGAGACTGGAAACTTTTTTCATGCAATTTTAGACTAAGTAAGACAATTTTATGAAGAAAAAATTAAATCAGTTTAAGAATGCATTAATGATGAACATTTGTTTATATTACAAGTTCTTTTGAGTTATGAAATATGTGTTTGATTTAAAGTTAAAGGTTTTAAAAGGTTTTTGAAATTTATATGTTGATAAGTATTGCTAGTGTATTTTAGTGTAATATTAAAAATTTGATAATATAGTTGTAACATGAGGAAAGTGTATAAATTCTGTAAGTATCTGTTTTTGACACCCAAATGAATCACCCCAATTTAATTTTTGGAATTTTACCATGCGAACGTCATATTAAAAAAAACAATTTTTACCCTCCAGTAGATGAAGCCGGAAAATTAGCAAAAGATAGGACCATTAAATATCATAATAAGAATAACGTAAAGTATGACAAGTTTTATAAAATCTAAATTTAATGTTGGATATATAGTATTATATGCCCAACAAACACAAGACTGACGGCAACTTGACGGGCCGGTTCTGGAGGCGCCGGTAGAACGATAGGCTCGGGGAAAATGATCCGTACCGTTGCCGGGTGATTTACGAATCTCCGACGCGGAATCCCGTAGTGTGTACCCGTTTCAGGGCCGGTCATGGTTGGATAGGAATCGACCCGAAACCGCTCTCCCTGTACGTCCCGGAATCGATAGTCCGATTCGTAACCACAAGTAACAGAAATCTGCATCAGAATTATGGATTTGAAAGGGAAGGCGAAGATTAGATTAAACAGACTTTTCATAAATATTTATTTCACTTTTGTGAAACTTCTTTTGTACGAAAAATTCACATAATTTTCCTTGTATGAAAAGATTGAATTATATCAGAAGTATACAGCTGACATCATATAATCTTTCGTTTATACTATGTGATATATGCATAATATATATCATCTATATATTTAATTTGCTAAGCCGACTTTTTGGGCAGTCCGTGAGAGAAAACTACTGCATCAATTTACTTCATTTTGGTCTTAAACGAAAGATTGTAATCTGTAGATTTGTTAAATTTGGTTTTTATGACAGCAATTTCCATTAATTAGGAATAATTTACAATTGATTTTTACGCATGCTCAGTGGCATGTTTAAATCTGTCTTTAGAAACTCACTGTTTCCGCGCACGCTCAGTGACATGTTTTAATGGTAAACACGTTTATTCCGAGAAGTCTCTCTAGATCTATCTCTGCCTTATTTATTTTCATGATAATTATATTTGTGAAATACAACAGTAAACCTCATGGAAATTGTTTATTTCATGCTGTTTAATTAGCGATAATTTACAATTTAAAAAAATTGCTTTCTGCACATGCTCAGTGACATTTTTAAATTTGTCTTTAGATACTCACTAAGCGTGAAGAAGCTTAATCACAATTTGTTTCTGCGCATTATTATGATTTTCAACATTTGACAATGATGTGTTGAATATAATTTGTGTATTAGTACATTCATTTTCTATCTAGCCGTCGTGTTTTGACAGACATCAACTATTGTTAGATTATATTAATTTATTCTTGGCTTTTATATAGAAATGAAATAAACATTCACTTACAAATGGATAATTTTTTCGATCAAGAGTTTATGCACAAGAGAGTAAAGAGTAGTACCTGCCTAAATTTGTTTTTCATTTTGATTAAGACGGACTTTTCGGCAGACTCTCTTGGATGCCAAAGCGGGTATCTATCTGGCGCTTCATTTCATACTCAGGTTCTCTGCGATTTACTTGGCAACCCTACCACCAGTTCCATTGGGCCAATATCAATTTCGTTAGGCGCTCCATTTCGTTTTTTGGTAGACCACTGGGTTACACTTATTTGGACTTCAAATTTTTCGGTGATGGTGTTGATAATTATTTCATGATTTAAATATTTCATGACGCAGGAATTGGAGCCATTTTTTTATAGAAACATGACCATTTTAGCTTATTTTCGGCACATTTTTTTTCGCGGGGGGGGGGTAAGTATATTGATTTTGTAATGAATAACATGACCGTTTTTATTTATCAGAAGATAGATATATTCATAGCATAAAGTAAAATACTTCGAGTGACAGTTCTCTTTTAAATGAAATTGCGTCCGAATGCATTTCAATAAATGTTTAACAGATTAAACACTAAAAACATATCATACGTTTTTAAACCTCTATACAGTCATAATATTGTTATTAAAATATTGAGGTACATTGAATTTTATTCGTCATTTTTACAGTATTTATTCGCATACTTTATAGCTAGTGATGTATAGAACAATAAAGAATGAATCTAGGAAATGAAATAAAAATAATTGATGACTGAAAATAAATTTCATATAGCAGACCAACGTATATGTAAATGTAGGTACAAATACTTTATAAGTTTTAGCACCCATTGATATGAACTGTATTCATATTTTTCGAATATGCTTCATAAAAACAAACTCGATCTCATCAGAGATAAAATTAGAAAGTGTGTGTTTGTATGTATGTAAATGTTGACAGTAATTTAGTATCTTTTAATGTGCTAGTAAATGCAGGGCAGTTTCTTGGGTAGCTGCCATACGTGTGCGAGAATAATTCCCCCCCCCCCCCTCATACCGTATGGATTAATTGAAATTTCTCTGAAATATTTTTACCTTAAATGAAACAACGAATTACAGAAAATATTATAAATTCAGTTTATTTTTTAATTTTATAACCTAACATAATAATTATTAATGTATTGATATAACAACTAAATGAATACGTTATATTAAATGCATACAACACATATCTATTAATGCATATACTCAATAAGTCAGTCAAAAAGATAATCTTTGCTTTCCTTGCTTTTTTTAATGCAAATTCTGTTATAATATCTGATCATCTATATCTTCCGAAATGTCCTTTTCGATGCTAATAATAGATAAGTCTGAAAGCCTTTCTTGTCCCATTGTAGACCTCAAATATTTTTTTATTATTTTAAGTTTTGAAAAGCTTCTTTCCCCGCTAGCCACAGTCGCAGGCAATGTTAATAAAATTCGTATGGTAATCACTAAATTTGGACACAGATAGATGAGGTTGTTTGTAAATAGGTATTGAGTCACATTTAACGCGTTCATTTCAAGGGAAATATAGAGGGCAATGTTGTCAGTTTCATCGCATAAATCTTCAGCTATAATATATTTTTCATTTTTAAATGGATCATGTAACATACTTTCCACATATTTACATTTTGTAGACCTATTTGATTTATCTGTTTCAAGGAAATCTGATATTGAAATAAATCCCAAAAAAATGCTCCCTAATTTCCATTTGCTTTGATTTATTACTTAATAGAACAAATCTTACTACAACAGTAAGTCGGTCTTGGTTGCTTAGATCAGGGTTGGAATCTAAAATAGTAGAATAATATTTACAAAATTTTAAGAATGATATTATTTCATGTCTTATTTTTTGTTCCAAAAGGGAAATAGTTCATTTTGAATATGAACACCTACAGTGGCTCCAAAATGTGTTCGTACACTTACGATTTTCAATGAAATAGGGATCTATCCATTAATTAAAATGAATATTACAGAATGGGCATTTAATAATAAGATTTATAATCTAGTCTTAACATAACTATATGAAATATTTTGAAAACATAGTAAAACTTTATTTTCAAGACACCAATAATCAAAAAGTAACAAAAACTATCTCACAAAAGTCATCGTACACTGAAATATTTTCGGATAAATTCATAACTAAAATTATCGCCTGGCGCTTTATTTTTATTTTTGAATTGTGGTTGCATTTAAAATATCATTTGGCTTTAATTTTTGCTTGCCTATTCCGTAATATTCTATTTATTATTTAAAAATGGCTTGCAAAGAAACAACAAACAGCATTGATCGAAAATTGATTATTTTTCATCATAGTTGTGGTAAATCAGTTCGGAATGTTGCTAAATTACTTAATTTATCCCATTCTACTGTGCAGTATGTGATAAAACGCTCTAAAGAAGAAAATCGGATCAAAATCAAGATAAGAAAAGGTCGTCCGGCAAAGTTAACAAAACGTGATGAGAGATTTTTAATTAGAAAATTTGTGAAAAATTTACGTTTGAGTACTGTAAAACTTTCTGCAGAATTTAATGAAACATTTTCTACTTCAATTTCACCTGAAACTGTTCGACGAGTTCTCAGAGCAGCTGGATTATATGGGCGTTCTGCCCGTAGAATTTTTTTTGTGAGTGAGAAAAACAGAAAGCTCGGGCTTTCCTTCGCACTATCAATGATTAATAAGCCCCAAACCTATTGGAATAATGTCTTATTTGCCGATGAAAGCAAGTTTAACATTTTTGGTTCCGATGGGCGCATAATTGTATGGAGAAGAAAAAATGAGGAACTTAATCCTAAGAACTTAGTAGAAACAGTTAAGCATGGCGGTGGAGGTGTCCTTGTGTGGGAGTGCATGTCAACATCAGGACTAAGTAATTTGGTATTTATTGATGGCATAATGAATCGTGCTGTTTATATAAATATTTTAAGAGACAATTTAAAATTATCAGCCTAAAATTTGGGTATTTGAAATTTTTAATTTTTTTTAATCAAGATAACGATCCTAAGCCCACGGCTCTCAACGTTCGCCTCTGGTGTCTCTATAATTGTCCACAAGTTTTGAAAACACCACCTCAATAGCCAGATTTAAACTCAATAGAACAGTTTTGGAGAGAACTGGAGGTTCGAGTACGAAAACACGACATTTTTAAAAGAAAAAGCGAACTAAAAACAATTATGATGGAAGAATGGATGAACATTGATGCAGAAATTACAAAAGAACTAGTGCAATCTATTCCCAGACGTTTAAAAGATGTTGTTGATGCTAAAGGATATCCTACTAAATATTAATTTAACGAAAAATTAGAATATTTTCTTATAAGTAGAGATTTTTTTACAAGTGTTCGATGACTGTTGTGGGATAAAGTTTTTGTTACTTTTTGATTACTGGTTTCTTAAAAATAAAGTTTTACTATATTTTTAAAATATTTCATGTAGTTTTGTTAATAATAGATTATACATCTTATTGTTAAATACGCATTCTGAAATATTCATTTTAATTAATGGATAGACCCCTATTTCATTGAAAATCGTAAGTGTACGAACACTTTTGGGAGCCACTGTAAATAATGAGGCATATTTGATGGATTTCTGCTGATTCTAGTGAGGTGCTGTGATATTTTAATGAAAAAATATCAAGTTTCCTTACCTGTGAAATATTTTTATTGGTCAGCAATCACAAAATCCAGCACAAAAATTAGAGACAAAAAGCTTTGTTTTTCAGTTGTTGAGGTGGACACGTTCAAAATTAATATAGTGCAAATTATCCCGGGCCGTGATTTATAGGATCAGGGCATAAAATAGTATTTTCCTGCAACCTGACAAAAACCGCCCTAACCGACGCTATTTGATGGGTTAAAACGTGTTAAAACAAAAAATTAAAAATGTATTTCCCAACTGGTTGCTACGTGGAGTAGCGTTTTTAAAACCAATGTAGTTTTGTTTATTTCCAGTTATACTTGTAAAATTCATTTTTAACTCTAAGTAGTTATCTAGCATGATGATAATATTTTTATATTCATTATTTTACTAATAAATTAGTTTTAAGTTTTTTTAACCGCGCATCCGCAACCCCCCCTCCCACCTCCTCCCCCTGTCGACTTTCCAGCTGTGTGCTGTGACTCGCTTGGGGTGGTCAGAATCCTTTGTGTCCTCCCTCCGTGGACATTTGCACGTGCAAGTAGCAGAAAGGACCGTTTTCTGAGAATGAGTGGGGGTACTTCTAAAAATAGACGGGAATGCTCTTTGGCAGTCGCCAATCTTTTATACAGGACGTATAAAAATTGGCGATGTTGTTTTGGCGAAACCTATGGCGCACGCTATTTATGCCAATTATATTCCGACACAGTTAATGTCTGCAGTTCTCTACATGGTTGAACATTTCCTATCTCTCCGATGCTCGACTGTGTGGGATTTTCTTTATTTCCAACATTTTTTTAATATACCGTCATTGGACAATGACCGAGAGGTATGTTTATATTTTATACTTGTTATTTTAAGTAAACTTCGTAAATTTTCTCGAGAAAAGAAAATTATAATATTTTCTATAGAGGAAATTTATTTCATTCTTCTCAAAGTTAAAAGTGAGGTGTAATATATATTTGAAAATCACGAATTACCCGATTATATAATCTTAATTTATATAATTTATTTGAAAATGATTTAAAATTAAAATTGAATGTAGTTCAATGTTTTATAAATTTTGTTCAGTCCTTTTTTCAGTCTTATCGTATTCAGCAATATAAGACTGTAGGATTACAGAATATTATTATTTTTATCACCAAAGAATAAACTTATCAAGACGTATTTGAAGATGTCTCAAAACAAAATATTTCTTGAACAGCTAAGCTTTAACAATGAACCATTCTTTGATATGCAAAACTATGAAATTTTTTCACTTGTCAACTACTAAAAAAGTACTGAACAAAATTTATAAAACATTGAACTACTTTCAATTTTAATTTTAAATCATTTTCAAATAAATTATAACAATTAAAGTTATATAATCGGGTAATTCCTGGTTTTCAAATATATAATGCACCTCACTTTTAACTTTGAGAAGAATGAAATAAATTTCCTCTATGGAAAATATTATAATTTTCTTATCTCGAGAACATTTACGAACTTTACTTAAAATAACATGTACAAAATATAATTTTAAGGGATTATTCTGAACAAAAATTTTAGGTTTTAGCAGAGATTAATATTTTCTATTACCTGCAAATACACTAGAAAAAGAGAAAAGTTAAAAATATTAATACTAGTTATACATGGAGAGCCAGAAAAAAAAAGAAATAAAGTGTAAGGGTAGATATCAGATGTTATATATATCAAGTATTATATATATAACATCTGATATCTACAGATATATATCAGATATATATCATCTGATGTATATCAAATGTTATCATAAACACTGTTATCACAAGTACTGTTATCATAAACAATCTCATTAATAAAATTAAAAAGCATGTGAAAGGAATGGGTCTAAGAAAAACTTAGAAAATCTGTCGGAATTCCAATTATGGCCCAGCACTGGAAAGTAACCCTGATCGACGGCGCTTTGATGGTTTCGAGATGGGTATTTGACGGCCTGTCGACACGAATTATTGCTCAAGTAACCGACCCGTCAGCCTCCGGCAATGGTGAGGCTGTATGTCCACATCGACGGGAACTTTGCGGTTCAATCACGGTACGCAGTCGGATGCACGATAGCTTCATTGTTACCGGAAGCGGCCCAGAACTCGACGGGGAAGTCACGGGCGAGAGGACAAGCCCGTGACGGATCCGATACTTACCTAATGTGCCGGCCCGGCAATGGAGAAATCGGCTGGCCGGAATCATCCGGCCCCGGCCCGATGCCTCTGTGTTTGTTGGGTGAGGAATTCCAATACCCTAATCAAGAAAATTAACTTCTCCCTATTCTGGACCCTACTCTATTTTTAAAAAAAATGTCAAAAGTTAATTATGAAATTGAGAGGCCAAATTTTCAAAGCAAACAAAATTCTGAAATTGTCCAAGCTTGGAAATTGAGATATTATAACGCACCAGAAAAATTAAATTATATAACAAATAATGACCATCTACATAAAATTATAGATCCACTCTTCTTTTTTTCTATTTTTCGATGCTTAACATCATTGTCTTCATTTAATTGATAAGACTTTCTCTTTGATATACTGTTATATGTTGATTTTTTTTTAATCTCAAAATTCATACCCGATTGTGACATTTCTACTTCTTTTATCTTTCTTAAATTAACTCCTTCTCGAAGAATATGTTCTATAACCCACCTCTATCTTCGTTTTTTGGAAGCCATCCCATTTGACTGTAAAACTTTAGCTCACGTAAACTTTATATATATATATATATATATATATATATATATATAGAGAGAGAGAGAGAGAGAGATAGAAAGAGTGAGAGAGAGAGAGAGAGAAAGATAAGACCTTTTATCTTCTAATATGTCCGATCTTATAGCCAAATTTTTTAACTAACCTTTTACATCTTGATTTCTACTATAAAAGATATTTTTATAAAATATCAAGGTTGATTTTGTTCGAGTCCTCGACCTCAATCCTGCAGAGCCCTTCCATTGTTTGAAATTATTTTCCAAACTGCGAAAATATTTTTTCAAGAACATAAAACGTATCTACTTCGTCAATGTTTGTAATAATTTTGCTTAAAATTAATGTTCCTTCGGGATGTTTTCGTCAAGTATTGTGGAGCTTCATCAGCAGCATATTTTTTTTCGCTTTTTGCTACATTGTTGAAATGATAGAACGCATATTAAATTTAGAATGAGATAAAATTTTAGCAGCGGTATTTGCAAAACAGTTCGATGTTTAAGTTATTCGTGAAAAATATAATAACGGGGCATTGGAAAGAGTAATAATCACGCGATATTGAAAAGAGCACAAACAATTTGAAAAAAATTTCTTCCTGCAGAAAAGATAATTCATAACGTGTCGTTGGAAGTATACCGAAATATTCTTGCACAGAAAGAAAAATATAATTTAACTGAACACTTCCAGGTTCAACAAGGGTATGTATCTTATTAACATTACAAACTGCACAACTCAACATTGCTTATGAAATTAGAATTACAATTCGCAATTTGCTGATGAGCATATGCCGACATGAAGGTTCATTTGAATCATTAATATGCCCAAAAGGAATAATCCGAGTTTAGATAATGCTGTAAGTTAAGAAGAAAAAAAAAAATATATATATATATATGTATGTATGTATGTATGTATGTATATATATATATATATATATATATATATGTATGTATGTATGTATGTATGTATATATGTATATATATATATATATATATATATATATATATATATATATATATATATATATATATATATATATATATATATATATATATCTAATATATAAAAATGAATGTTTGTATCTCTGTAATTGTATAGAAATCCACAGTTTAGGAGCAACGATAGTGAAATTTTACATACAGGCGTCTTTAAAAACAGCCGAGGGTCTGAAGAACTTCAAAAATCGAAATTAATTACCGTTGATTTTTAATTAATAAAAAACCAAAAATTTTGAAACTAAATGTAAGATGTTACACTTTGTGGAATCACCACTCTGAATATGGCGTCCACGTTAGGCTTAGCTGGCAAACAGCGAGCGAAAAGATAAAAATAAATAAAATCAAAAAGTTTCAAGTTATATATTAAACCAGAATAATAAATGAAAATAATAATCTTTCAAGTCAGATTTTATACTCTAAAATAAATCGGATCCAACGGCATATTGACACTATCACACGCGATGGAAAATTCGAATCAACCACGCTAAGTGTCACAAGATCATTTTTAATCGCTACTGCAACCCCCCTCGCTTATGTCTTTGTGTCTATTGAAGAGTTAAAGACTAAGCTTCTATCCTGCTAACTTATTTCTAACTTAAAACTCCTCTTACTCCATAAATACATGTATATTCACCAACCCATAGCAACTTTCCAGTAATTTTAATACAAATATTCTCCTATTTACACAATACACCAGCATGTTATTGTGGCGCATTCGGTAAGAACGTTAATTTACTATACAACATGACGCGGGTTCGAATACGGATCGTACAGATTTTGCTAAACCTGTATTTTCAGCTTTTTTATGGAGGCTTTTTTGTTTCAGCTTTTATTTTATTATTTTTTAAATTATTATTATTATTATTTTTATTTATTATTTTTTTTAATTATTTTTATTTTATTTTATTATTTTTAAAAATTATTATTTTTATTTTATTTTATTTTTCATATTATTAATGTGTATAACATTTCGTATACTTTTTTTTCTATGTTATTTATACTGTGTTTATTTTTTTAATGGATTTTGGTAGGTTTATTATAAATTTATGTATTTTATGTTTTACTTTTCAGGAATTTTTGCTCCAATGATAAAGGCTAAATCTTTTCTATGTTATTTATACTGTATTTAGTTTTTAAATTGATTTTGGTTAACAAACATTCGACAATTTGACATTTTTACTTTTCAGCTTTACTTTCCTAAAGACAATTTGACATTTTTCCTTTTCAGCTTTTAGTGGTTTATTATAAATGTATATATTTTATGCTTTACTTTTCAGGGTTTTTTTGCTCCAATGATGAAACGATAAATCTAGCTGAATTCTGAAGATATTATTGTAAATTTATGGTTTTTTATGTTGGGTTTTCTTTTTATTCATGTGTATAACATTTCACATGCTTTTTATTCTATGATATTTATACTGTGTTTAGTTTTTAAATTGATTTTGGTTAACAAACATTCTTAAAATCCCGGGCAACGCCGGATAAATTATCACCTGTGTAGGTTGATAATTTATAAATTTTAAAACTGTTACCACATGTATATTTACAGATCCACAAGAACTTTCCAATATTTTTAATTAATAAATAACCAACAACTCTCGATTCAGAAGCGTACAGTAGATGGCGCCACTATTTTAATTTTTTGTGTGTCTATTTCGTTGTTATGTGACGATAAATTTATTTAAAGTACCAGATAAAGAAATCACATGATCAGCGTTTAATAAATTAAATGGTAAAAATTAATCTTTAAAAATTCACCAAAAATTAGAAAATGGAGGTAAAGATGCGAAAAGAATTTCATTTTAAAGGAATTTTTATGATCTTTTTCGTGATATAAATTTTACAACCCTCAAATTATTATTTTAAATGCAAACTTGAAAAAAGTTACAAAAACAGATTAAAAATTTAATTTAAAAAAATCTAAGAAGAATTTTTCAAAAATCTTTCTTAGTGCACCCCTACATTATAAGAAGAATCGCCATGCAAAATTTCAGTCCTTTAGGTTCAACGGTTTGGTCTGTACTTTGTATGTCAGTCAGTCAGTCAGTCAGTTAGTCAGTTACGGAACTGTTTTATATATATATAGATTTTTATTACTATCTCTATATCGTAACGTTAACTTCATGCGCACACATTATTTTTAACTGGCATTCAATTGGCTGTTAAAACTTTATATTTACATCCTATTTAAAAGAAGTAGGGTGTAAATTGTAGGGTGGAAAGTTGGTAAAATTAAAATTTTGTGCAATGTATTTTAATTTCTCGATTAAAAGTAGTTTTTTTTCTAAAAATCAATTTATTTCGCTTGAAAAGCTAAATATTTTATGCACGCGGTTTATATTATTATTACTATCTTTATATCGTAACGTTAACTTCATGCGCGAGCATTATTTTCTTATGCTTTTTTTATTATTATCATCTTTATAATAGCTTTATTTTCATATGGTTTTAAGCAACTATCGTTGTTATTCATATTATGTTGGTTTTTTATTAATTAAAAATTAAGGGTAATTAATTTCGATTCCGGAAGTTCTTATCTTTATTTTCATATGCTTTTTCATTTACGAATTATTCAAATGTTGGTTAAAAAACTTTTGCGCAATTTATATATTTGTGTGTGTTTAATTATTGAAATTAATAAATTTATATTTCTGGAGAGGATGTTTCAGATTTTAGTGGTACTATGATGAAAGGCTGAATATACCAAAATTCTGAGGAGTTTATTATGGAGAGAAAAGGAATTTAATATGTAGAGGATGTTTATAGGAGTTAAATGTGGAGAGGAGTTGAATGGTTTGCAGCCCTCAATCAAACACTTCATTTTTTTAAGAGGCAACGCTGCAGTCATATCATTGTTCTATTGGAAATTTCTGCTGAACCTGTAATTGCAGCTTTTTTTTACCCCAATGATGAAAGGCTAATTCTAGCTGAATTCTGAGGAGTTTATTATAAATTTATATATTTATAGATTTCACAAGGTTTTTTTTCTATGTTATTTATACTGTGCTTAGTTTTAAATTAAGTTTGGTTAACAAACATTAGAGAATTTGACATTTTTACTTTTCAGATTTTAGTATCAAAATGATGAAAGGCTGAAATTCTGAGACGTGTATAACATTTCACATATATTTTTTATGTTATTTATACTGTGTTAATTTTTAAATTGATTTTGGTTAACAACAAACATTCTTAAAATCCCGGGCATCGTCGGGTACTTCAGCTAGTTATTAATAAAAGCGCATGTTTGCGTGTGTGCGGCCTCCAGCCGAATCTATGAAACTTACAGCCATGAAATTTGGCACAAAGATAGAAAAGAGTCTGAACATGTGCACCTCGAAGCCCAAATTTTCAATTTTATTACCGTTAATTTTTAATTAATAAAAAACCAGCAATTTTTGAAGGGTGAGTCCAGAAATGGAAGAACATCTCAGCCATCTTTCCGCCATATTTGAAAATATTTGAAAATGGTATTTTTTTCATGAAAGTACATAAATGTTACATATTTGGAAAGAGCTTTAAAAACTGATAATATTTTCTGCGTACACTTAATCTGTTACTTCAATAATTTTAGAGTATAATTTATTATACTCTAAAAATCAATAATTTTATATATGGTTTCTAATCTTGAGATCATCACGGGAGGGTTTAGGCCGTGGCGCCATCTTACGGTTCTGATTACAATTGAGTGCTTTATTAAGAAATTAAATGAAACAAATAAAACAATTGAAAAGAACGACTTCCTCTGATGTCATTTTATTAGATAAATATTTAACTAGTTTATACAAGTTAAAACTTAAGCATTAGGTTTTTTTAATACTGAACTGCTATTGAAATAATCACAGAATTGTTTAATAAAATTTAAAATGTTAAATGCATATAAGAATTATATGGAAGAAATATAATTCTACAATGGATTGTTTTTCCTGGGATATACAATAAAAGACAAGCAAGACTAGGTCATGCAATAAAAGACAAGAAATAAATGATCCAAAGAGTGATTTATTCACAGCGTGATTATGCAATTAAAAAGACCGCAAAAAACATTTCTATTATAAAATAAATAAATTTTATTAAAACCTTATTATTTCTCTTAATAATATTAAGACGGTTTAAAAGCATTATACACACTTCAAATTAATTGATTCAATTTTTTATGCAATATTTGATTCTATTTGCGTTTTTGTCCGCTAGATGGCACCACGAGACTGATACAGTATGCGCTGTATTAAGTGTGACACATATTTATTGTTGCACCACAAAATTTAAATACCTTTTTTCGTTGTTTTTTAGTGTTTCCATTCTCTGACAATGATTGTTGTAAGGATCGGGTCCCTAAACTGACCGGCTAGACGGGCGAAGCTCGGCTAGTATTATATATATATATATATATATATATATATATATATATATATATATATATATATATATATATATATATATATATATATATATATATATATATATATGTGTGTGTGTGTGTTTGTGTGTGTGTGCTTGCTTGCTTTTAATATAAATGTTGAAAGGGAGTAAAACTTTTAAAAATTTAAAATAGCGCAATTTTATAATTATATTTAAAAGGACTTGAAGTACATAAAATTACACATTTTACACACCTCCTCCCTGTAAAATCTATTAAACGACAGATTGTCATATCTTCTAAATTATAATAAAAATGACACGAAATAAATGTAAGGAAATAAGCGTCGTTTTTTAATTTTAACAATATTATACTCTAAATTCCTGCAGTGAAAAAGGGCATAAACTACCTTTTTTATGAACTAAAAAAGTAATTCACTGTAGAGAGGAATGTAGTAGGCTTAGGTAAATTTATCTTTAAATGTCTGAACTGAAAGAGCTCTGTAATCGATTTCTTCCAGATTTTGGAAGAAACTGTATATATATATATATATATATATATATATATATATATATATATATATATATATATATATATATATATATATATATATATATATATATATATATATATATATATATATATATATATATATATATATATATATATATATATATATATATATCCAATGCGTAAAACTGTTTTCTTGGACAATATCCTTACCTCCATAGTACACTGCAGTTTTGCTAGCTATTTTATTCTGGGGGCACCATATAGGCGGACTAGCATTAACCCATACGAAGGGACGACACAAACGGAGGCTTTTAGAGTCGCAACGCCGAGATTATATCCGAGCACCCTCAGCACCGAAAACTAGCGCGCTGCACCACAGGTCCGCTACAAGCCTTCCGAAACTAAATATGTAGCAACTAAATATGTAATTAAATAATTTAAAAATTGGGACGTATTTAACTGCTAAAGCATGAACTTTTAAAATTTTAATATTTTACGAGTAAAATAGAGAAAATAATGTCAGAAATATAAAGCTAAATGAATTATTCAGAAAGACTTTGTAATCAAATATTCAAGGAATTTAGATTTTTAAATAATTGTGTGGGGATTATGAAATGGCATCCAATATTTGCATAAGTTAATTAAAAATCCTCTCACTATTCATCTGAAAAAAATGTCTCAAAATTATGAATATGCTAAAAGAAATCGAGCATTCCCCCAAATAAAATTTTTGTTAAATAATTAGCTTAAATTTTGTATGGAAGTATATATACTATGTGCGTTTTTAAAATAATTTATGGAGGACAATGAAATTATATCTCCTAGAAAAAGAAAGCAAATGAACAAATGTTTTACTACTGTTTAAACTTTGTGTGTTATACCAGATGGCATTTCTTAAGGTATATTAGATATGACTATTTACTAAGTTCTTTTAATGTTAGGAATGCATTTACCCTTGCATGATATTTATTTTGAATGAAAGTAGTATAAGGCCGGGCGCAAGTTGAGACGCACATTGGTGAGGTGAGGTGAGGTGACGCAGGGAACCAGTATTCAATCAACTGCACGCAGGGAGAGCGAAAACTGGGAGCCAGTTCTATCTCAACTGCGTGCCAATGAGGGTGTTTAAATGGAAATGTGCGCGATGGCAATGTATATACAATCATAACTAAGTTCGGAATCTGATTCCGATGAATTCGAAGACCAAGTAATTTCAACATTACTTGGTGGAAAACTTCCGAAAAGCAATTATCTAAAGAAAAGAAAGACGCACGGATAATTTATTCTCAAGAATGAATTTTCTAATGAAAAATATAGAAATTATTACCGTGTAAACTATTTCGCGGGATAGGCAAATGGTGGAGTGCTTTTTTGGTATTCTTGCTTCGCGTTTTCTTGTTTTTCGTTCACCTTTTGAATGTACAGTAAGCACTGAAGTAAAAATTGCAAAAGCATCTTGCGTACTGTACAACTATTTGAGAAATTCTGCAGTATTGCAAACTGCAAGTGATATCACCGAACAGGATTTGCCTCAGTACCAATTACGTCCACTGCATCAAACCAATGCACGAAGTGGATCTTAAGCGTTTTGGATTCGTCAAAAGTTCATGGAATACTTTAATTCACCCGGAGGTTTAGTTCCTTAGCAAAGATTGCGTGTTGAATGGAAAGTGCTGAGAATGTATAATAATTAAAATATAAAAATTATTTTTTAAAGCTTTGTATATTTATACTTTTAATAAATATAATACATTTTTTAATGCTTATTTTTTTAATGTTGTAACATCTTTCTTTTCTCAATCATTTAAATTTAAATTAAAGTTACTTTAAAAATTCCAGTTAGATAAAGTTTCTTTCGGAAAAATTTTAATACCTACCTCCGAACGGAAAAAAAACGTTAAAGGGGAACGTAACTAATTGTTAGTTCCTAGTAAATAAAATCATTCCAAGAAAATGCATCATTTCTAATCATCTGTACGGAACATGGAGCAATTTTATTATTTTACTGTACATGATTATAAAATATTTGTAGAAGTTGAAATTAAAGTTCAAGATTACGTGTTCATTTTATATTTAATTACAAATCTACATCTTTTCAACTAAATAATTCTTGTCATTTATTATACTAACTGTGACACATATCTGTATAGAAAAGAAAGAAATATACCTACAAAACAGTTTTGTTTTCGCCGAAAATCTGCTGTCCATAAAATTTTATCTAAAACAAATAAAAGGTGCAGTACAAATCGGTAGTAGTGCAAAAGGATGAATTGACATGAGAACAAATTGAATACATTGTAAGCAAACTAATTCAAGAAACACTTTTAATTGAAAAGAACAACCTTTTTCCCATGTACACTTCAAATAAATTAATGTTAAGTAAAAATATTATAAAAACTTAGCAGATTTCACTTAGCAGATTTCTTGGGCTATTTCTTCCCAAATCAACAATTTTAGTCAGCATGTGACGTACCGTATAGTACTGTTCTCCACCGAACTGCCTATATTAATTTTCCCTCCATCGTGGACTTCACTTTCAACGTAACTTTTCACTCGCAGGTCGTAGTCACTAGTGACAAACTGCGGCACGAGCACAAACCTTCGCAGCTCACGGGCGCTCTGAAACTGCATCACCGGACCATGCATACGAACATCCGGTGTAGTATTCACTTCTTTGTTTCACAGAATCTCACGGTGAGTCACCTCACCCCACCTCACCAAGCTGCGTCTAAACTTGAGCCCGGCCTAATACGGATTTTCTAAATGTGAGATAATATATATTAAAATCTGACAGCTTTATTCAACAATAAAAGGAAGCCAAAAGAGTGGAAACAATGAATTATCGCACATTTGATGGTAAATTATTAAGACAGGTAACTGAAAATGGCATATGTAGGTTTAGCAAATAAGCAAGAGGAAGAAAAACAGGTGTTATGAAACTTCCTGACTTCAATCATACGTTAGTGTATATATATAATATATATATATATATATATATATATATATATATATATATATATATATATATATATATATATTATATATATACAGGGTGGCTAATAAATACTGTAACACTCCAAAAAATTAGAGTTAATTTTAATCGTTTGGAAAAACAATTTATCTATCTATTTGTGTGATTGGCAACTTTTTGTAAACGCAGATGATTTTTGTTTAAAGTAAAACATGCAGAATATTTTTAAAGATGGAAGCCAGTGGTTAAACAGCTTTTTGATCGCGGATTTTCTGCAGGTAAAATATTTTAGCAATTAAAATGCCTTGGTTTTAATAGGACGCTTATATATAGGACTATAACTCGATTATTGGATACTAATAGCTGTAAAGATCGACCAAGGTCCGGTCGTCCATGCACTGTACAAAAGAACGTATCAAAAGAATTCGTGAAAAGATACGCAGAAATCCACAACGTTCTGGAAATAAAATGGCTGCAGAAGAGAACATCAGTCGCAGAACTATGCAACTTATCGTAAATGAAGACCTGGGTTTTCGCCCTTATCGCAAAAGAAAAGTTCAAGGTTTCACTACTGCACAAATAGTAAAAAGGTTACAAAGATGTAAGAAATTGCTGAACCGGCACGGTAGCAAAAGTGTTGAAAAAATAATTTTCTCTGATGAGAAGATGTTTTGTACAGAACAAAGTTATAATGCTAAAAATGATGTTGTATATTCAGAAACCTTCTAGGATATACCTGAAAATCTTCGAACTGTTAAACGCTTTCAGAACAAGAATTCTGTTATTGTTTGGGCTGCAGTGTCACACAATGGAAAACTGCCTCTGAAATTCATCGATAAAGGGGTAAAAATCAATGATTAATATTACAAACAGGAAGTATTGGCTACACGTTTATTACCACATGCTAACAGATTGTATCCCAAAAAGAATTGGATATTTCAGGAAGATTCTGCACCGTCCCACCGATCCAAAACAACACAGGAATGGCTCCATGCCAATTGCCCGAAGTTTATCAAACAAGAAGATTGGCCACCTTCTTCACCAGCACCTTCAAATCCTTTAGACTATTGCATTTGGGGGATTTTAGAGTCTAAAGTAAATGCTAAGCAGCACAGAAGTTTGGACTCCCTCAAAGGTTCCATACGGAGTGAATGGGACAAATTACCTCATAAAATGATTCGTGCCGCAATAGGACAGTGGCGTAAGAGATTATCTTTAGTATTCTATAAAGATGGCGGTCGATTCGAGTAAAATTATTTCATGGTAAACATTCATGTATAATGTTCATAATATTGTTGTATTTTCCATTTTCTATTTCATCTGTGTGTAAATGTTTTTAAATGATTCGATATTTGTCACAGTATTTATTAGCCACCCTGTATATATATATATATACCGGGTGGTTATAATTAAACTTCCCCTATAAATGGCATCCTACAGAGCAAACGGGTGAACGGAATGCAACGAAATTTTGTATATTGACTATACCCGAGATGCGCTCACGGAATTTCGAAAAATAAATTAGTTCCAAAATGTCCACCAGAGTGCGCTTTTCGAGAAAAACATGAAATTTATCACAATACACGACCAAAACAGAATACAGAAACAATATTAACATTTATTGACTAGTTTCTGATCACCTTGTCATCGAACCACATTAAGTAAAGGTAAGGGAGAAGCAAAAACAGTTCAGTTTGCAGAAACTCGAACAGATTAGGACGAAATTGGACAAGAGGAGCAGTTGTTAATCGTGCCCAGGACGATGTAGGGAAAGCTGCTCCATGTGACCACCTGCATTCACCTGCAAAATTTCAAGTCGATGGTAAGTGTGTTCAACAGCAGATCGTAACTGATCAGTTGTGATGCTTCGCACATGAAGCGTTATGGAGTTCTTTAAGTCATTCAGCGTCGCAACACTTCCACATTACACCAGACTTTTTAAATAGCCACATAACTAGAAATCGCACGGGGTTAGATCCGGCGAACGTGGTGGCCATGGATTAGGAAAGGAGCGACTAATAACACGTGCCTCTGTGAAGTGTTGGGGCAATAACGCATTCACAGACCCATGGATATGTGGAGGCGCAGCATCCTGCATGAAAATGGTCTATGTAAGGACACACCTTTGCTGTAGTTGTGGCACAAAAAAACGTCTGCAGCATGTCATGGTACCGACGGCCCGTAACGGAACATGTGATAGGCCCACGTTCACCGATTTCCTCAAAGAAGAATGGCCCAAGGAGGAATTCGCCGTGAATCAACACCAGACAGTGACCTTTGGAGACTGTAAGGGAAATTCAGTCTGGATCCGCGGATTTTTCTTATCCCAAATGCGGCAATGTGTTTACTGTGTGTTGACTGTCCCATTGAGGTAGAAATGAGCCTCGTCGCTCCACAGAATATTCCAAGGCCATGACATATCAACAGTTATTGTGTTGAGAAAACTGACTGCGAATGAGAGACGTTGTGGCTTGTCGCTATCAAGCAGCTCCTGTGTATGGCAGATCTTGTATGAGAAGTAGTGCATTATGTTTTTGAGTACTTTTAGGATGGTGCTGTAAGAATAGCCTGTCCGTCGAGAAACTGCAAGCGCGCTATTGCTCCCCAACTTTGATGTCTGTGACTGTGCGTCAACAGCTGTCTTCACGGCATCAACAAGTACCGGTGTGACACGTTTACGGCCTCTTCCAGGTTGAACTCCTAATTTCTCCGTCTCCTCAAATCTCTTTATCGTGGCCCGGATACCTTTAGTAGACATTGGTCAACGCCGTAGGTTCTTTCTACGACGAAATTCACGTACTGCAGCAGAAGCATTCCCCTTGTTTTCGTAAGACAGCTTCACCAATAACGCACGTTCAACTAAAGGGACCGTCATTAGTACAGCTGGAAACATCGACTTAAACATGACAACGTCTGCAAACGTTTTATACCCTAACGTGTTTTGCATAAAGCTTCCTCTTCTTCCCAAGCATGCAAATCTCGGCATTTTTCTCCTACAACTGACAGGTATTGACGGTTTTACATTTTATTACTTATAATTCTTGTTCTGGATTGTTAATATTGTTTCTGTATTTCGTTTTGGTCGTTTATTGTGTTGAATTTCATGTTTTTCCCGAAAAGGTGCCCTCTAGTGGACATTTTGGAACTAATTTTTTTTTCGAAATTCCGTGATAGCATCTCGTGTATAGCCCATATACGAAATTTCGTTGCATTCCGTTCAACCTGTATTTTATTGGGGGAAGTTTAATTATAACCACCCGGTATGTATATATATATATATATATATATATTATTTTTTTTAATGAGGAGGCACTTTGCCGTGAGACATTCGTCTTTTGTTATTATCCGCTGGCTTGCTGACCACTTTATTATAGGAGCTCCATATGGGTGAGCCAACATTTCCCAAACGAGGGGGACGACAAGGGAACGACCAAGCCTTACTCGGGATTCGAACCCAAGCCTACTGCATGCCAGCTCACGACGCTAAGCACTATACAACGTATGCATATACATAATTAATATATATATATATATATATATATATATATATATATATATATATATATATATATATATATATATATATATATATATATATATATATATATATATATATATATATATATATATATATATATATCAATCAATGATCTATATTGGAAGATTGATATGCTTTTAAAACTGACTGCTCGTAGGTATTTCTGTTCTTTTTGAAAAATGAAATTATATTAATATTTGAAGTAAATTTGGTATGGAAGTTTATATGAAAACGTAAAATTTATAAAGCTAAAATTTCAATAGTAAAAGAGAATTTAATAAAGGTTTTCTTCCCAAGTATTTTTATAGTAAAGAATTACTCAGCATGCAATACCGATCTGATTTTAATTAAAATTAAAATTATTTTGAGTTGGGTATATCAAGGATTCCATTGAAATAACTTTCCCATAGAATTATTATATTATTCAGTAGAATCCTTTTATATGATGCATTGTTTAGAGTCACCAGAGACTTATGGCTGAAAGTAATTTTATAAATCTGAAATTCAGAGAAAATAATAATACAACTTCTTATGAGAATACATGGCTTTCATTTTCTATTAATAGAGAAAAAAAACACTTTTTCACTCCGTTT
This sequence comes from Dolomedes plantarius, assembly GCA_907164885.2. NCBI lineage: Eukaryota > Metazoa > Arthropoda > Arachnida > Araneae > Dolomedidae > Dolomedes > Dolomedes plantarius. The sequence continues at coordinate 120,509,206 of OU015492.1, read as the reverse complement.
ACAGGAGGATCACCTTAGTGATTGTATCTAAAAAAGGGTGTTTTTGCTGTATTTTATGTCATTTGTGTTGTGCTTACATAAGATATTTATAAGACAACGTAGAGATTCATAATGAAATGATGAAAGATACAACTGATAATTTTCTAGAAATGATCGTGAGTAATATATCGATCGAGGGCGATAGATCATTTTCTAGAATGATCGGGGTTCCATGATCATCCAAGGAAACGCGGATGCACCGAAGATATGTTGGTAAGACATAACTAATTGAGTATGCATGATTGAGGTGACTGCAGTAGAATTTGAGAAACATTTTCAGATTTATCTCGTACATACACATTATCCAGAATATTACAGGAAATAATGAGGAAAATAAAGCACCAACTTCTCAGACATTTTTTGAATCATCGATTTTGTGGATGAAAATAAACTGTCAGCAGAACTTCGGGGTGGAACTGTAGAGATTGCGGCAGTATCTCTGAACGGTAACTCCCGAGAATACTCCAGCATTATTAGGAATTATCTAGAGCAGAATTTGGCTTAATCTGGAATGCATTATTGCGTCGGTTTAAGCAGTGAATGCTAAATTAAATCGATGTGATGTCACTGCTTTTTGGTCGCATTATAACTCGAATATCGAAAGCTTCTGGAAACGATATTGAATAGAGCATAGGATATTGATAGTATTAGGAAATAATCTTAGCAGGAAAATATTATGAGATTTATGTCAACATTGGACAGATCTTTTAGGGTAAATAATATAGTTGAGAATAAATACGTGAAACATCAGAATTATTTATTCTGGCAATAGATTTCTATATTGAAATTATAACTTCACTGAAGTAGCCTTTGAATGTCCGTGATATAAAAAGAATATAAAGGGTATCGAGTGATAACTTTCTTCCCATAAATAGTACTGAATGGTATTTATACTTCCCATGGTACGTAAATGATGTTTTAAGATTAACTACAGAGTTATAATTATTGTTGATAAGGAAATACTCTCAACTCATTGGAATCACTCATATCTATCACAAATCCCGTCAGTAAAAGTAATATTATATGTAACCAAACTAATGCAGGAGAGAAAATTTTACTTAAAAGACTGGATCTGGTAAAAACATTTTACGCACACCGTAATTATTTATTAAATGTTTTTAATTATGACGAATTGATTAATCAGGGAAAAACGATTAAAGAACACATTTTCGAAGAGAATTACAATTTTAATTTTTAACTTTCATAGGTCCCAAAATCCACTACTGGAATTACTTCATTATGGAAGCTCCAAATAGTATGTATAAACCAGTGCTATCCCCCATGATAGGTTAAAATATCATGCTTTAGCACGGTTTCGAACCCGGGTCAACATCGTTAAAGTTTGATCCACTTTATAAAATAGAAGGGTAAGGCAAAATTTGAAAAACCATAAAAGTATATTCTCATTCTAGTTAAATTTTCATCCCATTCAGGAACATATTTTCTGCAGCATAATGATATAGTTTTTCAAGAAAAATTATATATTAACCTTTAGCTTACGGGGCCCGTTTTTCTGATTCCCTGTTTAGAACGTGAAATTTTATACCCCCTTTGAAAGAACGCCCATTAAGAGGGTTATATATGCGTATATATAGATTTCCATTCTTGGGCTCGTATTCTTGGGATACATGCTATCCCACCGCGCAAGGAAAAGGTTAACTTTTAAGATCATCGGTGTAATAATACTAACTATTTATTTGAAAGAAAAATAAAATCTTTGGTAAGAAATTATTTCATAAAAAAGCCCACTTCAAAGATGTGGGAAAAAACTTGACTAATGAATGTTTGTTTCTGCCGGGAATTCTTTGGTAATACAAGCGAGATCTGATATTTATTCCTTGCGTTTCTACATCCCTATCTTCGGCTTTTTTTCACTGAAGCATAAAACATGAGAGATACGTGACACAGAATGTCACTATTTATTGATTGTAGTGAAAAGGATGAAGATGAATGAAATCATATGACCTTGTTAGTTGATGTGATAGAAATCCGTTAATAGAATTCCTCCCTGCAAACGAAAAAAAATATATATATATGGTTATCGTAAGTGTTTTGTATTAAGTGCGTATAATGTTTAATTTTGATTCTTCATGTCAGTTATATTGAAATATAATCCGAAATTTTTTATAAGACATATGCATTTCTAAATGTTCTAAATTATATACACTGCTCAAAACAATTAGGGGATCACATGGTTTTAACGAAATTACGCAAATGACGAATATGGTTTTAACGAAATTAACGAAATAACGAAATACGCATCGATGAGTAACATAAAATAAATCATCCATAATTTTAAGCCTAGCAGGAAACAGAAGAAGAAAACTTCATATGCAAATCAAAGTTCATGACGTCAAAAGCCAGAAAAAGAACATAAGGGAGGAAATCGGGTTGTTGCAGAAACGTCTGTTTCACTGCCTTAACTGAGAAATTCGATTGCTCAGTAATTCTTTTTGAGAAAAGGTGACTTGAAAATGTCTCAACAACGTGATTTACTGGAATCCATGGTATGGCGTATTATAGACAGATTTGAATCCGGGCAAACAAAACGTAGTGTCGCGGACGCTGTTGGAGTCACCAGAAGTGTCGTTGCAAGGCTATGGAATCGATTCCAAGAAACAGGGAATGTTAGACGTCGACCAGAGCAAGGTTGGCCACGCGCCACTACAGCAACTGATGACCGTTATATAATGTTAACAGCTCGTCGAAACATAACAGACAATACTACTCAGCTGCAAAGACAGTTGCTCTTGGCAACAGGACGAAGGGTGCCCAGCCAAACAATACGTAATAGGCTTCATCAGGGAGGTCTCTATGCACGTAGGCCAATGGTCTGTATTCCGTTGACCTCACGTCACGTTACGGCCCGAAGAAGATGGGCTGCTGAACATCGAGATTGGGAGCAACATGATTGGAGCCAAGTGCTGTTTACAGACGAGTCCCGATTCAGTCTGGAGTGTGACATCCGACGTATTTTGGTATGGAGGGAAAGGGGTACTCCAAATAACCCCACATTCTTTAGTGATAGGTCACAATACAGACGAGCTGGTTTTATGGTATGGGGTGGAATCAGTATAGGTGGACGTACGGACCTGCATATCATTCGGAATGATACTTTGACGTCCCGAAGGTATGCAGACGACATACTGAGACCTCATGTCATACCTTATGCTGCAGCCACTGGATATTCCTTTGTTTTCCAGCATGATAATGCCAGACCGCATACAGCTCGTCTTTTGGAGAACATGCTTGAAGCTGAAACAATACAGCGTATGGAATGGCCAGCGTGCTCTCCTAACCTGAATCCAATCGAGCATGTTTGGGATATGCTCGGGCGACGCATTGCTGCAAGACCAAAGCCTCCTTTTACTCTCCGATACTTGGAGATTGCACTTCTTGAGAAGTGAAAGAGTATTCCCTAAAGTCTTATCGATAATATCATCGCATCCATGGAAAACAGGTGTGAAGCAGTCTTAGCTGTTCGAGGAGACCACACGCCATATTAAAAATCTTGCATCATTTCTAAACAATACTTTTACATGTAACAAAATTGTTGCCCTAAATCATCTTTTCATGTTTTTTCCATATTTTCAAAGAATTAAAGTTTAATTAGAATTTTTTATACGTCTTTTTTTTCTTTATTGCGCATAGATGCGCGTGTACTATCCATTTTATGCCAATACGTGGCTGTCTCGCACAGTTTTCTTAACTACTTTGCTTGCTCCCCTAATTTTTTGACTAGTGTATTATCCAATTCTTCGATCATGTTTAAAATCAGCCATGTTTAAAATCAGGGTTTACCAAAGTGGGCGATACCGCCCCCTCCGGGATGATCCAGGGGGACTGTCATCTTTTTTAACGTATAATAAATATTAAGAACGAATCAATGAATTTTTGAATGTATTGAAAAATTTCATAAATGCATTAAACACTGTTGTCTGAGGCCTAAACTATATCAACTAGTTTGAAACTATTTGCTATTATTAGTTACTAATATATTTTATCGTTATTTGTTGATAATTTCGTATTTTTACTCTGCCTCATTTTGGCGCCTCTTTCAATGTCTTATCCATGGGACCCGCCATATTTGGAGGTGTCCCTTCCGTTTCGCCGACACCAAATTTCCTCCCCCCCCCCTTTTTTTTTCGCCATTTCCCCGACACGAAATTTCATGCCTCTCTGTTTTTCCCGTTCTCTGAATATCTCAATGTGAGGGGAGGGGAGGGCTACGTGTTTTTCCCGCCAAAAAATGAAATGCTCATAACTCTTTTAAAAATGGCGCTCAAACGAAAAATTTTGGCGCTCAAACACGCTCAAACGACGCTCAAACGAATGCCGTTTTCAAAATTTAAATATCTCAATGTCGGGGGGGCTAGGTGTTTTTCCCGCCAAAAAATGAAATGCTCATAACTTTTTTAAAAATTGCGCTCAAACGAAAATTTTTGGCGCTCAAACACGCTCAAACGACGCTCAAACGAATGCCGTTTTCAAAATTTAAATATCTCAATGTCGGGGGGGGCTAGGTGTTTTTCCCGCCAAAAATGAAATGCTCATAACTTTTTTAAAAATTGCGCTCAAACGAAAATTTTTGGCGCTCAAACACGCTCAAACGACGCTCAAACGAATGCCGTTTTCAAAATTTAAATATCTCAATGTCGGGGGGGCTAGGTGTTTTTTCCCGCCAAAAAATGAAATGCTCATAACTTTTTTAAAAATTGCGCTCAAACGAAAATTTTTGGCGCTCAAACACGCTCAAACGACGCTCAAACGAATGCCGTTTTCAAAAATTGTATATATCAATGTCGGGGGGCTAACTTCACAGACGTATAGCTTGGGGTGCAAATGGGGGGGGGGGCGTTGATGGAAAATAATGTTGGCAGTGGAAACATAAAGAAAGAAGACGAGAAAAGACGGAAACGTACGTAAGACACAGGGGTGACGGGAAAAATCCTAGGCGAAAAACACTCAAACATGTATTATGAAACTTGTAATGGGCCCGGTGACATAATTTAGCCCTTTTGGTATTTCTAATGATTCTGGGCATCTTATGCAGTACCCTTCATTTTGTATATTGCAAGTATCGTATTTAGGTCTTAAACCTGCTTTTTTATTAAACCATCATTAATCAATAGAAAGAAACATCTGTTCGAGCATTGACAGATCTTCATTGGTGAAAGTGTCGATATTTAAGAATAGTAGGGGGTGATTGGTGTTAATCTCCTCCTCAACGCAATCTGAACAAGGGGGTGAGACCCCGTTGATCCTTACTTGCATTACTTTCTATCCCTGTTGGAAACATAACATATATTCTCACGTGACTCCTCACCGATAGATCAAACCTTTGAAGGAGATCTTAGTTATTTTTTCGGTTGCATTTCAACAAAGTGGATTTCGTTAGTCATTTCTAAGGCCAAGTAATTAATAGATATTTTTATCAGTTCAGAAATCTAGACCAATTTAATTTTTAAGTACATTTTCATTTTTCTTTGTTTATCTATAGTTATTTGTGATCAATTTTAGTTTGTATGATGGGTTCTATCACAGAAAAGGTGCTTTCGCGTGCATGAGTGTTACCGACCATGAATCAAATTTTAAACTAAACTGACGGAAGATATATTTCTCAACTGGCGAAAGTTTTCAAACATCTTCCCTCTCTCCGTATTCCCAGTAAAGTTCGGATCTGTCTGCAATTCTCATAATACCAGTTCAAAGACGGACCCTATTCTTCAATATTCATTGCTGAAGGAATGTAAAATAAATCGGCTTAAGATCACAACTGTCCAAAGTCATCAAATGTTCTGTTAAACTCTGATATTAAAATGTTCATGTGGGGCACAGAGGCACTGAATTTGCAAAATTCTATTTTTTCCCTTAAAGACTTATCAACCGCAAAATGAATCAACTCGTTTTGTGTTGTGATTTGTTTAAGTGAGGAAATACGCGCTATTCTACACGAGTCAATGTCTGATATTAGCAGGAACATTCCTTTGGGCAATAATACAGTGGAAAGAAGAACTGGTGAAATGACTCAAGATGTTGAAGGCTCCTTGTGTGGGTATTTAAATACATCCAGCTTCTCTATACTGCTTGATGAGTCAACTTTGTCAGGAAATTGGGCCTTAATTTTAACATACTTGCAATTTATACAAGAAAAAAATAACTGTCAAGAATTATTATTCACTAAAAATTTGCAAATTGATACTAAAGGAGAAACAATATTTCATACATTGTATTTTTCAAAAAAAAAGAAAAGAAAGAAAGAAAGAAATTCCTCTCAGAAGCATCAGTTGCTACGAATGGTGTTCCAGTGATGATAAGATGCTAAAAGGTGTCTTTTTGCCTACTCAAAAAAAGTGATTTGGAATGTACTCGCTAAACAATGTTCCATTCATCGTTAGCATTTAGTTCACAAAAATCTGAGTGAACACTCCCGTATGTCATTACAGCATATCTTTTAAGCAATGAACAAAATCAGAAACAATTCATAGTATGACAGATTATATAGTCAACATTGTATTGAAAACGATTAAGAATTCCACCGCTTGCTGCTTCATGCAGAAGTTCACTAGATAACAAAAGGTGCCTGTTTGGATCGGTTTTATAAACTGCTTGACACAGAGCTAGAGCTCTTAGAAAACAAAGATGAAGCTTTACTAGATAATTTAACCAATTTGAAATATGGCATAGCTTACTTGACATACTTGTTCGGTGAATTTAATGAAACACATCAAAAATTCCAACTCGATGAGCTGAATTTAATAAAAAAAACTTTTATTTCCTAATTTGAGGTGAAAATTCTGTTCTAACGAAATTTAGGACATGGGAATTCAGCCAGTTCCAAAATTTATCAACAGGAAAACATCACGAAGACTTGATTATATATTCTAAGCAATTGGAGCTTCTCCATTCTGACTCCAATAAACAATTTCAAAAGGAACATACCAGATTGGGTTTTGGAGCCTTTTTCAAGAACAAACATGGCCTAATCTCCAAAAGTACAAGGAGAACCTATACAAGTAACAACGAATGAGAAATTGAAATGGAAATTTAACCACAGCAACCAATAGTTCTGGAGGCAAAAACAGTTACCGACACTTTTACCTGCACCATGGGCTATAGTACAAAAGTTTTAGTTGCATTTCTTTTATCATATTTAGTGGAATGTGGGTTCAGTGCGATCACAACTCTGTGTACTAATTGTAGAAACTAATAGCTGATCGTGAGGATTTAGGAATATTGTTGACAAAACTGAACCAAACATTAATAAATTAATAGCAACACCCCAAGTTCACGCTTCTCATCAGAATTAGTTTTAATGCTATTTGTAAGTTTAATATTATCCTTCGTCATCTTAATTTTTTGTGTGTAGTGCGAATATCATTATCATTGATTTTACTAAATAATTTTATAATTTCAAGCTTTAAGGTGTCTAATTTACAACAACATCTTTCTTTATGATGTTCTAAGACACAAGTAGAAATATAGTAAAATAAGAGGACTCAAATATATCAGATCATCTCTGTTGGTTCCAAAAAATGCGTAACTATCCAGGGAGAAGCGGCGCAGACAATTTTTTTTATCTGAAAAGAAGGCGGTAGGCAAAATAATTTTGATAACCCCTGTTTAAAATGCCGGAACCAAAAAACAAACAAGACTGTAGTAATAATGTGAAAATAAAATGGGCACAGTTTAGTTCAATCAGATTAAAAGCGGTTATTTAGTGAATAACAATAACAATTACATTTCAGTAGTCAAATGCTCAGATGAGAAATGCGGTATAACAATTAGTAAAATATTGCCTTCATTTTTCTTCTGTGGATTTTTTTAAGTTTACTAAATTACCGTTATTTAATTTTGTGATAATATTCCTTACATTTACGTCAAACAGTTTTCAAACGGTATTGAAAACGAAGGAAGTGTTTGTGAAGCACGTTTTTGGGATATCGGTGATGTTGAAATAATTCTAATATAAACTAAACATTCATAAAATATCCCCATAAAACTAACAGCCTTCTTTACTATAAGGATGTGGCCCAAATTTAAAGGAGAATTTTAGATTCTTTATGAAATGATTTATTGGTTGGAATATGTGAACACACAGGAAATAATAGTGATACATGAGCAACATTCCCGTTACACATAGCCGCTGTGTCGGTTCAAGTAAGTGCCCCTGCGCTTAATGGATACTGGATACCCTGAGCAAAGAACGTCCATGGTCGTCGGCGGAACCAGTATTGAATGACGACACGGACCTCTGCATGGTTAAAGGAAATCGATGGCTCTTGAAAGCCTTCGTTTCAGTGGGCCAAAGTTGTGATAGACGCAGGGTCACACATCGGGGCTGTAGGGTGGTGGGATAGTCGAGGACCTCCTAATGGAAACGAAGCAGACATTTTTGTCCACGGCAGTCGATTCCATTGTGAGACCAAGTGTACTTGAGCAAGTCTCGGCATAACCCGTGTTCTCACATCCTTTATGAAATTCCCTAAAACATCTGAATATTGGGCACTGTGACACACTTATTCACATACACATACCTCATGCGACGATAAATTTCGGCTTCAGTAACACCTTCAGCCTTTCACAAATTGAATATCCTTTCTATGTGCTTGTTTGGACGAATCTATATCTCTAAGGTACGTAGTCGACTTGCTTAACCTTGCACTGGTCACGCATATAAAGATTGAAGTCATGTAGCGGGGTATCTGGTTGACGCCAGACTGTCTTATTTAGGTTTTAGTTATTGTGTTTGTAAAAAATATATATTTATTAAAATAGTAAGTTATAGACATCATGGATGAAAACGAAAACCAATAACTTTTTTTGAAA